>VZRO01003968.1:404964-420992 GCA_013397915.1 Daphoenositta chrysoptera | reverse complement strand
TGGAGCGGGGCGGGGGGGGTCGGTCCGCCCGCCGCGGGATATTGGTTTACTCCGCCGGGTATTAGGCAAGCCCGATCCATTTAAATATCGCTCCCGCGCTGACCTCTCCGTAGTTCGCCTATTAAGAATGCAATCAAGATAATAACAGGCATTGCTTATTAATGAGCGCCCCAGGTAACGTTACACCGGTGACTTTCTGCAGGCGCCCAGCGGGAGCTCAGTCCCAGCGGTGCCGAGGCGGTGCAGCCCAGCCCGGGACCGGGACGGGACCGGGACCGGGACCGAGACCGAGACCGACAGCGGGGCCGCCCGTCGTGTCAGCGCCCGCCGGCGGAGACAGGGGCGGCCGCGGAGCCCGGGGATCTCGGGCGAAGCGCCCTGCTCGGCTCTGCCCGGCCGCCCGCAGGGTGGATTCCGTACCCCCTGACAAAAATCTGTTTGGCCATCTCCTCCTCCTGCGCGTGCAGCAGATACAGTAAATTATTGATAGTGGAAATTGAATGGTGGAGGCAATAATGGTATCCCCTGATTGACTAGCTCCATTTGATCTTGGTAAAGACAGAGAGATGGCACGCTCCCTGGCTGGGCTGGCTGTGGCAAGTGGGAGGGCACGTTGTGTGCTGGCGGGGCACAGGCACCGTGTGCCACATCCCACGGCAAGAGCCAGCTGTGGGAGAGGCACTGGCTTCACCCCCTGCCTCGCCTCTTTCCTTCCCTCTTCCCTCGCAGGCAAAATTGGAAGCAGTTGATTTTCAGAAGATGATAGCGCAACTCTTTTATGAATCTCTTAAACCACATATTTTTCTACACCTCAAAGCCTGACTGCCATCTAATTGCAATTCATGCCAAAGGCCCATTCACTCCACGCACTTGTGAAAATTTATTTATACTGGGAGAAATGTGTGCAACTCATTGCTGCCCTCAGACAGTCTGATTGCCTGTGTGCTTTTGCTATGAAACACCTGCATTGATCAGTAAAGTAAAGAAAATAACCCAGGTGTTTGAAATTCGAGTACATCTAAGGCCTTCCATATAAACCAGCTTTTAATATATATTAAAGGAAAGATTCCTGGTGGTTAATAACCTTTGCAGCTTTAAGAACTTTTTAAAAAATCATGCTTAAGTACCACATCACCATCCTTCTGGCACTTGGGGGTTTAGTTTCGCGTGGTTGAACTAAAACTGTCAGTAAGTATGAAGACAGTTCTACCTCTTTTGTCTCAGTGTTTTCCAGTCCAAATCTACCCAATTTATGAGAAAGGAGACATTTTCAAAGTCTTCACTAACAGCCTGGGCCTGAGGAATCATGTCCAGCTCTTGCTGGCTGATATATAGTCACTAATATAGGTTGCTCTTCAGGCCAAGTCCTGCTCTGCTATTTCTGTATTATTCAAATTTTGCCATTAGGGATATATCAGCCACTCCTTTTCCCACTCTCATATACCAATATAAGCTTATATCTCACAGCAATAATGCCAGGTGGATGTTCCAGAGGTATTTCAAACACCTGAATTGTACCTGGAACTTGCTCAGTGAATGTGGGTGTTTTATTTATCTGTTTTAGGCTTCGCTCCACAATACCATTTAACTTTCCAGATAAGCCTGTATTAGTGTGGGTACCTGATTTCACTAAGGCAGCATGTTTTCAGCAGGCTTTCTGCACAGTCATAAAACAGCACAGTTTCAATATTCTGTGTTTATAAGATGATGCCTGCAAGTATTTGGATGATCTACCAGACAAGTTAAACAGTGGCAGGAGAGGCTACTTTAATCAGCTGTAATGTAATACATTACACACTTGTTATTCCTGGAGGAAAGACTCTTCTGCTAGTACACTAGACATGCAGATGAGCAGAAGCAAGTATCATTCTTTAGAAACACTGCTGGCTTTTTCTCAGGAGTGAGGGAGAAGGGATATACTCTGAAAAAATCTGCTTGCAAGCAGAACAAGTTTTTTAATTTTGGAAAGGAAGCATGTTACATACTGCCTGACAAGTCCTCACTCTGTGGTATGTGCTTCAGCTCAGCTCTGCTAAGAACATAGGAACCACTAATTCCGTGCAACCATGAAATTGCCATTTTTCTCTGCTACAAAAATGCTGTCTCTTGCATTGGTGTAGAGATTTTCCCGGGGAAGAGGTGTGGTCAGAGAGCTGCTGTTTCTTGCTGGTATAATCAGCCCTTTGGGCATTATTACCAGCCAGTGCTTGATTACTGGGAAAATGAAAAAGTAGTGTAAATAATTACTTGTTTGGATTTTTAATGCACATACAAGCTGGGCTCCATATTTTTCAATCAGACCCTGACTTCCAAGAGAATTTTTTATGAATGGACCCCAAAAAATTGGGTCTTCAAGGTGTTAGTTTGTGAAGCAACTGACAGTCCTCACATGGGGACACTGCCCTGGTTGGACCTCCACTCCTTTGCCCATAAGATGTACTATAAATTTGGAGGTTACATAAACCATCACCTTTGAAATTTGTGGGATACATAGGATGCAAAGATCAAGCATCCTGATGTTTTCTTGGTAGACCCAAAAGGAGTTCTCTCTTGTTGTAGCTGAAAGAAGATGGCTTCCAGCTTGTCTCAGGAGCAGCTACATTTTCCCCATTTGGATTGTATGGATGTCAGAAGTAAGAGGCACTTGAAAGGAAAATCACACCACGATTGCATGAGGAAGAAAAGGGCAGAGAGACCCTTTTCTGGTGGTTTCAGATAATTCAGTGTATCGAGCCTCTTTGTGTTGTCACAGTATGCCCACTTAACAGCATTTACCTTGGAACCAAGTGTTTTTTCTATACATGACTAATTAAAATTATTTTTTGCATACACAAATCATATTTCAGCCTTTTCCAAACAGCAACAGGAAGGAGTATGAGTTGTCAATCAACAAGATGTTGATTTAGCCCTGCAGTAATATTGCTTGCAGGAGAGTAAGACCATTGCTTTTTGCTGAATTCAATTTAAACTGTAGCATAGGCACTAATGATTCTGTAGATACTATAAAGAAGAAAGCAGAAGCACGCACATCTGGTTTCTGTCTCAGTGGAGGTTATGCATTATAGTGATTGATGTATGAGGTCCAAATTTACTGATAAACTAATTATATGATAAAGTAGTTTGTGGGGCTCTTAAATTCCCCCATTGCAATTGTAAGAGAAGCAATAAAAAAGTCAATATTTGAGAAGAGTAACATTCTTAAAAGGTCCATAGTTAGACAAAAGGGAACGGGTGATTGAGTCTCCCCTCCCCCAAACTGTGTCTTTACACTCCCCATTTTATTCACGTAGTATCTTGACTTGTCTCTGAATGAGAAAAAGGTCAAGAAGCTACAATTTGGAATGCTTCTCACTTGGCTGTCAGGAATACAAACTAATCCTGATTACAAAAAGGACAATGCTATTGATGTACTCGGGTTTCAATGCTAAAGGGTTTTTTCTGTTAAAAATTTTAATTGGCTGAAGTCAGTTCTTATATCATTACAAGCATTTTATGTTTAATTATGTTTATTCATGTTTCCTAGTTACCTATATTTGCTATTTTTTTCACATTAAAAGGACGGAAAATTAATGGAAATAAACTTTTCCAACTCAAGTAATGCTAAAAATTGCAATGTATTATATACACAAGTTATATACACAACCAGGGTTGTAGACATGGTGCATTTGTAAGATGACTGGGCTGTGATTGCTGCTCTACAACGATTCAGTGATCACAGCACACACAGCAGAGCGCCTCATGCTCCACACTAACATCAGTGGCTCTAGAAAAACCTCAGCACCTTTGAGGACCAAAGCCAAATTCTGCTTAAATTTGTAAAATCTTTATATTGTAGAGGCTTTGACTGAGTGAGATGATGAGAGAGAGATGGTGGTGATCACTTCCCCAGCTTACCCCTTGCACCCAGGGGCTTGCCAAGCTGTGGCCACAGCCTCTCCCAGGCATCCGTGTTGTGGGTTAATGCCCTGGGGTTGGTGGTTCTTGGATCTCACAACCCTGAGGTTTACATCGTGTTCAGCCTACAAAGAGCTGTTGTCGTTCTGGTCTGCAAGCAGCTTCCTGGGTGACTCGAATATACCCTGTGCCTTAAACAGTGCCGTGTAGTTGATCTCCATCTCAAGCAAAATTTCACCTTCAGTGAACAACTTTTTGTAAGAGGCCTCTCAGCCTCATTTTAGCAGGGAAAGTATTAAGTGAAATAGCAAAGATGGGAACACAGACCCAAAGATCTTTCATTAGACATGGTTTGTAGGCTGCATGTACACAGGATAAAGCAGGAAAACCTACTCTTTGAATCACAAGCACCAAAACCACAACATTTTTCCTGAGGAAAATACCACCTAATAGCTCAGAATTGCCACCCTGCAGCTACTGCAAAAGTGATTTTAAAACTCTAGCGAACAATTAAAATAATTGTTTTCTTCTCATGTCTGCTAGAGGTATGCCAGCTTTCCATCACATGGCAGGATCTGTACCCTGAGTCTTGTCCCGTGCCTTCTAGTCAGGGATTTCAGCACACTTTATGTACATGAAACACTCCTCTGACAGAGTTCTGTGGTAGGTGCAGATTAGCCTTTTGCAAACAAGGAAATGCATGTGTCTATCACACATAAATCTATTAAGCTGCTCATGAACATGCTTGTTTGGTGAGCATGCTGATTCTGGGTTTGTTCCTTGCCGCTGCTCATGTAGTTGTCTCTACTGGCATCAAGTGTTGTGGAAATAGAATGTGTCGCATGTGGCAATTGCCACACGCAATGATGTGCACAGACACACACACATGCTCACACAAAATTCTCCCCATCCAAACCTCTAGGCTTTTCTTTTGGGGTTTTGCATGAACTCCATGCACTGCTTGGACAGTGGGACTCCTAAACCACACGTGAAACCCCTATTCCCTGTGCTGAAGGGCTGGGGGAAGCCAGGAGGATAATCCACCCTTCATTCTGACACCTGGTCCCGTGGGCAGTGTCCAGCCATGCCAGGCTTGCCCCACACTGTGGGGTGCAGGGCAGCTGTTGAGGATGGTGGCACAGAAAAAAAAGGTGAGAACGAGACAAAAAAGTAAGGAGAGAATGAATCCAACCCAGCAGAAACATTAAAAGTTTGGTTTGTCATTCCCTGGTGCTTCGACATTCACTTAAACTGGCAATTCATCTCCTGAGTGTCTCTGCCTCACTGCTGTTGTTTTGGAGGCATTAAACACCCATTACCTGAGCAAAGAGCAAAGTATCTGGGTGGTGCCCAGGAGTATCCAGTGTACCAGGTGTCTGGCGTATGGTGCCCGAGCCTTCCTCACTCACACCTGACCTTCCTGCTAACAGCCCGGCCAAGGCACCATCACAGCAGGCAGAAAAGAGGGCATGGTACAAAAACAACCACAAAAATGCAGACTCTGAGGGAGCAGCAGACACGGGAAGGGAAAAGAAAATCCCCTCTGTCCCCAAAGAGGTTGTGTGTGATTCCTTGGGATGGTGGAAACCTGAGCCGAGTGTGGAAAGATTAGATGGCTGGAGATGCACTCCTGTGACGAATCAGGCCATTGGAGCTCTATGATTAAAGAAGATCAGAAAACTGTTGGTGCACTTGTGGGTGAAAGGTGTTGGGATTGACTCATCTCTCCTTTCCTCTAAGTATTCGGTGGGTTTCAATTAGATGCAATATAGTGGATTATTTTTAATATTTAAAGGGATCAGGTTCCAGGGGGCTTATAAACTTTGCCAGGCATCTTATTGGAATAGGTATATGCCTTACCAAACCCTCCTCAGTGCATAACTTTGGAGAGCTTATTTTGAGTGTGTCCTAAAAATAAGCAAGCCCCAAAATCCCAGGTCCACAGCCCTGTGAATGTCCTTTTGTAGTTTATTTCTATTTAAGCAACTAAAATCTCCTCTGACATTGAGCTCAAACACTCCATTCGCCAGGTGCAGCAGCTCAGCGATGTTGCCCGGAGAGTGATGGGTGATAAGAGATCCAAAGCAAACAGTCGGGGAGGGGAGATGGAAGATGGTGTTTGGCACCAGGGCCAGTAGCTGTTCTGGGGTACCCACCACCCACAGGTCCCACTTCAGCCAGGAGCTGGCAAGAGGGATCCTCCTTGGAGGAGAAAATCCTTTCAAGGAAATCCTTGGGAATGAAAAGCATGTGTAAACATTAAATAGTTCTTCTGGCTCTCCTGCCCTTCAGGACTTTCATATTAACGCATTTTACACTGCACTTAGATAGTTGTCTTCATCTTCCCGAAGAGGTTAAGGTACTTTGGCTCCATCCTTTTTCAAAGCAGAGCCACATCAATACTTTCAACAAGCTGATGTGTTTAAAGATGAATTCAGGATATATTTTCTTTAAATAGCGTATTGAGCTATTTCACCTAAGAAACAAAACATAAGAGTTCAAAAGATATTCTATGTTAATCACCCAAAGCATTAAAGAGAGAAGTTTCTGCAAAACAGTATGTATTTTTGTTAATTGCACACTAAAATTATCAGTGCAGCAATAAGAATTTAAAAAAGTCCTCAAAATGAAACCCAGACCCCATCATGTTCTCCTCCTCCAGTTACTGTGACTTGTGGCTCAAGACACAAGTACTGGATTAGTCACATTAAAGCAAAAATTTCCCTTGACTAAAACGTTTCATTTGTATGGTGTCATTTCTGTTTATTGAATACTTGGGATTGTTAATCCTTCAGTAATTTAATGACTGGAACCACGTTGTGTGTAAACTTTACTAGATTCCACCTTGGATATTAATAGGCAGCCATGTGTCTGTCCAGGAGTTTTCCCTGGTCCAGATAAAAGGTATGGTCTGTTCATCCGTGGCAGAGGGGTGCCCAGGTGAGCACCGACAGCAGCAAGAGTCACTCCTGGGTTTTGTGCTCACCTATTCCTCAGGCTGCACTAATGCACAGCAAAAGATGCCAACAAAGAGGGTGCTGTCCTCACTTCCTCCTTCCTTCCACTCCAACACCCAGCCCCAAAGAGTGGGAATTGCTCAGGGGCCGTTATGACTCTGCATTGGCCAGATGAAATTATTTCACTGATGTGCATGGCAGAATTGCTTTAAATAGTAACCAGTACCAGGACAGCTGGTTTTTTGGTACTACTATTAAAATATTTTCCTCCTCACTAGTACAGTATGGGGGTAATTGGATGCATAGCTGGTTCTCCCTCTACAGCATGTGATGTGCTCAGACTACCATTTATAGATGCAGAGAGATGGGAACAAAACACAGGGTGGATGTATGACTACTCGGGAATTCAAAAATCCTGAAATATTGATTCAGAAAATCAATACAAATTTTAAGCTATTTTAAAATAACTTTCCTCACGTTCTACACCATTTCTCAAATGGGAAAGCATATTGATTTCTCTGCCCCAGACTGCACAAGGTCAGGGTGGCTCTTGAGGAGTGCTTGGGCAGGAGCATCCAGCAGTGGAGACATGGCCACCACCACAAAACCCATGTGAACATAATCTTAAGCAGGAGGAAAGGAATCCCACATTTTCATGCTCAAAGCCCCTGTATTTTTAGGGTTGGATACGACTCAAAGAATACCCAAGTAAAATCTACCCCTGGCTTTGGCAAGACATTTAGTGGAGCCTTGGTGGTTCAGGACTTGTGCCATTAGAGTATAAATTCATAAACAACATAATATACATTTATTTTCTGGACAATGTTTATTTTTCATGTAGTTTATACATCTGAAACATAAATGCTTACAAGGGAGTGTTTTAAACACCTCTTTGTATTTCATTAGTTAGCTGTTTAATCTGCTATAATTTATTGCAAATTGCAGTTGTACTATATGGCCTCATGGTGCCTTTACTTATTTGAACATAAACACCGCTGAAGTCAGCAGGAATGTAAAGTTTTTAAATCAGAAGGCAGCCAAATGCTAGATTTTCAGTAAGGACTTTGCACCAAGGCATTAAACCCCTTATTTTAGACTTTTGTTACGTTTCTGTTTGATGCTTTACCCTGCTACGTGCTCCAAGCAGAATCATTTTCCCTTACAGGCATGTATAGCTTCTTCCCCTTTGGTTTCTTAATTTGGGTTAGATCCCGTAATATGAAAAATATACTCAGATATTGCACCTAGAGCACACTGATGAGACCTAAAGAGATCTTCTGTGAAGGGAATTAAGATCAAAAAGAATGTGGAATTTAAATATTCAACATTTCTTCTTGGATATGAAACAGAAAAATTGTTTTGATGCAAAAGTTCTTGTGACAGAATACGTTACTTAGACTCTGAGACCATATTAGGATAAAATGGTGTTTTTATATAGGAATTGCACTCCTTCATATGGAAATTATGACATTTTGTCTATTCCCTCTTACTACAAATGTTTAAAGGATCTGTTAAAAATATTCTTTTAAGAAGCTGTATCACGATAAAAGAAAGTAAATAAGAGCCAGTACAATTTTCAGGCTTGTTTCTCATTAGTTTCTTGATTTAGACCCAGTTAACCGCCAGAAAATTGCACCAACTACCAGAGTTGTGGAAGCAGAACTGACAACACAGTTTATTTTGCAGTTTGGGTTTGCTGTGCTTTTGTCAGACCCTCACCCTCACAGTAAATGAACGTGATGTTAATTTCATGAACTGCTGGGCTTACAGAAACTCAGGAAAAAAGGCTCAGCCTGAGTGCTAACACAAATGAAAGACAAGCACAGGAAATACACATTCTCATTGTCTGACAAACTGGTACTAGACCTCCATCTAAATTTAGCCGATTGATTTTTAACTAACCATGAATCTTTACTAACACCCCACAGAATGCACGGACTTGGAAGGCAGTGGACAGCTTCCGTCATCAAGGCTTCAGATAAAGCTGGGCAGGCCACGCTTGCAGATGGCTGAGGGGTTGCCAAACCAGCTTGTTGGGGAGACCTTTCACCCTGTGCTCTTCCAAGACTCATGGCTATTTCTGTTCCATCCAAGCACTGCTCCCCTAATGTGGGCCTGCCAGGACTCCAGCACTATCCATCACTTCTGGTTCCTTTCACCTCGGGGTGCTCACACACCTCCTCGCTGGTGGAGGCCCCATGAGGGTCCACAGGAGCCCTGCAGAGAAGTTCTGATGTTAATTAGAGCCCAGGCAGCTGTCACACAATGGCCCCTGGTGGCTTAGGAGGTGAAGTCACCACATCGCTTTGGTCCTACCCTGTTTGGTCCTAACCCTTTGGTCCTACCTTGGACAGGCTAATGGATCCAAAAGAAAATAATTTGGAAAGGTCCATCATCTTTGGCTTTTCTCCTGGCCTGAAGTGTATGCCTCACATTAGTCTGAATTTCTTCCCTGTTTGGTCTGGAAAATCCCTACAGAAAACGAATAGGAAATTCTGGCCATTTCAAAATTAGCTTTCTAGGTTTTGCCTTTATAAGGATTTAGCCTCTTCTCAGATGTTTTGGCTTCCTTAAAAATTGGGAGACAGCAGAATTTTCTTTAGGGACTGCTGCAGAAATACTTTGATGGGAAAGTAGATGATAAAAATAACTATTTGGTGCCAAAGGCAGTAGACTGGGAATTAAAAGCTCTTCTTAAGTCAGAGACATTTGGGTCTTTAAAAGAGCTGAAAAAAAGAGGTGAGAAAAGCAGTGGGTATGCAGGGCTATGACCATGGTTGGGCAGCTGACTGAGTCTAGGTGAAGGATTTGGGAAGAGGAAAACAACAGGTGGTGGGCAGAAAAAGCATGAGAATCAGATCTGCCTGGGGAATAAGCGGTGGATAGAGTGACTGACTGCTGATGTAGGAGCAAATGCCACACAGAAAGAAAAGAGGTGAATCCATGATTAAACTTTTACCTCTTCCACCACCAAGACCTTTGTGAAAGACTCATGCACAACAATTAACTCCCCCAAATACCAAAACTAGGGAAAAATCCTAGAATTAAGTACTTGTTTCCTCAGAAGAGGATGGGAACAAAACATGTGACAGAAGTTAGTCATGTCACTTAGAAAGGTGTTTAAAAACCATGATGAATGGTAAGTGTGGTGCAAGAACTTAAAATATCTTAGTCAATAAACCAAATTTGGGACACAAAAAGAGATTCATATGGAAAATACTGTAAGACTCATTCCTTCTGTGGATGACTCTATGACCAATAGATGCAGTAGGTTTTTTTTTCTCTCTGATGCAATAAATTTTTGGCAATAGAATAAAGGATATCACACTTCAGGCTACAGCAAGAGATTTGTACAGTACCAAAAGACATTTGAGTAGTATCATCATCCACTGGAAAATTTCAAACCTAGAATTTAGCCTCATTTAAAAACTGCTAAAAACTTTTTGTTTTCCTGGTCAATACTATTTTATCAGCTATCTGTTCACAAAATTCAGCCACATATTCTGATGGTTTTGTAGACTTCTGGCAGGTGTGAGTGAACATGTATTTGATAGAGCAAACCAACACATGAGCAGCTCCAGTCTCTTGACCTCTGCTCATGTCTCTCGCTTCATCCCATTCTCAGTAGAGTTGGTTGGGTTTCAAAAGGTATTCACTGTCAGAAATCAGCTGCCTTTTTTTTTTTTCCTTTAGTAACCACCTGTTTCCCTGAAATCCATTAAATCCATGGTCTTTTCATGATATGATTTGGGTTTGAATCTGAGTATTTTATCAAGTGTCATTGTCAGACTATTGATGATAGCTTTAGAGGGAAGTACTGAAAGCCTCTTTGAACAATATAGAACTGAGTTTGTGTTGAAAATACTGGAAAAAAAATAGTTTTGAAATGTCAAATATTTTCCCAACTCTGTCTGCCTTGACAATGTGTGGCCTTTTCTGATTCCTGAGAGAAAATCTGAATGGGAGCTAAGTGACAGATACAGAACTACTTGTGGGCCACCATACAACCTCCTTCTATTGCTGTTGTTTCAAGGAGTGAAACATGTAAAAGAATAAAGAAACCTAAATGCAGGATCAGGGCTGAAGTCAGTATTTTGACATTTCCACAGCTGTACAGGTTTAGTGTCTCCAATATTAGAATAATACACTGCAAGAGCTAGTATGTTCAGCTATACTGTTATGTCTTGTCTTAGACTTGACCAGTAAACATCTAAACAGCCTCCATCATTCTCTTTCCATTCAAAAATGTTTCTTAAAAATGTACTCTTCAGATAAGAACCGTGAACTCTGTGCTTGGGTTTTGCTCTTTTTTTTTAAATGTATGGTGTATTTCACCTTATTCAATGCTCAGAGGGGAGCTTGGTAACATCTCTGTATTGTTGATGAACAAACGGAGGTAAAAGAGCTGGAAAGATCTGCCATGCAACACACAAGCAGCGTAAGAACTGGGATTTACTGTGGGTTATCAATGGAACCAGCCTCACTTGTCTTCCCTCCTATCTGCCTTTAAAAAACACACACACAGGAAGTGAACTCCCAGACACTGCCCGCGTGTTTCTACTTTTGCCGAACAAGTGAGAAAAAAGTTAATCCTGAAGCCTTCCCACTGCCATGGTCCCTTCTTCCTCAGCATGCCTCACCCTTTTTTTTTTAACTGCTTCAACTTGTATTTTACCATTTGTTATAATAATGGAGTCTAGTGAGAAGCTTGTGGCCCCATAAACTTTGGACATAATTTTAACTGTGTCAGCTTTAAAAAGTCAGTATCTGCCTCATCAAAGGGCAATCATGTCCAATGTGGGTGTCTCTGTCAATTGTGTTTTGAACTGCAGCAATAATCCAACCAAACCATGCAAAGAGATTTTCTACACCCACATTTCTTAATTATCATCATGAGACTGAGGTAGCTGAGACCAGATCTATAATGTTTTCTGGATGTCAAAATGCCCACACACCTTCTGTAATCCTTGTGCTACCAGCCCCCTTTCATATTGCTTTTAGCTGGTCCATCTAATTATCTACTACCGTAACTTTTTACTGCATTATTCCCAAATCCCACAAAGGCTCTGTTTAAGAAAAAAGAAACAACTGGTCTGATGAGACCTCCTTAACTGAACAATTCTATAAACATTTTAGTGGATGATAAACCCCTCCTCACCCCTTTCAGAAATGAACCATTTTTTTTACAGTCAGGTAACACCTAGGCCCTTAAAAGTTTTTGCATACATTGCATCCATAAACAAAGCAATTTCTTGGGAGCTTTGGGGTCTACTGTCCATTTGGAGAATAAATAACTTCATTATTTTCACATGTGCTATAGTCAATAAGGATCTGGAATGGGAAAGTAGCGAAAATGTTATGACTTAATGAACATGTTGCATAATCATTCTTGCCAAATGTCAAAATAAATTGGAGGCCAGAGTGTATGGTTTATGCTTGTTAAATTGGGGGTATGTGTGCTATTTTGGGAAGGAAAAAAAAAAAAAAAGACAGACCAAACCATGAAAAGGCAGGGGGAAAAGAAAGTACACACTTGGCCACTTATGGCAAGACCTTGGTCCATTACAGTCCCACCACTAGTGCTCCCCACAAGAGAAAATACAACAGCCTGTGACTGTGGGGAAGCCACTTACTGACAGCAGAACTGGCTCTGTGGCAATGTCCTGGCCCCAAGGCTCTCCCCTGGCAAAGCAGGGGCAGGGGCCAAGCCCCCACAGCCCAGTTTACTCCACAGCCCAGACATGGCTAATCCCTGCCTCTCTGGGAAGCACCAAGCTGTGCTGGGGTGAACATGTGTCACATCCATCAGCAATTCCAAAAGACTTTTTCCATCAGGGGACTATGAATTTGCACTCTGCCATGAAGTTCAAATGATAACAGGAGTAACACCACTGGAACCAGATGCGCTTTTGCTGGAGACTCCTGTGAAATGTCTGTTCATTTCCACAGGTATCCCTTTGATTCCACTTTTGGCATAGAGGTACTGAGAAAAGCAGGTTTTGCCTATATTGCAGCGAGTTTTCTGTTTGTCCAAGTGATGAGTAGCTTGAAAGGTCTAAGTTTAGAAATATCTACACAGCTGAGGACCTGATCCTTTGAACACCAAAGCATGTCACAGCTATTTTCCCCTTGAGATTGCCTCAGGAAAAGACCAATTAGGATTACATGATAAGTAAAATTATTCCCATACTTACATGATTAGGAAAATGGGTCTCTCCAACTGCATATTCAAAAGGAGATCAAAGCAATATTGTTCTTTTGCAGTTAGATTTCGACTTATTTATGGTTTTCCCCATTATGTACGTGTTCCAGCAGCACCAAGAGGCCACAGGCATGTGCTTCCTACTTCACCTCTACATCTAGTAATGGGAGTGCCATGGAAGTGCCTGTATTTCTTGCTGCCTCCATGAAATGTGTGGATACATATATGTGGCTTTCATTTATTTTGTTTCACGACACAAGGAGGGGGGAAAAATCCTTTTCATACACCTACATCTATCACAAAGCAACTAAGAATAGAAGCAATATTGAGACAGATGGAAATGTTAATGGTGACAGCTCACAAGCAAGAATCACACATTTGTGAAATAATGAAATGGGTGGGCAGTTGTTATATGAACTCCATGTCAGTCGGTATGTTTTCCTGGCTATAATTTTGCAAAAGTATGTCTCAGAGATATTTTCAGTTCATGGGAGAAGTCAGTGCCCTACCCTACACCTTGCTGGCACGTGGGTGTAGGAATTCACCAAAGGTGAGGAGCAGCTTGCAAGTGAACCTGCTCATCACATGCCCTGGGGGCTGCAGGATGTCCCCTGACATTTCCCTGCCAGGGCACTTTACTATTCCTAACAATGTGGTGGGAGAGATGCAGAAAGGAAGCGTAAAAATACTTGGAAACCCAAACATGAGAGAAAGATGGAATACTCACACTTGTTTCAAAATGTTACTTCCAGGCATACAAGTATTACCTTTTCTTTTACATTTACATTTGCCCATATTCTGTAGTCCTTATTATCAGCTGGACTTGCCGACCACAAATGAAAATGAGCATTACAAAACCAGTCCTGCATTTTTCCATTCTTTCTTTCTAGTTCTTCGTGCCCCAAAAGCCATCAAATCCATTTTAAGGACCACTTTCACAAGACTGTTTTTGCTAGCCCCAGTTTCTTAGCCCCAGTCTAATGTTAGCTCAAAGGGGAGGGAGCCGTGAAAGTGTCTCTTCATACGTATTTTACCTTGCACTACCTGTCTCGTTCCCAAGGTCTAGGGAATCTACTGATTTTCAACAACTTTGATAGGTACTGTTTCTTGCAGATGCTGTTTACTGCACTTGACGTTACTATTTTTTGCCAGAGGAATGAACTAGTTCTCCCAAAATCTTATGGATGCTCTCTTTGTTTGCGTATCTGATTAAAAAAATTCTAGCAGCTACATCTTCAAGTGCTTAGTGGTGATTTACTACAATGATTCATGGTAAGACTTACAGCTCCGAGGAAAATCTGTCCCTTGGGATTTATCCACCTTTACAGAATTTCTCAAGGCAGGGCAACCATATGCCACTGTATTTAGGAAGCAACTTATGGTTACTGAATGGCAGCCAGTCTGCATTTTCTTAGTGCATTTCTAAGAGCTCAACAGCATTAATGTGATAAAGAAGAAAAAAAAAAAGGACTTGCCAAATGTATGCATCCAGCCACCTCAGATTAATGAAATGCTAGACATTAATCCACTGGCATACATGCCTGTGAATGCTGGCCACTAAAAATAAATAGTGAGAAATACCAGATCATTTGAAATAGGAAATTGTTGATCAGTCCTGAAAATCAAAAGGTTATCCAAATGGTGAGCTGCTGAGAATGGCAAACTTGCATAGAGATAATGCCTGTGTCAAATACCATAATTTAAAAACCATCTCATGCTGGACACAGACACCTGACAGACACCAAACCACTGAAGACGACACTTGTGGTACCAGGTAAAATAAAACTTAAAAAAAAAAAGAGGCAAGAAAGACTGCCATGTCAAAACTTTGGAGAATGAAGAGATATTCAAAGAAGATCGGACATTTTACAGTATCATAACTGTAAGAGATGAAAGGTGGTGATGAACCACCACCAAAGCAGTGACAGCTCGTGGAGAAACAGTAGATACTAAAATCAATAAAGCTACTTGCAGATTAAGGTATGAGTCACCAAAATGGGACCAAATATGGCCCATGTTATTTGTTAGCAGCCGTCCATCCCATACATCTCTGCAGGGAATGATTAGAATTCAAAAGAAACGTGGCAACAGAGGCAGAAAGGGAAATGTTGGGAGTTTTTAAAGACCTGGTAAGAAAGTAATGGCTACAAACTTAAAATACAGAAGATATACAAAATTATGCATGGAGTGGAAAATTCATATAACTAGAAACTCCTTGACAACCTCCTAGATAACAGAAAAAATTATTTTGGGAAGTAGATAGATTTTTAGTTGGGCTCATCAACCTCTAGTTCACAGTGGATGTATTGAAATATTGGCTCTACCACATTACTTTTTCCTAAGCGAAAGAAGGTCAGAGGACGTTTCATTACGAATTTAATGAAACCAGTACTGCAAATCATGAGTGTTAAGAGTTTCACCCAGCTTGCTGACGACGGATACTGCTGAGACCTGGCTCTTCCCGGGCTCCTCTCTCCTCGCCTTACAGCTGCTAAGAACCGCCTCACACGGCACCCTGTCAGGTATCCCCGGCAAACGCAAGTTCTCCAGGTGGAAATGGAAAAATCCACGGAGGGATCCTGCCCGCTCCCTTCCCCGGCCGGCCTGGGGGTGAAGGAGGGCGGCGCTAAGCCAAGGCCGCCGGTAGCGCATCTCCCGGAGAGGAGAGCGGCTGCTTTCCTTCACCGACAAAACCCCCAAAGCCAGCCAGCCACCCCAAACAGATACGGCCGCAGCACAGGCGACAGGTGACCGACTTTCGTGCGAGCCCCTCCGGTGCCGTCCTGCACCACCTCCATTTTGGCTGCGGGCGCGGCGCCGCTGCCCGGCCCGGCTCCGGTGCTGCCGGCGATGCCGTCCGGGCGCTGCTGAGGAGGAGCGGAGGGGGCGGGAGCGGGGCGGCATCCCCGGCGCCCCCGTCCCCGCGGCACCGCGCCCCCGTTTCCGCAGGACGGTGCCTCCTGGGGGGAGGCGGT
>VZRO01003968.1:277290-402290 GCA_013397915.1 Daphoenositta chrysoptera | reverse complement strand
CCTTCCCCCCCCCCCGCCTCCTCCCTCCACCCTCTCCGGGAGGCGCATCCCGGGGGCGGGCTGCTCCACCAGCCCCGCACTCAGCCCCTGCCGCCGGCAGGCAGAGGGGATGGAGCGCATCCCCGCAATTTGCCTTTGCCTTCCTCTTCTCCCCTTCTCCTCTTCTCCCCTTCTCCCCTTCTCCTCTTCTCTTCTCCCCTTCTCCCCTTCTCCTCTTCTCCCCATCTCCCCTCCTCCCTCCCCTCGGGGCCTCTGGCTCCGCCCGTGATTTCTATCGTAAAGTCCATTCCGGTCTGCTTGCGTTGTGAGAACACCCGCACACCTGGGCGCAACTGCAGTCCCTTTCCCCGAGAAAGGTGGCCGAGCCCCAGTATTACTCCTGCCAAGGCTCACAAAGTCCTCGTCCCCATTTTGTCTTCGTCTCTCGGGTTTATCCTCAGTGACTGCCCCGCCTCCCCGGCTCAGGAACCCCGCGGGGAGGGGGTGCAGGAAGGGCTGTGGGAGATGGTGGGGCGGGTTTCTTCGCCTTTGAAGGCGAATTGCAGTCAACTGAACCTGGACTTGCCAAAGTTTGTGGGTGCTGCCTCTCGATAAGAAAAAGAGACCAAGACCGAGAAGCTCCTTGTGCACTCCCGTGCTCTCCCGATTGACTGCAGGAGTTGCATTTACGGGTCATTTCTCTCCAGAGTGCCCGTTTCTCCCGCCCCCCGAGTCCCAGGTACCTCTGCCTGGGAGCCAAAGCAAGCAGCCTCTTCCATGACAACCATCTATGTTGATCCATGCAATAACCAGCAGATGCTGCCCTAAGACTGGTACAGCTGGTTCTTTCCTGTCTTGTCTGTCCTGGGGACAAGGTGTTAGAAGAAAAGTCAAGTGGTATCCAGCAAAGCTGCCCTGAGGAGAACCACTGAATCCCTCCAGCTGCATCACATGCTGCCTGCATGCCATGTACAGGCAGAGCCTGTCAGAAAGCCTGTTGCTGATGTAATACTGCACCCAGCAGATCACCCTATCCCTGACAGGGTGTCACCCGAGATACATCCCTAAGTACTGATCTTCAGTTAGGAAGCTGAAGTTTTCTTCCAACATTTGGAAGTACTCAGTGTTAATACTGGTCAGGAATACCAGTTTTAAGTAGCATTACAGTTTAAAAAAAAAAAAAAAAGGCTAAGTGTTTCAACAAGTGGACATGCAGTGAGTTCTGCTTTCTCCTATTCTTCTAAGCAATTTGCTCCTGCCTCTTCCTCAGGGGAATAAAATAATTTGGCAATATCTACTTTGGGTAGTAAGTTGCACAATTCATGTTTTGACTACCTAAACACATATCTAAATCTTAAAGGTTTCTGACCCTGTGGAGTCCTCAGAGTTTTTTTTTTTTTAATAGGGAGAACTTTAAAAAGATGCAATGTAATTTAAAACATACTTCTACATACTTATTTTATAGCTCAAGAAACACAGTCTATCACTGAGAAAGTAATTCCCTCTGTAGCACTTGTAAGAAACTACTTTGCAGCACTGTTCCTCCCCTACTTCTCATTTCATTAACTTTTAGATATCTTCATTTTCTGATGAAGGTCTCAATTGTTAGAGATGCCCAGGAGAAACCTTTGCTGGGTCATAGTATTATATTGATGTAATAATGTTAAATTTACAACAAAAAAATCCTTCCACAAAGGCTTCCCAGGAGATCCACAGCAGGAAGCAGCATGGTGTCATTTCAGCCCTGTCCAGATGCATTTTCTAGAGGAAACTGATGGGGTTTGCCAGCAGTAATAAGGCAGGGTCATGCTGAGAGAACCACAAGCAAAGATGCTTCTTTGGAGTGTTAACTAGAAGAGCTCCTGGTCAGTATTTCTGCTTAAGACCAGGACTCCACCCACTTCACTGGGGATAGGTGACAATTGATAACCCACCTCATTCTCAATAGACCAAATTAAGCACATGTTTGCTGAAGGGATAGTTTGCTTTAGATTGCTTCAATGTAATTAATGGAATGCACAGGCACAGTAATCAAGGAAATGGTACAAAAGTGTATGGAAAAACAAAAGGTCATTGGTAGGATGATAGGGGATGCTATGGAGAATGGGAATTATCTGGCAGAAGACGAGTATGAGGAGGTAGTATAAAATGATCACTGCTCTTTCCTAGTGACATTCAAAGGTGAGAGAACAGACCAAGTCATCCTGATGGACCAGAGGTGAAGTTGAGACAACAGTCAATGCACAAAAATGGTAGAGGAGAGTCACTCCTTTGTCAGGGATCCCTGCAAGAAAGGCATTAGAAAGGGGATAGACTAGAATTAAACCTGAATGCCTGTTGAGTTTCTAGACATTTCCTTTCCCTACATCTTGTTTCCAACTATGTTTTTTTATCTCTAGAAGAGCTTATCCCCAGGCCATGGGAGACCCAGCCCATGAAAAATCACTTGATGTGAGTCGGTGGGGAGGGTTATTTTTTTCTTACTACCATGGAGGGGCACAAGTGACTCAAAGTTACTCACTTGACAAGTCATACACTTCAGTAGAAGCTGGGACTAGTGACTAGAGTTTAGCCCATTATTTAAAACTAATAATCAGGTGGTCCGTTTAGAGGGTGTTGAAATAGGATAGCTGTTAGCATTTGCCAGAACGACACGGCACAGCATTTGCCGTGTGCAGGTAGTTCATACATATAAGGCAATGTACATCTCTTGTTCCAAGTCTGTATACATTGTTACCAGATGAAGTATACAGCTGCAGGACTTGACTTCAGTGGGGACTACTCATATGTAAATAGTGACAGAACTGTTTAGCAGATGAGGCCTAATTAAGCGGGAATCAGCCATACATTTTCCCTCTCTTAGACAAAACAATGTGAAGAATATTGCAGGAGCATTGCTAGAAAGTCACAGTGCCTTAAACCAACCTGTGAAACACCCTGAAATCCTACGCAAGCTGCAAATGTTCTTTCCCTGCCTTAAAATACCTTAGAAAATGATGAGCTGTTACTGGTTGGCTTTTTTACATAGTTGAAAGACTACCAAAATACGTGGATAGCTGCTAAACACGTGCAAAAGACACCTTCCATTCATTATGTACAGCTGCTCCTTCAGAGACCACTGAGAACCCGCCTCAGACACCAACATTAGCAATCCGAGCAGAATCAGATGATAGCAGTAGCTGTCAGCTTCACAGAGATGCTTCTGAAATAAGAGCTGTGTGACATCATCGCTGGTGTGAAGCGGGGCTGCCAACTTCTCTCCATGCCAGCAATCTAATGGTGTGTTTGAAAGAAAGGTCCCCCAGGGTTATGGTGTGCTAGTTTTGCTGGTAACCTCCTGCTTCTTCAACAGGCGGGTTTGGCACCTGCCCTGCTACTGCCTGGAGGGTAAATACCAGCCTCCCAGTGCGTATTTAGGGTAGCCTCCCATCAAGTGTTGATTTTCTGTGCCTGATTTCCTCCTCCTGCAGATTAGCTTGCTCTGGTATTTCCATCTTTCCCCTGATCTTCGCGCTGCAAGTGTTAGCAGTCTTTCACTCTGCCTCCTCCCTCCCTGGAAGTTTTCCTTTCTTTCTGAGCCTACTTGTCTTCAAACTGCGTATATACCATGCTGGTAACATGCAGATGAACATCGTAGTCATGATCCCACTCAGATACTAAACAAGCCTCCCACCAATGCCTTGTCCTCCTTTAAAGTGCTGGAACATTTCGGCTTGCTTTCAGTCTCCTGAAAGTACCAGGAAATCCTCTGGAGTAGACAAGCAGCAGCACATGTGCTTGTTGTGGTTGTACCTCAGAGAAGGGCTTGTCACGGACTCATCTCCAAGCTCGTGTTTGCAGGGAAGAGAGGGTGAGACTCCCACGGGAGAGTGGTGGTCCCATAGCCAGCACAGAGCTTAGGCTCCAACCCACCTCAGCCCAAAAGAGAAGGGTTTCAATGTCACCATCAACAGGAGGTATTTTGCACATTGACTTCTTTTAAGATCACAAATTGTGCCAAGCTCATATTCACATTTGGTAAAACCAGGAGAGAGACCCAAGGGCATCTCAAGCTCAGTATGCTTAAGGAAACCCAGCCCTGCTACAAGTCACAATAAATCAGGGTTTCCTTCATCCAAACTGTCTGAAGCAAATACCTTGAGACAGATGCCTTGGCCAGCATTCCTAGTCTCTAGAGGCAGTAGCACAGGTTACAGTGGGAGGACATGTGCCAGGGCTAATAGGGGGTCTGTCAGCATTGGGTCAGCCACCAATTAGCTGATCCTGGGGAAATCCTCTACTCTGCACTTTCAGCTGTCTATAGGTACCTCCACACCCCTCTCACGGTGGAGTGGGACTGTAGCAAGGCTTCAAGAACAGGTCTGAGAGTTTTGCATTAATTATTTATTTGCCATCAACTATGGTAAAAAAGCACTCTTGTAAAAAAGTTTTGCTTAAACTGTTTCTGTCATTTATGGAAAAGGTGTGTTTCAGGAAAACTTCTAGAATTAAGGTTTTGTTTTTCTCAAACTACCACACATGCAAATGTAGTTCAGTGCTTGCATGGCACTCATTTAGGTTAGCTGGAAAAGACAGGAGATTAAATAAATGTAATGGAAACTATTGGCCCATGTAAGTTCTCCTGCCTGACCTGAGCAAAATGAGACACCGGGTATCTCTTACTAGAAGAAAACCAGAGATAGGGAGAGAAATCAGAACCTAGAGAAAAAGAAACATGACAGCTGTAATCTGTTACTATTGCAACCTGATTATAGGATTCGTTGACAAGGTGGGGGACCCTTTCTTTTGGCATTAAAGCCTACACCTTGCTTCGTGTAACCACAAGAAAATATCTCCAGGCATGTCAGCCTTTAAAAGAGATTCTTTCTTCAATCTTCTTTAAAAAGAGAAAACATACAATATGACCATGAACAAAGTAAGCAACACCACTGCCTCATCATATTTTTTAATGCTGTTATGTGCAGTCCTGAGTTAGTAAAGAAAACCAGCACTTCCAGAACAGAAATACCCTTATAAAACTATAGGGGATTAGCCTTAATTGTACTTACAAGTGAAAAGTAAACACATATTTTAATTCCTTTCTTAAGTTAATGTTTATAAGGAAACTGCCTTCCAAATCATACTGATCTACTTCTCAACAGTCAAATACCCTATCAGCTTCCATGGGAGCTTGCAGTAAGAGCTTGATGTTTGAACCTTGTGGAGCATGATAGAAACATGTTATTGTTAAGAACAAAATACCTGTTGGAGAAATTATACACTGAGTTAGCAGAGAGCAAGAGGAACTGGATGCATATCATATAAGGATTATTAAGAGATGCTGGCAAGCTCTGAGTAAGAGTGACCCTTGACTTTGTCTCTGCATCATATGATGAACTCTTTCAAATATAACTGCGTTCTCTGCAAGGTGCCTGTGTAAAAGAGGAAGAAGGTGAGATAACAGAAGAAGAGATGAACAGGGAAACAGTGATATAGGATAAAAATGCTGAAAGAAAGTAGAAATACAGATAAACTCTTATAAGGCTACCACTGAAGTGAGGGCAGTTAGTAAAATAATAACCTCCATCCAGGCTCCTGCAACAAGTTAGCTAAAAACACCTCCATACCAGTTATGTATGAAATTATCCTGTCTATTTTTATCCTGTCATTTTCAGACTAAAATGACAAATTCTCCCCTGAGACAGTATTCACAACAACCAGGAAATAGTGCTAATGTTGACCTAAATAAATAAAGCTGCTCCTATATAAGAATTCCAGCAAGGATCCTTTAAAACAAGATACTTTGAAAACATTTGCTGCAAAATGCATATGAAACCCTGGGGGACAAACAGCCTGCCAGACACTATGGTCTCACTACCCCAGTTTGGCAAACAAGGCTGAGAGCTTTATAAACACACTGCTGAAGGAAACAGGGGTACTTAGGGTAAGACTTCTAATGCCAAAACACAAGATCCCGGTACACCTTTCAGTTAGGGCACAAGTAAATTTTCATAGAAAAAAGTATTATTTTGTGGAGTTGTACACATGTTTTTGAGCTAAGGTGCACATGAAGCTTAAGCTACGTCTTATGACAATTTGCATGATGCTTTCTGTCTCAGGTGGTGCTATTACTCCATCTGAACTTTTTGATAGGGTCACTTACTGCTGTTAAAGAGTGCAATTACACACTTAGACAAACAGATCTCTTTAGATGCATTGTTTATTGAGATTATTTAGATCTATTGTCCTTATTCAATCTGAAGCTGTAGAGCTAAGATCCATTTCCAAAACCAAGCTTCACAGAGGTAGGGGCCAGTCAAGATGAAAATTTTGTGGAGGTTTGTTCAGGATTTTGTGGTACACTCATCAAATGCAGCAGTGTTAGAAGTTGTTGGTAAAAATATTATTGCTACTCCTACTTCGTATTTGCATCACAGGTTTGAAGACATGTATTTTCCATTTGCAGCCCACATACTGCTGCAGCATCCTTTTCTTTGCTCTACCTGATAACCTGTCAAAAAGGTGGGCCATTAGCAAAACCTCCACAGTGTAGCAATTAGCAGGTCTTCTGTTCCAGCAGAGATGAAAACCTGACTTTTTTTTCCCCAAGACCTGAAGCTAGAACGGCAAAAAGGGGCCATTATTTTCATTTAGTGCCCCTTGTAATGCTGCCCTTTTGCCTTAAAGAAGTTCTGCATGAGCTCTGAGTCAGTACCTTTCTTAACTGCAATGCACATATGGAGATTTTGGATGCACAGATGTCATTATCAATTAATCCACTTCAGCCAACAAAGGCCTTTCTACCTTTCACACCTCCACTGGAATTGAACTAGATATAACCTATACATTTTCTCTTCCACTTTCATTTCTGATGTGCTCTCCTGTTCTAACTACTTCTCATAGGAGCCAAAGTAACTTTTGTTTTTGACTTGGGGAACTTTATGGAATAAATATATCTAGAAGTGTTCCTAACACTGAACAGCACACAAATTGCATGATTACTTTTAGTGTCTCTTATTGAACTGAAAATATTTTAATAACCTGAAAGATTCTTCAGTGAACCATGCTGGTTCTGTGCAATTTATAGTATATTTAAATATTTTTACATTGGTACCCAAGATTGAATTCCAATATTTCTCTTTTGTATCTCTGTGCATTTTAATACACTTCTGGGAACACTTACCTTTTATGATGAAACCAATATTTTCTAACGTAAAATGGTGACTTCAGCTTAAGTGCAACCATATGTATCTTAGGGCAAAGGCTTTTGGTTCTAAATAACTGGTTAATGTTAAGCATCTTTCACAATGAAAATGTCACAAACTACCATATACCAGCTTTCTTAAAGAAACAAAGATAAAACACAGAAGAGTAGAGCTTCTATAGTTAAGGATAAATACCTTGAGGCATAGCTACATATCAGTTTTTTTTTTCAGTGAAAGTGGTATAACTACAGAGTTATGAGGGAAACACAAACCAAGTCTGCTTGATTTTATGAGCCTGTCTCTCTTGGTATGAATTAGATGATGTCCTATTTTAATTTACCAGTCTGATAACTGGTGGGTAATAACACCACTAAACATAATTTTACAGAACTATGCATATAACTTATTCCTGAATCTGTACAGCATATATCCTTCATCAGTAGCAGCACCGTATGTGATTATTTTGTTTCAGGCACAGATCTCAAATCTCTCAAAAACCTGAATAAGTCTTTACAGCTTTGAGTGACATTTTTGTGTCCATTTTACAAAAAGACAAACTGAGGCAGAGAGCATTTAAGCTGCCAGTAAATGACTCTGATAGTGCAGCTTGGTCCCTAAGCAGTTTACCCACAATAATAATACCGGTCAAGATTTGGCAGTCCCAACACTTTTTTTCTAAGAAATATATAATGACTCTTCTCCTGTGCCTGCTGAGTATATTACTTTGACACTGGGAAAAGATCCATGTAAAAATATTTGTATTATAATATCAAGGATATGCCATATCTTTTATATGGCCTAACAGCAAAACACTGGCAAGGAGTAATTATTAATTTGGGGGTAAAATTACTTCAGTTTTTTGAAGTGCACATAAATGAGAAGAAAAGGCAGAGAGCTTGGGCAAACAGTGAGGGAACAGCAATCAGATTTTCCATCTCTTATGCCTTCTCAGACTCCCACTGTCTGCCCTAAATGTTAAGGGTCACCTGTGGGTCACAACATGTTTCTTGTGCATTTACTACATGGCCTGCACCCTGGGGTAGTGAATTTGGAAGTTTTATGGAGGAGCTGTGAAATCATAGAATAGAATCCTAGAATTGTTTGGGTTGGGAAGGACCTTTAGGGTCACTGAGTCCAACTGTTAACCCAGCACTGCCAAGCCCACCACTAAACCATGTCTCCAAGTGCCACATCTACGTGTCTTTTAAACACCCCCAAGGCTGCTAACTCAACTACCTCCCTGCCTGTTCCAATCCATGACAACCCTTTCCATGAAAAGGTTTTTCCTAAAATCCAATCTAAACCTCCTCTGGTACAACCCGGGGCCATTTCCTCTTACCCTATTGCTTGTTACCCAGGAGAAGAGGCCCATCTCTCCCTTGCCACAATCTCCTTTCAGGTAGTCGTAGAGAGCCTTAAAGTCTCCCTGGAGACTCCTCTTCTCCAGGCTAAACTCCCCAAAGCTCCCTCAGTCACTCCTCCTAGGATCTGTGCTCCAGACCCTCCCTCAGCTCTGTTGACCCTCTCTGGACATGCTTCAGCACCTCAGTGTCTTGTAGTGATGGGCCCAGAACTGAACACATAATTTGATGTGTGGCCTCACCAGTGCCAAATAGAGGGGGACAATCCCTGCCCTGGTCCTGCTGGCCACACTATTTCTGACTCAGGCCAAGATGCCACTGGCCTTTTTGCCCACCTGGGCACAGCTGGCTCGTGTTCTGCTGCTGTTGACCAGCACCCCCAGGTCCCTGTCCACTGGGCAGCTTTCCAGACGCTGGCTCCAGCCTGCAGTGCTGCATGGGATTGCCACGACCCGAGTGCAGGATCCAGCTCTTGCACCTTGTTGGCCCTCAGACAACGGGCCTCAGCCCATCGATCCAGCCTGTCCAGATCCCTCTGCAGAGCCTTCCTGCCCTCCAGCAGATCAACACTCCCAGCCAGCTTGGTGTTGTCTGCAAAGTCAGTGAGGGTGCCCTTGATCCCCTTGTCCAGATGATGGAGAAAGACATTAGACAGAACTGGCCCTGGGGAACATGACTTGTGACCAGCTGCCAGCCGGATTTAACTTCATTCACCATCACTCTTTGGGCTCAGCTGTCCAGTCAGTTTTTACCAAGCAACGAGTGTATTCATCCAGGCCGTCAGCAGGCAGTTTCTCCAGATGTCAAAGGCTTTACTAAGGTCCAGGCAAACAACAGCCACAGCTTTTCCCTAGTACACTAAATGGGTCACCTTGTCGTAGGAGACCAGGTCAGGCAGATGGTCTGGTGATGGAGAGAGGGTGCTGCTGCCTGTGAGCCGACTGCAGTTGTGATCCTCACCTGGTGCCTCCTTTCCATTGGTGGCTGGGTATCCTTTGGAGCCCTACCTTGCCTCGGATCTACAGGAGGCTGGTGGCAAGGTGAGCACAGGGCTCACCCCCAGGTGCCTGCGGAGCCGGGTGCTGCTGTGCTGGGTGGCTGGAAGCACGCCTGGAAACACACCTGGGCAGGTACTGGCAGCAAGGCTCACCTGTGCTGCCCTGCAGTGCTGGGGGCCCTCCGTGCCACAGCTGCCATCCCAAGCTGTGCCACCAGCCTTCTCTCTCTAATCAGGCTTTTTATCAATCAGCACTTGGGTCAAAGCACGGGCCTGAAGAGCAGATAATGCACGCTAATGCTTTCTGGGTAATCTCTTGTGGGTGAATCATTTTCTGGGCAGCCTGCCTTTCATGAGGAGGAGAAGGCGACCCAGATACTACCAGGGAAGGAAGGTGGGCAGGTTCAGATAACTACAATAACTATAATTCCAGATTATTTGTTGGGATAACTCAAGATGTCTATCGTTATTAACAATCGGAGGTCTGCGCAGTTAAGCGAGACCAAAATGAAACTTGGCCTAAGGTTTCTCTGGCTTTCAGATTGTTGGCTTAAAGATGCAGTTCCTGTGAAGTTGCTGCTCTCATAATTGCTCTCATAATCTCATGTTTATCTTTTTTCTTGTATTTCTCACAAGTCTTTTGACATTCCTTGCTCAGGAGTAATCCCCACTAAACCTGAATGATGTGGCAATACTTTGAAGGGAAAAAAAGGTGACTAAAATCTAGGAGATAAACTGTAAGCTGAAAAACAAATGATTAATTGCAAGTAAGTAGGTAAGAAGAATGTAATGGAATACTACTACCTCTCAATTACTTAATCAGGAGCACATAAATCACTGTATCTAAACATTATACCTTCCTGTACTACCAAGTCTCTCTAAAATTGTATTTTGGTTATTGGTCTAAAGAGTGTTCTTAGAGAGTAGAGCAATGCAAGCCAAAACAATAGCAACATGAAATTATTCCAACCAAAATGATATAGTTAATTAGCAACATAAAGAGCCTTGAATGTAATTTGAAAAGTGCAGCCCAGATTCTTAGTTGCTTAAATTGACATAGCACCATGGCTTTGTGGAGCTCATCCACGTTGCACGAAGCACCTTGCAAGCTTACATCTGTCTGATGTACGTTGGGCCTCTTAAATAAACAAGTCAAGAAGAAAACCGAACAAAAACTATTCAAATCACTCCAATGATGGCTTGACTATGTTGATTACTAAATGAAGCTAATTAAAATCTTTTTTTCCCACCTAATTCTTTATTATGATAAAGACTTTTATTTTGAAAACTGATTAGTAGAGCTTATTCTCTGTCAATTATATTTACTAACATAAATAGGCAAAAAGTGCTGATAAATAACCCACAGGTTCTGAAATTCATCATATGGAGAGACCAGTGCTCACAGTTGTGTGAAGTAAATAAGTACAATGTGCTTTGCTGTCAACATTGCCCATCCTTACAGGTGCCACTTATAAATTTGATGTCTTTAGTTATTCTTTCCATTGCAGCTACATTGGCACCATCAAAGGCAAGAAACACCTGAAATAACAGTTCCTGATGTCAGAGTGCACACTAAGCCCTGGGAGGTGGTCCAGCTCCTATGTTTTATGGAGGGAGGTAGGAAATTGGCTCTTCCTGGACCAGCCAGAGACACTGCTGACAGCATGTGGGCTCTCTCTAGCAGATCCTCTGGAGGAAATGGTGGGATGGGAGCACATGGAGCCAGGAGAGATTGGGTACAGGTGACACCCTCTCTGCAAGTTTGTGTCTGGAAGGCAGGAAATGCAGACAGGCAAGGAGGTGTTTGCTGGGGTCAGCAGCAGAGAGCAGGGTAACGGGGCTCAGGAGAGATGCTCCCTGCTCGTGGGAGGGGATGCAGGCAGGGCATGGTCCCCCTTCACCACTGGGCATCCCTACCAGTGCCTGGGGTGCCAGGCAGAGGAGGGCATGGGCTAACACGTAGAAATTACAGAAGAGCTCTGACAAGTGAAAAGGCTGAGGACTGCGGCTGTGTAAATGAGTGTCATATCCCAGATTTAAAGGCTGGGCATCATATTGAACATACTGCTTCCCAATCTTTTTGTACACATGTGCATAGATGAGTAATGCAAAATTTACATGCACTTCTATGTTTTTTACATGTAGACCAAGACTGACTATAAACCAGAATAGAAATATGGCAATTTAGAGAATAAAAATGAGACTTTAGTGAATGACTGAGAGCAATGGCACAAGAAATGGTCCTCATCAGCTCCTGATGCCCTGTAGGTTGAAAAGAGCTATCTGAAGCCTTTTGCCTGGAGGTACACTGAAGGACCACTGCCAGCATGGGTGCTGCAGTGAAACCATGTTATTTCTATGAGACAAGGTGAAAAACAGCCAGGAGGACTCTGTGTCTCAGCCATTCTCTCCTATAAATGTGACCCTTTCACATGCAAAGCTCTTGGTTTACAGGAATAAGTGAGATTATGACAGCAAGATCTGAAATGCTCAGTATTTTTCCTCAGTCTTATCAAAAGCAAAGCAACATCAAAAATTGAAGTTGAAAAAATAATTTTAATCCACCATCATTATTTCCCATATGCTAGACATAAATTAAGGCTAGATTGGTGAAAGCATTCTCACTTAATCACTCTCCCATATAATGCCTAGTTCAAGGGCCAACTGCTAAGAAGTGACAGTGCTTCCCCAAATAAATTTAGAGCAGTTCAGGGTGTAAAAACCGTTGTAGCTGTGCAATCTCAGAGTCCTTACCTTCCTCTCCTACACATGCATGGTCTATAGAGGATACAGGTGAGGATTGGTGGGATAGGCAGGAGCATGCAGTGCGAGCCTGGATACCCCAGGAAAACTCTAAACCCAACCTACTTCATAGTTCCCCATGCCCTCCTGGACAAGCAACCTGATCCCTCCTCTGAGAAGGTTCCAAGAGCCGTGTGAGCTCCTTACCTCCTGGAGATATTGGGAGGATGTACTCTTCTGTCAGCAGGGCACACGGGTCCTGCCACCATGGAGATTCACTGGTCAGACACACCAGTGAGCAGAGCAACAAATTTGTACAGATGTAAGGTGCTGGTTGTGTAACAGCCCAGGTGATTTACATTTTCTCTCTGCAGATAGGGGTGAGACGTGTTGCCTGCAGTACGTTTGCATGCTCATACATGTACACCCCGAGGGAGAGTAAAGTGGAGCCCTTGGAGCTCAGTCAAGGCAGTGATTCAGAGGCAGAGCAGCACATGTGGGATGAGGAGCTGCTAGACAGGTACTTGTTGGGTGGGCTTGGGGCTAATTAAGCTGATTGGAGAAAGGAATCAAAGATTCAGGAGTGAGAAGAGAACAAAAATGCAAGTAAAAATTCAGTATGCATTAGCTTGACGTATAAGTTTATGGCAGTTTACAGACTGATGCATGACAACAAAGTAGAAAGCATCTAATTTTATGTTGTGGAAGGATGCTGAGCTGAAGATGAGACTTAGTTCATGAAACATAGTTTGGCTTTTTAGTCTTAATCCACCTCCTGTTACACACTCCTCTGTTCAAAACACCCCACATCTTCCTAACATTGTTTTCATGCAGAGTAGTCTCGTTTTGTTACAGGTCTGGGGTCAGGGAGGAAATTGGTTTCTGATGCTTGGAACGGCTTTGTAAATGAATGATGAATGAAGATGCAGGCAAACTGGGAGATACAGGGAAGAGAATGTTGTGGAAAAAACCCCAAGAATATCTAAATTACTTACACAAAAGACACTAGTAATTTGTATGCTTGTTACTAGGTATCAGTGGCATCTCTCTCCCTGCTGCACCGAAACACGCTTTATATGCACAAATAAAGGAAACTGCCATCCACTCCACTGTTTCTGTTAGTTTTAGAGAATCCCCACATTTAATTTCCAAGCTTAAAAGGAAATTAGAAACCCGGAGCTCTAGAAATCATTGCTGTTTCCTTTCAGAGCAATTCTGCATGTTTGACATCTTATCTATTGTTTATGTCAGGCAAACAGAGACTGGACAACACAGAGTGGGCTGCAGCGGTGAGACGGTGAGTGAATACCTATGAGCCTCGGTGATTCATAGCTCCAAGGAGCTCTTGCTTTAATCACAGAGGGCTGCCAGATGAGGTAAACCACGAGGATTTATGACTTTGGGGCAGAGTGACAGCTGTCCTAGGCATTTCAACCCAAAACTACAAATCAATGCTTTTATTAGAAAGTGACGACATCAATGGTGAAGGGTTGAGGAACCAAACATTCTCCAGGATAAAACTGCCATGTGAAAGAGCAACCCTGCTTGACCCATGGAAAAATCAATCTAAAATTAAAGCTTTTCAGTGGCTGAAAGAGTCCACCTGTAGGATTCCCTCTAGCTAAGGTAATCTTGCCTTTCTTACTGTTGGTCTGCCTGTTTTGTCACAGACACAAAGAAGCATAAAGTTTAGTGCTAGGACCTTGTAAGGAGCAATTAACCATGGAGCATTGCTCAGCTCTGCCAGCATCCTTCCATGGCCACTGCACTTAACTGCTCCGCTTTCACAGAGACCTTTTTATCCCACTCTGCTGTTTTAGATGATGTTCAATGTCTATGTCATGTTTTACGTAAGACTGATGCTCCCTTCACAGCTGCACTTCTCTGCCACAACGAGATGTGTCCTGTCTGCAAGCAGCAATCCCTACAGGTCATGGAAAAATAAAAGCTTCCCTTAAAACTTGTAGCTGGATTGTATAGCTAGAAATTAAGGGACCTGGGATCTGTCATCCCTTACAACACTCACATGTGCAGGTGAATAATTTTGTTATCTATGTGACTTGGTTCCTCCATCTCTGAAATGGAAAAGTGGCCTTTCTGGAGGGATTTTTCCCAAAAATGGTTTTGAGTCTTTCAGTCAGCAGGAGACATAAAAGGAAAAATCACTAATTTGGGTAGCATTCGTAGCCTGATTACACCCAGAAATAAAGAGAATGAACTAAAGGAGGGACATAGCAAATTCCTTCATATCTCCTACTGCACAGCCCTCTACCTAAACCAAGAAATGCATTTTATTTTAGCAGAGGCACCTGCCCCGGATAGAGCAGGGAGGTACAGGGCAACCTTATGCAGAGCCTTCTCCCAGACTGACCCACTCCAGTAAAGGTGATACCTGATTTCCAGCCTCAAAGAAATTTCCACAGGAATCATGTCCCCTTTCCAGTCCTATTTTAATCACTTAAAACTGGAAGACTTTCCTGCTTGCAAACGCTCAAAGATCAAGAAGTTTCAGCCCATATCTGCTGTGAGGACTGAGCCACGCAGTTGCTGAGGTGGCCATCAGAGCTCCATCAGGGTAGTTTAGGGCTGGTTGATTGATCTGTTTGATTTCAGTTTCCAGTAGCTGTGAAAACAGCACGAACAATTGAAAGTGGGGGCAGGGGGCAGAGAAAAGACCTCAAATACTTGCTTTCCAACTGCACTTGTTTTCCTGGGGAGTTATTTGTAGAAAGCAAAGTCAAGAGCAATTGTGTTCACAAGCCAATAACCATTTTGCCGTCACAAATCTGTGGAGCTGAGAGCTGATACAGGATAATGGTCACCTCGTGCTGCACAGGCAATGCTTTTCTTCAGAGGGAACACGAAATCCTGTGTGAAGCCCATTATGATACCGTGGTGTCTGCCGAGCTGTCTCTGAGGAGTGCTTAGAAAGAGGAGGGTCACCACTCCCAGAACTTCTGGAGGCTGTCACTTCTCACTCTGCAGCAGCTGACAGGGCTATCATTACCTGATGGGAGACCAAACAACACGCTCACCTCCTTCTGAGAAAGGCAACCCACTCAAAGCCTTGGGGCTGTTTGTAATAGCACTCTCCTACTAGACTCCATTTGCTTTCAAGAGTGATAAATGTAGCACTGGGGGAAAAGAGACTTTGGAGAAATTCATTAACCACTTGAGATTTTGTTTGTATACCATCCTCGTGGTATACGTTTGCCATTTTATTAGGAAATACTGCTAGTTTTTCTTGAACTCTGACCCATTAGAGAGGTAACATCAGTAGCCAGAATCACTATTCAAGTTTCTGTATGCAAGTCTCCTCACCTGAAACTTTCAAAATGTTATCCCAAAATGTTGGCATAAAATTTTCCTACTTCTGCTTTCTCTTCTGCAACAGGTCACTCTACTCACCACATATGCAAGAGCAAGTGTTATTTCTGAGGATGTGATTTTTCCCATCATTGATGGGAGAGATGAGAACTGTCTTCCAACTCATTACTGTGTCTACACTCAGTTATCAAGGAAAAACATTAAAAATATTTTGACACATATAGAGTAGAACAGTATCAAACAACTTCATTGAAATGAAGAGAAAGTAAAAATAACAAGTCAGCAGCACATTTGAAATTCCTACAATAATGTGAAACACTATTCTACCATTTCTTTGGAAAAGAATTTTCTGTGATGTTGTCTCTATATGTGCAAGGCAACTGTTTACATGACTACTTCCTAAACTCTATACATTTCCAGCTGAAAGATCAGAAAAAAATGGACAAGTCTGAGAATGAACCTCAGGTGGGATTTTTGATCACAGGAGATTCTTAATAACAGCGATGGTGCATAGGATACGATGATGGAGTGTTTGAAAGAGAGAAAAAGGTGATATTGTCAAGATATTCCTGGTGACTCGAGGAGAGTTTTGCAAAGATACAACAGAGCTGATATTGTTGTGAGCTGTGATGCTCCAAACCATCTATCTGCTTAGCACTTCTGGTCTGGAGAAAATTTGAATTATGACTGTTTTCCTGCTCTCCAAAAGGGGATGAATAAGCAGGCTTGGAAAATAACAGATTCCAAGATCTGCCATTAGAGTATTTCTAATGTTTTAAAGACCTGGGAGCCAATTTTTTTTTCTTTTTTTTTTTCTTTTTTTTTTTTTTTTTTTTTTGTGGGGGTGGTTGATTAGTATTTCAGTTACATGCCTCATATGTTTTGCTTCACTCCTTAACCTCCAACGTGGTACAGCATAGCCAGAGACTTGCAACACATATTGTCACAGACAGGCAGGAAGAGTGCTGCATATACAATGGAAAAAATGCAGCAGTGACACATACACATCTATAGCTATGTGCACACTTGTTACCATTCAGGTGAGCTCAGGCAGCCTGAATTATCCAGGCTGACATGTTATTTACTCTTCTCTCAACTGTGGAAGATTTTTTTCCCCAGAGCTCATGACCTGCTCCCTTCTATCGAGCTTGGGTCTGGAGAATAGACCTTCCGTGAGTTTCTTCCAAGAGGCCCCCAGCTCACCTCCCATCCCAGGTGATATTAAATAAACATTGGCTTTTACCCCTAGGGAACTGAACTTGACCTTTGTAACCACTGCAAATACCTTCCTAAATAAATGCTTGAGTAACAAGGGAGGAGAAAAATGAGGAAGGATTCAGGAGAAAAACAGCATATGCAAAACTCAATTGAGCTGTTTGGTCTCTACATCCTTACACAAAGGTGTTTGGGGAGGTTTTGTGATGGATGGCATGTCATTCGCAGGAGCTCTGTCTGTAGCTGTCAGCACAGAAAGAGGTCCTTAAAATTCCAGCAGCTCTAGCCCTGCAATCCATCAGGAGAGAACACAGACATCCACCCTCCCCCTTGGCCAGCACAGGAGCCCAAATGGCAAGCATAAGTCACACTCATTTTGTTTGTGCAAAACTCCCTGGCCGTGAATTCACAGCCAGTGCCTGGGTTATGGTGTGCACACTCCTGTTTGCACTGACAAGGACACCTGTACCCAGGGGCTCCAAAACACCCTGTGTGCTGGACTTCCCTCCTGGCAGCAACCTGGTCAGAGGGAAGGTTCTGCTGCTTATGGTGGGATCACTCAGGCATGGGAATACAGCACATTCATACATGTGAGAATGATTGATTTCATCAAACATCTTGGAAATGAGAACACTGTTGTTCAAGCTTCCATTTGTAGGCATAAAAATACTATTGTAACCCAATTAATCTTTTTTCCTTTGATTGTCACCCATCACATCGTGTGCAGAGTGGATATTGTTTTTATGTCTTTGTTTGGATCTCAGCAGCCTTAATATTTAATTGAAAGCCATGATCTTACACCAAAAAACCAGATGAAATGGATTTGAACTTCAGTCCTTTGACTGAGCTTTGAGTACTTTATATTAGTTTAGACTAAAATTAAAAAAAAAGTGATCTATGCAATGCACTCCCCTTTCAGAATGTTTGGAGAGTTTTGCAGATTTTCCCAGCTTTTCCCCCTGCAGCTCTTGGTTACTTGGTCTGGTTCCCATACTGCTCATTCTGGCTTAATGCAGACTAATTTCTATCAGAATAAATAGAATTTCTCAGTCGGTACAAAAGCATGTGACTTCTTTGCCTGAATTCTAAATTCTCCACAGGTTACACCTGTGGCCAATGTGGCCTGAGGGATAAAGCAATATGAAAGCAGATCATTACTTGGGTAAACACGAGATGATGCCATGAAGAATATTTGGCTCTCCAGGTGGCAGAGAGAAACAACAGCACTACTCTGCTTCTCTGCACTTCTTCATCAAACTGGGCACCACTGGCCATTTTTCACATCACACAGCTGTCTTCCCTCATCCCCTACGACTGAAGTTGTGGTTTCAGGAGTGATATAATCCAAGCAGCAATCTGATCTCAAAGCTTTTTTTCTCATTGGTTTGAGGCACCAGCTGGGGAACACCTGTGATTAATAGGGCCAGCATTTCAATACAGAGAACAGAGGGCAGTTGACAGAGGATGGTACATCTCATCATCCTCAATTTACACAGGGGTACCCAAGGTAGAGATGTTCAAATTGAGGCAGATAAAGTGCCTCAGCTCAGAGTCCCTATCATTTAATATTGACTTTTCTGGGCTGAAGGGGAGCTACCTGCTGAAGGGAGAGGACTTGGGTTCGGTTCCCAGTCCCCCTCCCACAGCCAGCCCCCAGGCTGGCAGGATCCGCTCGCTGACCTTTCCAGGAATGGGCTGCATGTCTGAGTGCAGACTCACTCAGATCAACCCCCGTGACTCTGGATAGATGAAACACTTTGCCGTCTGGCATATCACTCAGTTTCCCACGAATGGCACAAATAGTCACCGCGGCATGTACAAACACAAGGCATCTATTATTGGTGCTTCTTCCTTGGCTCGCCATCGTGACGTCCAACCTGGAGGCAAGTGTTAATGCCCTTATAAGGCTCCTCGCATACATTTAAATATGTTATCCTTTGGCCGATGATACAAACTGCTATCTCAGTAGCATACGGCATGGGGAGGTGGGAGATTTTCTTGGCTCTGTGGTGAGAGAGAAATTAAAAAGGAGCCTACAATGCTGAGTCACTGTGACAAATAACTTACTATGGAATGCATTCAGGCTTTAGCAAGGAGGCAGCTGATAGTGAGTCAGTGACTGACTAGTGCCTCCTAGATTTTCCTCCTTGGGAAAGATTCAATTTAATGGGACGAAGTGCCAACAAAAAGTCATTCTCACTGTTACTGAGACAATATCACTAATTATACACATGGTTAAAACTGTCAAGTTGTGTTACATGTCACATAAGATGTGCATTTTTTTTTTTTTTTGGTGAGTACAGCATCACCCTGTTATAAAGCAGTTCAATGTCTCATTAAAACCACTGATTTTTAGGAGCTGGAAATTTTGCTAAACTCCAACTCTTTGGCTGTGTTAATTCAAGAATCTCCTCTCTTTTGGTTCAACTTGGCAGGCTTATGGATGTCCTATTTAGTGTTCTGGTTTAGCACTCCATGGCACAATTTAAACCAAAATAGATAGTTTAGTGTTAAAAAAACCCTTCTAAGTGCAAAATGGGTAAGGATTTGAGGCAGAAGGTAGAAGAATGTCACAATTCTTTTGTTACCAGTAAAGTCAAATTTTTATTTGTTTAATCAGGACCAAATTATTGTGTCTTCTTTTCTCCCCACTCCAGTCTGACACACCTACCTTCAGTCAGGGAATCAGGATCTTGCCCAGAGAAGTAGCTCACCCAGGACCATGGACCCAGAGGAAGGAAGAAGAAAGGAGGTTTGGGCAGCTTTGTTCTGGTCCCTTTGCCCTGGACCCTTAGTTGTGTACCTGCCAGTGAAACAGCAGAAACATCAGGAAACAAAGCCTCCCAATACCTGAAAAGCTGCAGCCAAACCCCCTTCCTATTCACACATATTTCCATTCATGCTGCCTGGCACAGCTGCCAATTATTCTCAAATATTCATGTAATCTCCTACCCTCACCTGACTGAGGCTGCTCCTTATAGGAGACAACTTTCTGTCTTGATGAATGTAAAAAAATATGGAAAAAAGTTAAAAGGCAAAGCTGTCACCTCAGAACCAAGCATCAGATCCTTTTTAGCCAGCCCATCCTTGGCAGCAGGGGATCAACATGGTCCCTTCTGTGTTTCCATCAGGCTGCTCATCCAGCTGATGTTCCCTTCTTATTTGCCTGTGCTCTTGCTTTCACAGAGACCCCTCAGCATCAACCCTGAAATTCCTAAGATACCATGCTAACCATTACATTATGGAGAAGATTATAACTATTCCCAAGCAGTCCACAACCAGATGGAAAGAATCTTCTGCTTCCACCTGCACTCCAGGAGGAGACATGAAGCTCAGTCTGGCAAGGGGAATATTTTCCCTGAAGTAATTCCAGCTGAGACGCTGCAGTCAGGCTGCCCTTTCTGAGCACACGTGTCATAAAGGCATAGAACAATCTACTGCTTGCTTAAACTGTTAATTGGCAAGTGAATTATACTAATGCTGTTCTATGCTAAAGATTGGCTGCTGAAGTCTAACATCTGTTGCCCAGCTCAAATGAGTTACAGTGGTCCACTTGCCAGTGAATAGGGTTCATAAAGCTGGTCAAATATTTTTGCATGATACTTTTGTTTGTTTCTTGGACAAAACTGTATTTTTTCTCCCCCTAAAACAAAGCTTTTCTTGAGAAATGATGATATCATCAACAATTTCACTGTCTTTTTTTAGCCCAGTGCACCTCTCTCCAGCCCTGTGGGACAAAGGGCCTTCTTATTTCCACCACAGCTCTATTAAACCCCACTATTAAAGCAATTGGCATTCTTGATAGAAGAGCAGAGGGGCAGCCAAGGGCTCTTCCAGGCCGTGTCTAACAGGGCTGCAGGGAACTACTCATTCCACCAATGCCAGTGTTAGATCATTTGTGGTTGCTGAAGGACTTTGGAGCGAGGCCGTCACTCACCCCGAGATGGTGAAGTGGTCTCAAAGTGGATGTGAGCATATAGCTATGATCAAAGGAGTCTTCTTCTAAGGAAGAATTATCTCTCTGTGAGAAATCACACACAGACCCTGCTTTTAAAAGGAGCAAGTTCATACAGTTTTAAAGAAAGAAAGGTAATCGTGTGGTTTTTGTATACTTGTGAGGAGAGGCTCTCAGATATGACCTTTCCTAAACACCTGTCAATGATCAGCTGTAAAACAAGAGACCTCAGTAATATTTTTTCTAATGCAGAGTAAAGAGCAGCCAACTTCCCATAGGAAAGGAGGAGGGTTTTCTCCAACTAATTTTATTTCCTTATCTTTAGTCATCTCTTGAAAAGAAAACTCTAAATATATTCCTCAGTCTACTCCTTCCAGTGATAGCTCGAAGGAGTAAAGAACCATATGGTCCTTCAGCTGATCTATACTGTCTCCATGACAATGCACATTTACAAAGTTTGCTTCTAACAACTTGGTAGTATGACATCCAATTGCTTGTAATTAAGGGTACGAGGAAGCCTTTTGGGAGGGAAGAGCTCCTTGCTTCTGTGGCTGGTTCTCTTCCCACCCCTGCTGGAAGGGGCTGCCTCTGGGCACAGGCCTTTGGTAAGGCCACTGCACTTCTGTACAGAATTTCCCAGCCCTTCAGCTGGAGGAAATTAGTTTATCTTCAGCCATGTCAGTCCAGTTTCAGCCAAGAAGCTGATATGCTTAATTCCTTCAAGTTCCATACAAGTTTTAGTGCACAAGACACCTTAAAAGAGCTTTTATTTCTCAGGAAATCTGTGATTTTCAGCATTTCCTCCTTGTTAATGCTTATGCATTGTTTCAATTCAGTGAAACCAGATTTCCCAGAAGTTTCCCACTCTAGGCTACGGTGGGGTCTTGAAGCCATGCCCTCCTGGAGCAGGACAGAAGAGTGGCACAGCAGGGGCTGAGCATGGGTACCCTGCCCATGGGCACCCACCACAGCTGGGACACAGTCAGGGGCAAAGGCAGAGCTGGTTGGAAGGGAAAGGAAGCAGCATACCAGAAAATAAATGGGCACAATATTCTAGACATAGACATATTTTAAACCTGGGGAAAAAAAATTAAATCCTTGTTTGATCATCTCCCCTTTACTTAAGGCAGGGTGAAAGTTAGAAAGGCCTGCATTTAAGGTTTTTACACCTCTCTCTGGGCCAGCCATCCTCACCCCAGTACAGTGTGCCAGCATTTCTTCCCAGGTTTAGTGGGAGCATCAGGAGAGGTGTTCCTAGCCCAGGAAGCAGGGACACCACTCCAAGGAGAGAAGACACTGCCTGCCTGGCCATGTCACCCTCTTTGCCTTGCAGGGACCAGGTACTGTGAACACGATTTGGGGTCCTGTCACAGCCTGCTCGAGATCCAGATCCCAACAGTCCAGGCTGTGTCCTGAGCCCTGTGACGCTGCAAACTCATCCCAATATGGATTTATTTGGCTTATTGACATTTACTGGTGTGCCTGTGGTTAGCAGCATGACATGTGATGTCCACAGCCATCCTCAAAGGGCTAGGGAGCCACCCAGCAGAGCACTTAGGTTGGGGCACCTCCAAAATTTAAGGATCTTTTCCAGAATAGCATTTGGAGTGGCCAGGATCAAGAAATCCCTTTACTACTCCAAACATATCATATCAGGTATATCCTGTCAGTATATACATAACCTGTCAGTAAATACAGTCACCTCTTTGGGCCTCTACCCTTTGCAAAACACTGGGCAATATCTGCTCTGGAAAGATATTCCAGAGAGCTGTCCAGGAAAGACATCAGCCAACAAAAAGTCAGGCACTACCACTCTTCCTGCCCCACAGCTATGTCAGGGCAATGCCAGGGAGAAATACAGGAGAAGTGATGATGCAGTGGCAGATTTTACGTTTTTGGCCCCTTAGATCTTTTGTATCTTTCTTAAAAAGAGTTAAGAAAGGATCTGAAATGCTAGCAGGTGGGCAGCAGCATGAAAGTGGCTGATGCCAGGTTTATGGGCACAAAGAAGCAGACTGCCCATGATGGGGACCCACTGCACCTGGAGGTGCAGGTGACCCAGCTGAAACAAGGTCTCACCACCAAAAGTGTGGTGGACCTCTTCATTCTCCTTTAAATCCATTATATTTGTGTTTTCTTGGGTTTTCTTCTTTTTAAAAATAGTAGTAATATTTTATTGTTTTATATTTTTCATCTGCATTAAGAAGGTTTTTTTTTATCACAACTTCAAAAATAACTTCCATTTGAATACATCATTTGCCAGAAAGTGTTGACATATTCCAATACTTACAGAAGCCACTTTACATACCAAACAGTATACAGTACTTTGGATTTACTTCTAACCAACCAAGCCAGGGTGTCCCACTACTTTAATGCACAAAAATAATCTTACACAGCAATATCATAAGCAGAAAAGTGTTCAGGCTGCATCTGGGCCACAGGCTGTCCATTGGCAGCCTCCACATAAACAAGTGCAGAAAGATGTTATATTGTTATTTTCAGAGCCTGTGTGTTTCACTATTCCTCGATTGGTACAATAGCTGTCAACACTCCCGTTTTGAATTTCACACATTTGCTTATCAGAAACCAATAGAAATATACAACCCGTTGAAGTGGTGCACAAGACTAATTTTTTTTTATCAAGGAGTAGCCCAAAATACGGTTTGTAGATCAGGTTAACCCCACATAGTTTCAAATGGACCTATAGCACATATTTCAACTCAACAAAAATTCCAGCTGGCGAAGATGTGACTGTAATAAAAAAAAGTATTCAAGAATAATGATACATTTATCTTGAAATAAACCTGGCACATTTATTTGATTTTTCACAATGAAACATTTGGAGCTTTTTATCTTTCTGTAGTTTTCAACCCCATAAACTGACACGGGCAGCAAATTCCTATGAATTCATCAGGTATTTTGATTTTTTCTAGATTGGCGATTTTCACTAAGAAACCTCTACCAGTAACATTTTCACTGTTTGTATATCACATTTAAATACAAACAGGACTTCAAAGACCTGGCAAACCCCTACTCCTTTGAGCAGCTTCCTGCTGATCTGCTCCTCCCAGCACTGGCCCTCCCAGTAGTCAGGCTCAGGCCACTGCTCACAAATCACCACTGCATCCCTTTGACACCTGAAAACACACGCCAACTTCTAATTATGCTTAACAAACCTCTAGAAATTCAGATTTCTTTGTTGCCTGCCCTGAAATTGGCAGATTCCTCCTGAGGTCTGTTTAGGAGTGAAGCTAAGGCTGTTCTAATTAGAGCTGAGCCTCCAGACCTCCCTTCACCCCATATACCAGGAGCAAAGGCAGAGCTTGCCAGAGAGGAGTCAGATCTAGACTAGTCTACCATCATTATGCAATGAAAGGAGGCGTACTGTGCAAGGAGGAGTTTCTGCTGGGAAGAGAGACAGCTCGGAGTCACAGCTTCCTCTTTAAGACTCCCAAATTCAGGGATTCGGAAAGATTCGGTTTCTCTAGTAAAAAACACCCTTCTTTTTGGGGGAAAAGACAGCCCTGCTCGGTCTTTGCTAATCTCCCCACTTAGTGGGAAAGCACACGAGATGTGGCGTGCCAGGAGCTTAGGAAGCACCACTCAAAGCTATTTGGTGCCTCTGAGAGCTCCCTGGTGAATGACGGCGTAAAGGATTCAATGTGTGCGTCCAAGTGTCAAGCAATTGCTGCCTATTAAAGGCTTTAAGGACAGGAAATACTTTCCAGACACACAAGCCTTTTCTAAGGGAATTGCTACCCTGTAGGATGTCAGACACATAATGCCAATGCCATAAGTGTCACCATACAGCAGTTTTCATTCAAAAAAATATATGATTGATGTGAAGAAAATCCAAAGAAATGTATCTTCCTTTTAATTCCTCTCACCCCTGCATTTTTCTCCCGGGATTTGGGAAACAGGCTTCAGGAGAAGCTTTGAGCAGTCATGCAAAATCAATTGTCTCCAGCTTTCAGAGGGTGGGAAACAGCTAAAAACTTGCCACATCTTTTGTGAGCACCAAGAAAGGGGTGCAGAGCTAGCATATGGCTCCAGCACAGGTCTGGTGCCTTCACAGCCTGGTGTCCTGGCCCACGGAACCCCACAGAGCTGCCCACCCTTGGGAATGAGGAGCTGGGGTGTCCCAGAGGTGTACGAGAGTTTTTTTGCTAGGAAGGGTTACAAAGCAGAAGCCTGGTAGGGAAGGAAATTCCTCAGTGCAGGCAGAAGAGTTGCTTACTTCTTACAAGATTATTGTTTGACAACAAACAAACAAACAAACAAACAAATAAAAAGGTATTTTTTCGTAGCCTGTGTGGGGCACACACACAGCAAAGAGCAGATGGAAACAGGGGCATCTTACAAGACTGTGGTCAGACAAACCCCAAGGAGTAGGGGTGCATGGATGGCAGCAAACCCTTGTGGTCAGCAGCATCTCTTCTCCTGTAGCACTGCCTTCAGGCTGGGAGTGGGATGATTTTCCTCACCTTCCTTGTGTTTGGGAACTCCAATGGGCATTCCATTTCCCATGTTTAGAAAAGCTAATCTCTTTTTCTTATTCCTATTCCCTAGCTGTTTGCTTTACATTTCCATAAGCCAAAAAGCACTGCTATGTTTATTAATTTTGATCCCAGAGGAGTTTCCCTGGAGGCGCAGGGTAGGTGGCTATAGATAGGCTGCCACAGCAGTGGGAGAAGCACTCCTCTTTGTAGGGAGGTTAAGATCTTGGTTAAGTTTATTTAAATACCTCCAGCTCCTTTTGTCAATAGGGAAAGACAGACAGCTCCGGGGGTGACCCAAAGACAGACTAAACACCCTGGAGGTGAGCCTATATAATGCATTATAGCAATAGTTTAGATGTGTTAGAGAAGTGGGGTTGATTCAGGCTTACTCAACTGGCTCAGGGCTGCATCCAGGCTTGGGTTCAAGCTGAAAGCTGGCATCTGGAAGAGGAGCTGTACCCATATCCTTGAAAACTCAGACCAAGGTCCGGACTGAACTGTCACCCAGACCCTACTTTTTCTTGTTACTGTTGCATTTTACAATCACCAAGGTGACTTTCTCCCCCCTCACTTCCCAAGATGTGACTCCCCAAAGTGGGCTGTTTGTCCCCCCAGCAGAAAATAGAGTCACACCAGCAGCAGAGGGTGTGGGGGCAGACGCTTTTTGGGCATAAGAACTGGCAGTTTTTAGAGCCTCCAAAAGAGTAGGCGACTGTGCTGAGGCTCTTTCTCCCACCACAAATCACGAAGCCAAATATCTCAGTTGCACTGCATGTCTGCAGCAGTTCCTTCTCCAGTGCTGGCTGGTGTGGGAAGGGCTCTGTTGGCACACAGCTTGCCCGATCCCTTGCCTGTGTGTGGTCAAACTTAAGGTGACCGTGTGTTCAAGATGCACACGTGGGCAGAGCCCTTCTGCCACTTAGAGCCTGCCTGGCTTCACCAGGACACCCAGAGCACACCAAACATCAAACTACGTGCAACCAGCCAAATCCTGCAGGGATGTTGGCACCTGGATTGCCCCATTCAGGGAGCAGGCAGGGCAGCAGAGAGTGGAGATCTTGTCTGCTTCTTAGAGGAGGGAGGGAAACAAGTTAGCTGAGGGTAATAGAAACAGATAAACTTATGAATCTTGTGCCCTACAAAAGAAAGGCCTTTCCAACGAAACAGATGGGTTTAAGTGCCATTTAAAGCAACTCCTGCTTTACCCAAGAAAGCCTCACAAACTTTGAATGTGGATTACACAAGCAGTTTATACAAGAGAGAGTCTGGCAACATATCTCCAACATCACAGAAAGCCTTCTCAAGCAAAGCTGAACCAGAGGAGTCAAAACCAGCCCCTGTATTCTTAAACTTCAAGCAGGGTTACTGACTTAAGCTACCTGTGGTTGGGAGCTGAACTTAATTCTGAAACTGCTGCTTCTCCTTCTTTTTCTCCGCTCCCATTCTTGATAGCCCAGTCACAGGGAGACAATTTTTAGGAACATGTAACAGCATGGCCCCATTGTTTCTCATGAACTGTAAAGTGCATAGGCAAAAGGTTAAGAGATTTCAGAATTACAGTCGCACAAGCAGAAGTTGTCATTAGTGTCATGACTCTAAACTTTTGAGTCAAGCCATTGATTTAGCATGTACTGCCTGTCTCTCAGCACCTTCCTCTACATTACTTTTTTTCAGGGACCTGAGCAATGAGACCTAAGCAATAGCTGTCAGAGACTTCCTTTTTCTTCCTTCTTTCTTTTGCAATTATGTACTGAATACCAGGTTATAACCAACATGTACATTAGACCTGCAAATGGTCAAAAGTGCTGAAGACAGGTAATTTCTAATCATGTTTAGTGAAAAGGCACTACACACAGAAAAAAGATGGAATTATTTGTTCCCTCCCAGTCAAAGCACTACTTAGCAGAGAGAACCTCAAAAAATCAAAGCAGTGAAAGTGTAAGACAGTCAAACTTTGTTAGAATAATCAGTATGGACAGAGGAAAGATTACCTTGAATGAAATTTAGAGAGAAAAATATCCTCTCATCCTTCCTCCCTACAGAGTAGCACAACCACTCAGCTCACACTGCTGCTGCCATTTCAGAAGTGATAGCTTTGAGAAGAGCCAGGGCTGGTTTTCAATACTAAACTGATGAAAACACATGTATGCGACAGGTGAACACAAAAATGCAGAGGAAATAAAAATGTTTTTTAAAGGAATGAAAAATTAAACCCAGGGATATAAAAGAGAGTGGAGGAAATAGAGCAGAGTCAAGGCAAAAGGCTTCCAGCAGTGTAAGAAAGGCTGCAGTTTTGGCTCATTGCTTAAACTAGTGCTTAAGAAAGTCTGGTGCTGACAAAGGAGCATCTTCAACTCCACCAGGTTGCTCAAAGCCCCACCCAACCTGGATTTGAATGTTTCTAGGGATGGGGCATCTACCCCCTTCTCTGGGCAACCTGTGTCAATTTTTCACCACCCTCACAGTAAAAAACTTCTTCCTCGTATCTAATCTAGTTCAAATCTCTTCTAGTTTAAAAACATTATCCCTTGTCCTATCATAACAGGCCCTGCTAAAAAGTTTGTCCTCATCTTTCTTTTAGGCCCCCCATAAGTACTGAAAACACATGATAAGGTCTCTGCAGAGACTATATTAGGTGAGTGCAAAGCACTAGGATAAACATGAATAAGTCAGCAAAACTGATGAAGCAAACTGTTCTCACACATTTGAAAGCAAAGTGACTAAAATGTAGCTGCTGTAACAGGATGGGACTATACTTTATTTTCATGGGAGAGCAAATTTGTACAATTTTTCAGTCTTTGTATTTCACGTTTCTCAGACCAAATTTTTGGTGGCTCTTTCTTGGACGGTGTGTTTCCACAGCTGTTCTAGATCTTTCTGATCTTCCTGCTCCAGACAGAAGGAAAACAGTGAAATAATGGCAAATAAAGAATTTGTGGGGGTACAGCTCTTCTTACCTCAGCACGGCCACTTCTGACTTATACTCCAGTGAACTGGGGCTGGAGCTTCATTACTGGTTACTGGATGAGGTCAGTGCTCTGCACAAGGCTCTGAACAGCATTGCCTCCCTCCAAGAGATCAGGACAGAGTCCTTTCAACACCTGTGTCTTCTGCCATGCAATTCAGAAATGCATGCAAAAGTGCAAACCACCATTTAAACAAATCGTAGGACCAATCCTGAGGAGGTATAGGGTAAGGGAGGAGCATAAAGATGAGGGCAGTGAATTTTGTGAGTGTAAGCTTAAAGTAAATATTTGAATAACAAACTGGAATTCAGCCAACTCAAGCACTTTATTCACAAGGAAGTATCTTAGGGATAGCTGAAGGTAGCATCAGGGTGATACAGAAAATTACAAATGAAAGAAGATAAAAAAATGCAAGGGTATTCAGAACGGAAAGAGGGAGTTATGAACCCCCCTGAAGCTCAGAGGAAAATCAGTTGCAGACATGTGGGTATTATTTAGTGTCTGGCTTGAAAATAAATGCTGTTGCAATGACTGTAAGAAGGTGTCATGGTTTAGGGAAGGTATTCCCCAATTTAATGTTTCCCACTGAAAAACCCCAGACCACGGGGATGGAAGGGAGAACTGGAGGCACAGAAAGTTAAAGATCAGAGTTTGAGATAAGAACAATTTACCAGAAACAGCAACAAAAGAGGAAAAGGATCAGTAAAACAGCAGCAGAGTGTACAAGAGAGGTGAAAGATTTGCACACAGTGCTCACCTCACAGAACCCAGTGCCACTGACCCCTCACCCTGCAAAACCAAAAACAAAGTGATCCCACTCCAACCCCCCTGGCACTGCAGGAGGTGAAATCCTACAGCCCCTGACCGTGACTCTCCTGGCTGGCAGAAAAATTAGCCATGCCCTGGCCAGAACCAGGACAGAAGGGTTTGGGCAAAGCCAGGGAATGACTGAAACTAGGGTATGAGGAAGATACAATCACAATTAAATGTCATTTCAGCATGATGCTGGTGTTCAGACCAAAATTAAAAACAACAAATCTTCCAACTGAGTATGCATAAAGCATAAAAATATTAGAAAAATGTTTAGGCAACAAAAAGTTATATGAAGGCAAAAGAAGACTTCATTACAAATTAAATCTGTGTTTCTGTGAAGGTAGGTGTATGGCACCAGTGGTTTCAGTGGAGTAGGAATTCAGGCTTTTTGTTTTAGCCTGAGACTCCACGTGAACAGGAGGATGTGGTTTTCATGTCAGGGAGGAATGAATGGGGAATCTCTCCCTAGAGCCACTTCACCCCATCCCTTCTGGGGAGTCAAAGAGAGCAAAACTGACTTTTTTCTACAGTTGAATTGGAAAAAAGTGCCAGTTTTGAGCCATAGGGATGGTTCTGTTTTGTGTACTTGTTCTCCCTTGTTTGAGAAGTACTGGGCAGACAATGTCCTTTGGTTTCTGGCTGCATTCCTTTATAGGTGTAGAAGGATGGAGCTTGCACCCTTTGACGAGGAAGACAAACAGAACAGAATCTACAACAAGAGGAGGAAACACTTGTAGGTTTTTTTCCCTCCAGATGTTCATTCAAACATTTCAGCTAACATTAAAAAAAAGCTTAAAACAGACTAACCAAAATCACTTTTAATCAGGTTTTGTTTCCATGGCACCTTTGATGTCATAAGCTTAATAGCTCTTCTGTGATCCATAGTCTTCCAGGAAAAAAAAAAAAGGCTAGACAACCTGAATGCCAAATGTTGAATACACCTTTAAAAATATCCTTTCTGAAAAGTTTTCAGGCCTCCCTTCTCTTTTAAGAGCCAAGAGAAACCAAAAATCCAATCAGGAATTTCCCCCTCCCACAAACCCCCACCCTGCATATCAATGGAAATCTTTGAAGAGCAGTTGGAATATATGGAGACCCACAATAATATTATTAAACTGCAACGGAAATGCATAAAAAAGGCTGTTATAAAAATAGCCGTAAACCATATCTTTTTTTTTTTTTTTTTTTGTTCTACAGATGCAAACTCTCAAGAAACATCCTTCTGTCAAAACTGAAACAGATTGTGGTGTTCTGCAGCACATTTCTCTGCTAGGGAAACATTCTTGGTACAGTATTTTTGCTCTTTGTCTGATGTTTTTTCCAAGGATTTTCTGATTAAACATGGTGATGATGGATGATAGCAGTCATGTTACGGTTGCTACTAACACACACAAGCCTTGCCAGAGGTGGAGTAGATGTAATTTGCTTTTATTTAAAAGCTTTTGCTCAGTAATACTTTCATGGCTTGATCTGGCACTTGAAGTCGAGCAACATTCCCAGTCCCATCAGCCCTTAAGATCCTGGTCTGATTTTATATGAAAAAAAAGGGGCAGATCTTTGGCTTGGTGGTTTTCTGGGGTCTCTGCAACAGTTTGGAGAGCAACATATTCCTCTGCCTGGTGGTTTTGGTATGTATAGGAAAGGGAGTAAATCTTCAGATGGCTTGCTGCTGGAGAAATGAGATATTATGAAATGTACTAAAAAATCATAAAAATCCTAATCCTGATTAGAAGGCTTGCTTCTTTGAAGGTAGAGTGTAATGATTTTTATATGCTGATAGTAAAATACACAGCAAAGGTATACTATACTAACTTTAATGGAAAGAACAACTTAAAAATTTGAATTTTAAAAGAAAAGCTTGATAACACTCTGAGTAAGAGATATAAAACATGCATATCAAATGATACTTATACAACGTGATATGAGCAAAATAAAACAGTTCTTTGAAATAAAACCCACTAATCAAGTTACTTTTAAATTTACACTTCTAGAACAGAAAAAGGAGAAGATATGGTATTCTTCATACATCTGGACTTGAATTCTGCAATATATGTAAGAGTGAATCTGGATGCTGTCATATGAGCCAACATACTAAGCAACCATAATTTCTAACCCATTCAGAAAAGTAAGTAAGCTTTTCATATTGAAATAATTATCATATTTTAGAAGGATAAAATCTAACAGAATTCTAAGCATAACTTAAAAAGTAGATGCTCCCTCTGTACCTGGAAGGATTTGAACTAAAATCACAATACTGGTGAATTACTCCAGACTTTTGATGAACTTAACCGAGAGTGTAACAGAGTTTATGGTACCTTAAATCCCTTGTGTACATTTCATAATTCGGCCACATTAAACTTCCTCTGTTACAAAACATAGTGGCTTGTCTATTTTTGGTCTAGAATGGGAAGACAGTAAATAAAAACACAGATTTAAAAAACCCTCAAACAACAAAACCCCCAAAAATTCTTCCAGATGCAGTAATCACATATTTGGGTTTTTGTTTGGGTTACTGGCCTGTTTGTCTCTCTAACCTTGTGTAATTATGGAAAAAAAGAAGTACGTAGCTACAATGTATTAAAAGACAGGAAAAAACCCTTCTTATATTTTGATAATACTTCTTTCTTAGCTGTCTTGTGTGGCTTGTGTTTTGCATAATGGGACAGATTTATTTAGATATGTTTATTTACTCATGTATGTATATGCCCTTATTGAAAATTATGTTTTGTAAGAAATACCAGCAATTTTCTCACTGGGAATTCTTCTAGGTGAAGTTACCCAATGAACCATGTGGACATTTATGTACAGAGCCATGTTCAGGTTTTAATATGTTTCTATTTATCGTGTTTAAAACCAAATATGTCCAGACAAAAGAGACTGACAGACACATTAAAGACCCAATCAATGCAGATATATGAAGTGTTGTATAAACTGGAGCATGCTTAACTCACGCTGCAGAAAGCCTTAGAAACGTGCTTTCCAAAATACTCTTGGATATGAGAACATGCCTTATAAACTACTTTATAAGAGAAGGATAATGAAAAATTATTTTATCTCTGTATGTGATATTAGAAACAACTGACAGCTGAGCTGGGTGAAAGCTGGTTGCTGATATGCCTAAAAGCTCTGTCAGATATGGCACTTACAAGGCAAACCCAAACAAAACATGCTTCCCTATTAAGCTAATCAGAAATGCATGTAACTATAAATCTTCTGAAGTTATACATATCTATCTTCTATTTGGAAAGTGAGTCTCTGATTAAAAACAGGGGTCAGGACCTGTAAGGATCCAGATCCATGACTGGAGCAAGTGGAAACCCCAAATAACCCAGAATTTCCTAGAGCATGTTGTTATCATCACTACACACACCCACATCTGCACACACTGACTTATACGAACTTTGTTGGGGTTCTTTTTTGGTAACTGGAAATAAAATAAGAGTCTTTTAAAAGGAAAAAAATAAGTCTTACTGAAAGCTGTTAACTTTTCCATCTTGAAAATATTATCCTCCTTTTTTTCTTCTTAGTCATGATTTCTCCTTCCTCAGACTTGTCTTAGCCACTCTCTCCCTCCTGCTTTCTTTCTGTCTTGGAGATGAATGGATTTCGGGAATGAACTTCAGAGGAGTCTGAGAGAAAAAATCTCTTCCAGATTGGCTATTTTTCGATCAAATCCAACAAATGCATATTGCAGGCAATTCAGAAAACTGGCCATAAAATACACAGTCTTTCATCTCTGTGCTATCTTTTCAGCTGCAGTTCCAGTCAGATCAGAAGCAGTTGGTAGACTTCAGTCAGTGTCATTTTCTTGAGGATCCAGGACTTTTTGCAACATAATTTTACCTTTGTTAAAAGATGTTCTTACAAACATGCAACTTTCCCCCATTCTTCTATCACTTATTTGTTTCTGCTGGTGTTTTGTTATTTTCCTTAAGAGCATATTAATTTTCTTCTTGTTTCAAATCCTCTCTTAAACAGAGCAGAGTCAGCTACCCTCTGGTTTCAGAGTCAGTGGTGGGATTCCAGCATCTTTTCTCTCTGCATCACTCATGTAACAGCACATTTTGTCTCCCATAGCACGTTCCTTTGAAGACCCTAACTGGGTCTGCAGTAATGCTTCACCTTAAAAAGGACCCCTCTTTCCTCTTATCCATTCTCCACCCCTTCGTCCCTTCCATCCAATCAGGAGAGTAACTCCAGTATTAAAAGCAACCATTTTTTCTCAAACCCACTCGGCTTTTCTGTCCAAGTTAGATAAAGAATGTAGGTTTTCTGTTCCGATTTTTAAGTATTTCCTTTAAGCTACCATTTCAGAACCTTTTTGCTTTGCCTGTTCTAGGGATACAATTTCTCTTATGTTTAATTATTTTCTGTCCTAAAGTTCAGTATAAGATCAAATATTCAAAGGTAGCATGGAGCTCCCAGTTATGCCAGATTTACATCACAGTAACAGAGAGAAATCTTGACCTAAAGCCCCAGAGAGATGTCTATGCCACAGATGTCATTGTTATTTGCATTTACTATAGTGTCCCCAATAAAAAACACGTCTCTGATTTACGCAGCGACCTCAGAGTTAGCTTTTTCTTCCCCAGACACATGAAATGCACATAAGGAGAAAAAAAGGGCATGGCTAACATAAAGACAAGATGAATGGCAGCAGCTTTAGGCTCAGGAGTTTCTCTTTGTTCCACTTTTGTAGGAGATCAGTGGCCAAGTGAAAGACAGAACACACCAACTGCACCGCAGCCCAGCCAGGAGCTCAAGAGTGCCAGACCGTCCTGCAGATTTTTGCTTGTTTGTTTTGAAATTAAACCCAGAAGAGCAATAAATACTCAGCTTGATGCACCTCAGATCAAATACTTCATTGTTCTCCATATACATCATGAAGAGGACTGATCCCACCACAGCACTTCACCTTTAGAAGAGCAACTCGTGTCGTGGTTACAGCAAGGAATGAGGAGCTAAGAGCCCTGGGTTATGGTCTTAGCTCTGTTTGAAATTCCTCCACAAAAAAGGAGAGAAAAAAAAGAGTTTGGAGAGTTTGCTGGCAGGGTACTCCACTGACTCCTGGAGCAGGCTGTGATTTACACTAGCTAGTGCTGTGACCAAGGTTCCACCTCTCCTGCTTCACAAGCCCTCTTTTGTTTACTTTCTCTGTGTGAGAAGAATCTCTGTGTTTCTTTGCTTAAACTTGCTAGTTTGAGAAAAAGTACAGGCTGGCCACCCTCCTGGAGGAATGAGACCAGAAACTCCTGTGAGTGAGAGGGGTCAGTCTGTGCTTCTAGCTCATGCCTGCAGTATTTGTCAGGATGAAGAACAGGATGATACATCCTGCAGGGAGCTTCCTTCTGATCATGGAACTTGAGCATGGTGACAGAATTCTTTTGAGCGAGACCTTTACACAGGTACTGAAAACTGACCATTAATAAAGGACTAAATTGAGCTGAACATTGACTGGTGTACTGCTACTAGTTTCACACTCCCAACACTTTCCAAAAGCTAAAGTTTATATAAATCCTCTTCATCTGACTCATGATGGCTTCAGATCGATCGCAACAGCCTTTACAATATTTGAATGTTCTCTAATTTCATTAGTCTGGCTTTTTTCATAGATGTTTTTGCTGTGTTCTGATGATATTTGAGTAAATCATGAAACATTACACTGGCTTTTTGGTGATGACCATCCAGCAAGGAAAACAACAACAACAACAAAAAAGAAAAAGCAGAAGGAAACAGACTGTGGTTGCTGCTTTTTAAGTTTTTCTATACACAGGATGTCAGCCACATAACTTCTACCCATTTTAATGGCATTACATAACTAAAGCCCTTTTCACATGTTTGAGTTAGTACTTATAGCACTGTAATGTATTTGTGGGACTGTTTGTCCACACAACAAATATTTCCTAAAGTATGCTTGGGGGTCTGAATGACAGTAGGGAACGATTTATTTTATGATGGTTTTTCTGGCTGCTGTCTCCAGTTGTCCTTTGAACACCTCTGCAGAGATGCCTCAGATAGGCACCAATTTGCAATGAAAGAAATCTAGATTTGGTACAACTTTACCTCAACACAAACTCCAGACTGTGAGCAGCTGCCACATGGAGAGATGAGACAACACCATAGCAAGTGTGGGAAGGAGGGCAGCATGGACCTCTGCCTGAGAAATCACTGTTCATCATAGATTGAGTCATCTGTGTTTATCAGCCACAGCCCTTTGGGTCTAAGTTGTCATTTAACATGCTTTTACACAGGTCCAGAGGTCTTTGGGTAACTATAAATAGGATTTGTAGCTATGGTAAAGCCCCTTTACTTTGCTAAAGAGGTGAAATGAGGTTTATTGTAAATAAACAGTCAGGTGAAAGCTTTTCAAAAGGCATAGTCTTTGGGATTTTTGACGAGATATAATTTAAATAAAGTGAGTATTTTTAAATCACATGATTTTGTTCTCTGTGTAAGGGGTATGCAAAACATGAGTAGGTCACTGAATAATGGTAGATTTGGTGGAATTTGCTTTTTTTTTTGGATGTGTGCCCAAGTAGTCTAAATCATGTATACACATGCTGACATCACTGGATCTGAGATTACAGAAATGGAGACTTAGATCTGCCTTTTTAGTAATTAAAATTTCTATTGTATTAGGTGTCCTTATTAGGAGTCCCTGATCCCTTTTAATTCCCATTGTTAGAGTCCCTGTTGCCTATTTTTAATATTCTTGCCATGTAAATACATTTTCATGTTGTTTTAAGGACCTTATGTGAATAATACCCAAATAAACAGAAAATAGTTAATCATATAATTTCTGGATATTCCACATGCAAGTAGTATGAATTCAGGTCATGGAGCACAGTGAATTTATGGGGATGCTACATTGGCTTGTAAGACCAATTAAACAAAAAGGCAGAGCGCATTACTTTAGCTCGTTTGCAAAGAAAATTTTGAATATTTCATTTGCATTTTGTTTAGCAGGAGCTCCAAGTGAGTTTCAGGCAGACGTGTGTCCTCATGAGCTGGGCCATCTCATTTGCATTTCAGCACTGCCATGTTGCTGTGGCAGACAAATAGAAGGAAGAGACCATTCATGTAAAAAAGTGAAAAATGTAAAAACATCTAAAAAATGTAAAAAAATATTAAAAAATGTAAAAAAAAAGGTTAAAAAAAAGGTAAAAAAAAAGGTAAAACAAGTAAAAAAATTATTCAAAATTGTGAAGGGATGGCAGTGGGCTGACCCTATCACCTGCTCCACTGCTAAGTGGTACCTGCAACCTCTGAAGGCTGGCTAAGGGCATTCGCAAAGGAATAACTGACTGGGTGAATAATTTACCATGGTTCTTGCACCCTCTTACCTTGCTAAATTATCTATGCACCAACCTGTCCAGGCAATGGGAGAGCAAAACTGCCCTGTGGCTTGGCTCCTACTTCTGCTGTGATGGAACAATGCCCTGAGGAAGAGCCTTGATGTTCCTGGCTTGGTGGTAACTACGCTGGATGCCATATTTAATATAATTTCTATATTTCAAACTGACATAAATCAAAATTGTCATCATATTACTACATTAAAGTAGGATTTTGGATAGGCAAGAAAGGAGGAGGAGCAAGAACTTTGTGTATACTGCAATTGCATATCCAGGTGTATGTAATACTAAGTTCAAATTAAATATCACTGTTAACTAACACAAATGAAATGTTTTACTGGTATTTTGTATTTAAGTTTCATTCCTCTCACATTTTTCTTGGCAGATATCTGAAATGTCTATCAGACTAACTTGTCTTTTGCCCTGGACCACTCATCACTGTGTTTTCAGCAACAAAAGACCAGTAGTTGCCATAGTAAATCAACCTCTGGAAAAGGTCAGTCCTAGTTATTAAGCATTGAGCTGTTTATATTTTACCTTGCAAAACTGAGAGGTGTCATGAGAGGTGAGTACTGAAGTGTTTTGCCTGGCAGTTTTAGGAGTAGGTTCTCTTCTAGGTCTTTGCCTGCCATTCCCAATAAGGTGGGGCAGGCTCAATGCTTTTTCTTGGCTTCAAGGCAGTACAAACGTTTTGTCACAATGAGCAGGACATACCTGCCAGCAAAGATGTGACATCATATATCTTTCTTTCAGAAAAGCTCCATTCTCCGTGTTCAGCAATAACTCCTGGAATCTCACATATTCCTGTGAAAAGAAATTGTCTTCCCTGGTTTATAGATTCCCCCAAATATGCTGTATATACGCCTCAACAATGAGTACAAAATTTCAGTTGCTGAAAAAACAATTTAGAATACTGGATGGAAGCAAAGATATTGAGATTTCCTGAAGAAACAATCCTGTGATATTTTCTTGTTTTGATTTTAAAAAAAAGTATTTTGAGGAACACTATTTTAAATAATATGGGGGAGAAATACGTTACTAAAATCTCCAATATGCAAAACTTTTTTCTGCCCCCAAACACTTGCATTTCTTTTGGCATTGGCTTACTTTCCCAGAGAGTTAGAAGCAATACCAAACAATGTGAGTGCATGTTGAACATATTTTTCCAGGTGTCTACAGACACAGCATCATCTTGCAAAGTGTTTTGCTGGGGAGGTTTCAACACTGCATGTTTCTGCAACAATATCAAACGTCTGGCTACAAACCATATGGCCAGCTTCCTCAACCTCCTGATAAAGGCTGGGTGACATTCCTGGTTAGAACTTCTGTTGGTGAAAACTGCAGAGCTGTGTTCCCACAAGGCTTGCAGATGACTCTCAGTTTTGTCAGATTTTTCATCCAAGTTCAAAAGAAACTATTCCAGGGTTAGAGAATTTTATTTGTACAGGCTTTAGAAAGCTCAAAATAAAAATGAAGATTTTCTTGTTGAGAAAAATATTTTGTCCAGTATTAAACATATTAATTATTAACTTTGCAGCCCTTCGATTTTTTTTATTATTATTAATTTTTTTTTGTGAGTGAGTCAGCAACTCTGGAATCAACCTCCTTAAGGTAAAACTTGCCCTTTCCAAAAGGACTTGAGAGGCAGAGAAGCAAATCAAGTGTTCCAGATTGTTGAAGTGACTTAGCAGCAGTATTATTTTTCTTTCATTTTCATCACTATTATTTTTCTTCATTCTCAGGCAAAAATACACACCAAAACACCTGCATGCATGCCTTTGCATACCATGCAAATGCTTTGGGGTCAGGTGAGGGCTCTCCAGAGGGACAACAAAGTATTTTCCCTAAGTCCTTCTCTTTGATGTAATTTGTCTTCCTGCCTCACCTGTACCTCTCTGGTCCCCTCAGCATGAATGACTGGGAGAGGTGCTGCTGAACCTGGAGTCCTCTTGAGCAATTAATTCTGATTAAATTAATGAGATACATTGCCATGCTCCTTGAATATTCAAGAATAAGGGGAGAAATTAGCATCTTATTACAGAGATTTTTATATAAGAGAAGACTGTCTGACTTTAGTCACTCCTTGCTCTTCAGCATGACAGTTCATCATGGAAATGAGAAGTCCCCAGCACGTGTGGTATCTGTTCCTGCCTCACAAGGTTAAGCTGCCCACAGGTGGAGTTTGTGCTCATCACACAGCACCAGCAGAAGCACAGGGAAAAGCAAAGTTAAGAATAGTGCTGCCACAGAGCTATCATTAAAGAAGAAAAAAGAAACATGCTAACCCAAGTCACTAGATGACTGGGCCATTTAAGATGAATGGAAGTAGGTGTATTGCTTACACCACCTGCTCACCAAGGTTCAGCACTGGCTGCCCATGTTGTAACCAAACTGGAAGTGTCAGAGCTCAAAGAAACATCTCCCAGATTGTGGTAAAGGAGAAAGACAGTGCTGCAATTTCAAATCAACAGCACATTTACCTCCCTCCATATCCTTTACTATATTCAACTTCTGTATTTCCTCACATATTGGAAGCAAGGCTGTGCATTAAGCAAATTCACTTCCCTTGAATGTTGTGTACACAGACTTCCACTTTTTCAGATATTACACCAAAGTAGTCCCTTATTATTGGCCAGCAGGACAAGGGAAGTGATTCTTCCCCTGTACTCAGCACTGGTTAGGCTCCACCTCGAGTGCTGTGTCCAGCTCTGAGCCCCCCAATTTAGGAAGGACATTGAGAAGCTCAAACTCATCCAGAGGAGGGTAACAGGGCTGGTGAAGGGCCTGGAGCACAAGCCCTGTGAAGAAAGGCTGAGGCAGCTGGGGTTGCTCAGCCTGGAGAAGAGGAGGCTCAGGGTGACCCCATCACTCTCTGCAGCTCCCTGAAAGGAGGGTGCAGCCGGGTGGGGTCGGTCTCTTCTCCCAGGCATCCACTGACAGAACCAGGGGACACAGTCTTGAGCTGCTCCAGGGGAAGTTTAGGCTGGACATAAGGAAAAAAAATCTTCACTGAAAGGTTGATTGGGTACTGGAATTGTCTGCCCAGGGGGGTGGTGGAGTCACTGTCCCTGGAGGTGTTTAAAAAACACTTGATGTGTCACTCAGTGCCATGGTTTAGTTGACAAGGTGGCGTTGGGTCATAGGTTGGACTTGATGATCTTAAGGGTCTTTTCCAACCTAGTTAACTCTGTGATTTTCAGATTTTTATCCCTTACCTATTGCCATGATATCTGATGAGATAATCCAGTGGGCAAACCTGATCAAAGATCAGGTTTTTCCCTTCCCCCAACCCAACACAGGGGCAGAAGCAAATATAACTACTTTCATCTCATTTAACAACAAAAAAGCCAAACATTTTACATATAGGATCTAGAACCATAATTTGCTAATGTCAAAGTTCACATGAAATACCTCTTACGTTGTCTCAGCCTATTTCCTGGCATAGAGTTGTAATCTCCGAGAACACATAAATGTTTCAGTATTAGTACTAAGAAGCCACATGAGGGAGCATTTGGAGAATTGAAATGCTTTCCTTGTATCATTGTAAATAAGGGAGGGAATCAAACTTGATCCCTCTGGGATATATGGAATTCAGACAAATCTAGATGTTATTATTCATTTCTCCACTCATACTGGGATGCGGAAATTGCGATTCCCACTGAAGACAGAGGGTTTTTTTTTAAAAAGCCCATTAGTGGTGTGAAACAGACAATTTCTAACTCTGGCCAAGGTATGCTGTGACTGGTATACCTGAAAGGGAGTGCAGATAAATGGGTTTACATTTCAGCTAAATGAAATTATAAGACACTCTGTATAGGTTATTGCAGGCTGAGTGTGAGAGCAGTGCCAGTTTTCCCAGATTATCAGCAGCCTTGTCTGACAGTGGCAGGGAATGGTAAGGTCCCAGTTCCTGCAATATTCTGACTGAGCAAATAGCTCAGCCTACATGCTTCTAAATTACTTTTACAACTAATACTTTTAGAGCTTACTGAAAAATGAAATCCACAGGTATGCAAAGTTAAATTAATCCCACTATTCTTATAAACTGGCTCACAATTTTGTGAATATTTGGGGTTGGCAGTAGCGAAGCTAATCAAAATGGGAAGTAAAAATAATGTCCACATGAACTGTAATGGGAAATGTGTATACATTTGTGCTCTGCACTCTTATCTCAGAAAAAAATCGTCAGCAGCAACTTGGGCTATCCTCATTGACAGAGCCAGCTCAGTCAAATAATAACATAGGACTTTACCAAAACCATTTTTGTCAGTAGTGCTAAACAAGTGTCCAATAAATAAAAAATTTAGCACTCTACCTCAAAAGTCAACATTCATAGGACTTGTTGTCAATCAAAGAAACTCATATTAAAGGTAATTCTGAAATCAATAGAAAAGGACTCCACCAAGAGCCTATATTTTCCCTCATTATTTATACCTAAAATTGGATAAAGAACAAGTAATTAACGAATTGCATAAAAATCAGGTTGCAGCTGTGATGTTATGATCACACGTTGTTGTGAATGTTTGACTGCAGAATTTGCAACTCCTTTTAAGGGGCAGAAGTTCCGATAGTCTCTTTGTTCCTTCTGCCTAAATTACATCATCAACTCCAGGCTTGGCAGAAAGGTGGAAGGGAAAGAGAAAAAAGAAAGACAAACACAAACTTTTAATCAAACATGTTTGCTTGGACCAGATGGAGGAGGTTGGGAGTGTCCTGGCTGCAGTTTTGGTGGAAGGAGTGGTGGATGCCAGCTGAGCCAAGCCAGGTCCAGGGAGCCTCATGGTTATCTCCAACCTGCCTCGGGGCTTGGCTGCCTGTCTGCGGGGTGGCCCTGCAAATCACAGGGTAAAACTGACCCACACTTGAAATAATCCCTGTTTTTCTAAGGATTAAACTTAACCCAGATCACTCCAGTGAGCGGTTTACGGCTCAGTCCCCTGCCAAGTCTTTTTGTCACAGCCAAGGGGGAGCAATCTCTTGCACAGGAGGATGCATCTGAGGGCAGGATCTCTGCGAGTCCCCTCTGCTGCCAAATCCAACAACCTGGGCATGCACAGCCTGATGGTGGAGGAGAGGCTGGCATTCAGCTCCTCTAATTTTTACCTCTCTGACTGCTTACTGATTTTCTTTGCATGAAATCATCTGACCGTTTTTATCAAACCAAAGAAGCTCTGAAAGTCTGGTGCTTGCCGATATCCTCATCTCCAGAGAACAATTCTTTCCAGCTCCAGTAAATAGGACTTTAAAGGTAAATGGTATTATAGTGTTAATTCCAAAGTGAATTATTCAAAAAGTGCTCCATATGTCAACAAGCGTCATTTTGTGGAACTATATTAATGTCTTAAATACAGTTCTCCCTTTCTAAAAGCTGTTTTATAGATCCAGGAAATATGTCTGGTATGAAGTAGTGCTTATTGTAAAGGATGTTTTAGCAGTTGTGTCCAATTAATGAGGAAGGCAGGATGTAGTCCTGTATAAGAAATAGCACAACAGAAATAATTCCTTGGGGCTTGAGAATCTTCACACTTTCAGATACTGCACACTTAACCATTCATTCAAGATACCAGATCAGTTTTGTTTCACAGTCTTATTTTAACTCAAAANAAAAAAGAAAAAAAGAGAAAGGTAAGCCCTCCTTTCAACAAAGGCTCCCTGAAAAGAATTGAGAAGCTGACAATAAGAAATTGTTGCTTTTCAGCAGAGATGCCTGAAAGTAAATCACTCTGAAAGGACCTCAAAGCTTCCAGGATCAGCTGAAACAAGCAGAGAACTCCCAATGCTGACAGCAATGGCCATTCAATAAAGAAATGACTGGACTGCAAAATTCCATTTTATCCCTCTGATTCGGCCATCAGCTCCCTTACTTCAATTTCTCAAATTCAAAAGATGGAAAGAAGACATACGAGCTGCAGAAGGCCCCCTCCTAGATTTCTCCATATTGACATGTTGTTGAACACTGCTCAGCAAACCAACTATAGCCTTACTTTAAGGGAGAATGTATGTTCTTTGAAATTGTACTGCAATAGGGAAGTTCTAGGAATCTGAGCAGAAATCCTGGTTTTCTGGATTTTTCCCATTCATATGAAAGGTCCAAAACTTCCCATCATTTATGTCCCACATCCATTACATGAATTCTATGGCACCGAGGATTAAAAACAAACAAATGCAAATATTAAGAGGATTTAAAATGTCTGTGAGGTGGCTGTGCCCCTGTTATCTTTAGTAAATGATGGCTGAATCTATCTTTATTTGTGCTACCAAATTGCTTAGAGGCTCAGCCAGGCTTGGAATCCTACAGTGAGGGCCAGGACAGACTGAGACAGGAAGGTGACAGCAGGCAAGGATTGTTCTCATCCCTATTGTACTGACAATAATTGTGGTGTGGGGAGATTACACCCAACTGAGCACCACAAGCAGTTGCCACCAGTGATAGTTCAAGGGGCACGGCAGAAAACTGGAACTGTTACCTCTGTGTCTCAACAGTGTCATAGCTATAACTGTAAAAATCAGTGGGTGCCCCTTAAAAAACAACCTGCCTCATTTAATTCATGATTATCCTCACCGAGACTCTTCAGTGCACTTCATTTTCTTCACAAAAGAACTGGTAACTGTGATGTAAGTGCTGGGAACTCAAGCTTACTTGGGAGGCTGGATTTAAGATCCAGGGTTTGGTCTTGGCTCCCCATCTCTTACTATGCAGGTGAAAAATATAGTCAGAGTTTATTTATATTTTATATATGGTTATATTTATATCAAATGCTCTCTGGATTATTGCACTGTATTACTGGATGAGTGTTATTGTTACAGTCTGTTTCTGCTCATCACTCTCAAATTTTCCTCTCCTGAAGTGTTGAGTTGCTCTACACTGTTCATACTTAAATTATAGAGGAGAGAACATTTGTGGTGGCACTTTTCAAATCAATTAAAGCCCTGTAATATTCAGCTGTCTTGCAAACTGCACACACCTGCCAGTTCCTGTAACCACAAGCTCCTGCAAATCACACTGGCTGTTTCTGATGGAAAACAAAAGAATGAGATATCTTCTATTCAGTGGGTTTCAGACCTTTTTTTTATAGTGAGTTTGATGTCTTATGCGTTTGAACTGACCACAGTGTTGTCTTTTCACATTGACAGTCAATATAAATTAGATGGTAGTGCAATATTTTGTTATTGGTGATGACTTGACTTTAAATCCTCAGGTTTATTAAAAAAATTAATACCTCTCAAAACTTATGGTAAAGACAATAAATCTTAAACTGCTTTTCTTTGTGAAAAAGAAATATTCATATTCATAGTATATTCAGCTACCTTACAAAAATCACCTGCATAGCAAGCAGCCAGAAAGAAACAAAATCTTAAGACATTTTCTTACGGACAATTAAAGGATGAGAGCTTAAAATCCAAAATTCATCTCTTTTGGCTGGCAAGTCAAAATGGTTCAGGCAAGGACTTGTGCCACACATTCACCCGTGGGTTATGCTGGCATTGTGGTCTCCTGACCATAAATTTACTGCCATACTGTCAAAGCCTAACTACTACTACTACTACTACTGCTGCTGCTGCTACTGCTACTACTACTGCTGCTGCTGCTGCTGCTGCTGCTGCTGCTGCTGCTGCTGCTGCTGCTACTACGACTACTACTGCTGCTACTTCTACTGCTACTACTACTACTTCTAATTCTGAAGATTCAATAGGAGGAGAACTTGATGGGGGAAAACTGGAGGGCAGCCCACCACAGCCCTGTCTGCCCAGCGCTAGAGGTGCTGTGGAGAATTCCACCACTGCTCACACATGCTGCTCAGCATAAGCAAACAGAATTTTTTTCCCTGGGATTTACAAGTTGGCCAAGTTTCAGCAGATTTTCATGAGGCTGGCTAAAAGAGCATCATCAACATGAGGCTGACAGACCTGCTTACTTACCAAATAACACTTAGCCAATTTTTGAATTCCTGTTCTCAAGCAGGAAGACACCATAAATTAAACAAGTTTTCCTAGAACAAAAATAAACTACTAAACCAAAATATTTCTCACTATCTTTACTCCACAGGTTATTCTGATTTCTTTCTTACACATACACAAGTCATCTTTACACGGTCTTCAGCAGAGAAAATACCATTCCTAGTAACAAAACTCTACCAAAGTTAAAAAACAGATAAAGATGGTCCTTACTTGGCCATGTCAGGCAACTTTCATCATGATGCTGCAAGCTGATCCAAAAAAATTTGTACGTTTAAACAGTATAAGAGAGACAACTAGCAGGAGAAATGTATCTGAGACATGTCTGGAGGTGAGATGTGAACAAGACAGGGTTGAAAAGAGCTTTGGCTCTAAAGGTAATGTGTGAGGTGACTGATGTTTGCTATAATCATACCTCTCTTTACTTTTCCTAATCCACACATGCTTCTTCTTATGAGCTAATTTCTCTGGAATGAACACAACTCAAAACGTTATTCTTACAGTTTTTTGTGATACAGGTATTTGTAAGTGGCTACCATGCCCATGCTGTCTGACTGAAAAGAGGTGACTGCTTTGTAGGCAGACTATTTATATAGATCATCAAAATAGGTCGAAGTGCCAAACATCATTTCAGTTAATTTGTCCAAAGCCAGTCAGAAGTCCAACTCTTGCTGTCCCTCCATCCATGTCCTGGCACTCCCTTATGCACTGCAACTGCACAGGCTGAAATTCCATTGTGAAATTATGGTATTTTCTTCTTTCTTTGTGCCTCCTTTCATGGGAGCATTAGAAAGGGTCTGAGGAAAGATTTCCCGAGTCCTTTTCCTCAGCTTTCTTGTCCCCTCCTGCAATCAGAGGTGTTTGGAGCCTGTTTTCTGTCTCCTGAGCACCATCCCCCAGCATTTTTGCGCCCACACATGCTTTTATTCTCCCAGCTCTCTACCTCTCCCCTTCTAGGAGTAAGAGTGACTGGCACAGCAGCCAACCTGGGTTTTTTCACAGCTCTTGGCTGGTGAGTTACAGACTCAGACTGGCCCAACTGCACTTACCAAAGGTCTGCTCCCTCCCCACTAAATGCAGTCATTTCTGTGAAACTTCCAGAGGGAAAATAGGTTTTTCATGGTGTTACTTGCAGTCTTTCCACCAAAGCAGTAACACATGAGGTTAGCATCAGCCCTTCCACCATCACTGAAGAAAGCTGTGCTGACCTGGTTAACCTGTGTCAGAGCCTCTGTCCCTTACTCCCACAACAAACACTTCTGGACTACAGGAGAAAATGGATCAAAGCAAAGCAGAAAGAAGGAAAACATGTGCTGCAGTCTTTAGTTTCTATGATCTCTCTCTTCCTCCCCTGCAAAATAAATGAGTTTCTGTGTGGTCTGCTCAGCAGATGGGTCAGCAGAGGCACTCTCTGCCCTGGACATTCTGCATGAAACAGGATATGAGTTTACATTTACTGCATGTGAATCTACCTTTTTGAAATGAATTCACAAACTAGTGCACTTACAGTACCAAAACCAACCTCATTAAGTAAACTTCTGTCCCAAAGGTCTGAATACCAGAGTCAGAATCGTAATTGCAGTTGTATTTTCAGTTGCCAAAAGCCTGCAAATTCAGAGTTTTATAGATCTTAAATTTGTCATGCATGTACCAAACCAAGGGCAGGTCTTCAATGATTTTCTATCATGCCTAGCTTGCTCACAGGATAGCATGTTTAACTGGAATTTGTCTAGTAGCTGCTTAAGGGATGTAAAAAAATGACTGAAGAGCACAATGGCAGCTGATCAAAAAAGTGCCAGCTGATAACACCATTCTCCACTTTGTTATAAATATATAAGCCCGTATGGGCTCACTGGGATTAATATCTTAAAACCCATACACTGTTTTTTCACCGATAGTGCAGATGGAGTGTTCTATTTGTCTGTGCTCTATTTATCTGTCAATGGCTATATTCTGGAAGGGCACATTTCCTTTCATTTTTTTCTCTAGATTTTCACCTTCTAATTAATGAAAAATTGGAAAAAAATTTGTTACACTTTTTTATTTGTTGTTATCTTTCTCTTCTTCTCTTCCAGCCTCAGAATTGCATACCATGAAGACAGCCCAGTTGCCATTCTAAATGCACTGTAAAGTACTGAAAGATGTTGCTATGTCAGTTCTATTAATTTGGTTTTGTCTGAAAGTCCATCATTTTCCTCTTTCATATCTAAATCACTTCTACTTCAGCTGTCTCTTTTTTCACGTTTGGTGTGGTGACAAGAAATAAAAATGGCACTTAAAAAAAAAAAGGAACTGGCTGATTTCTGAAATAGAATAATATATTTATACTTTCCCCCTACATGATTTATATTGCCTGTTTTTCCTATCCCTTTTGGGCACAGCTTGCCAGGTTTAGATTTAGAGCAGCTTCTAATTTTTGGCCACTAACCTCTTTCAACCAAACAGCACTTTACCTCTCATTTCATGCTTTTTCTACTTCCTTAACAGTCACTTGTGAATATTAAAATCAAGATATTAAAGAGGCACATCTTTCCTCCAGGAAGAGGCTGGTTTTCCTTTCAGTTCATGTTCCCTGCTAAGCATTTTGAACATCCACATGATTGATTTTGCAGGTTATCCTAGAAGTAACACACAGCAACTTGTACTTCATTGGAGTCATCATTCCTTTAATAGGACACTGAGAAACACCACTTTAATTTCCATTAGAAATATATCTACAACATATAGACACGTATAGTAAAATATATGTACAATATGCATCCAATACATATTGGTACCTTACATGGTAATGTTTTAAGGCTTTACCCCTAGGTTTCTCTGGAGTCAAAGTCCAAATCCTCAGGTATTTCATTGACTGGCTTTGGTGTTTTGTTATCCCACAGCTGATCTATTTTTTTCCAAAATGTATTAAAGGAGCACCTCAGTCCCAGAATGTGTCATCTTTGTTGCCTGAGGAAAATTGGTGCCTCTCAGGAGCCTCCCCAGAGAAGACTGACAGAATTACATCTGTGAAGTCTTCAGCAATATTCTTTAATTACCTCTCACCTTTATTTTCTAGTAACCTACTTGTCACGATATAATCTTTATTTTTCTCCTCCAAAGAGTTCCTTGTTTGTTTTCACACTTTGACCTCCTATTTTCCACATCTGCCCTTATCAGTTAGAAGTTGGACTCTTTATTGACTCCACAGTCTGCCCAAAGTACTTTTGTGATTTAACCACAAGAAAGTTCTTTTTTTGTTGTTTTGTTTGTTTGTTGTTTGTTTTATGTGCCCAAATACATTTGTGAGCCAATTAGTGGCTAAATATTTGTGTTGATAACTCTGCTTTACTCTCCCATCTTCTCTGATTGTTGTTAATCTTTCCCTTACTTTGTGGCTTTCTTTCTGATGTTTGCAGCTTATTTGTAGACTGGAATTCCTGGTTCACACCCAAAAATAAAAATATTGACCTATTTTTGCCTGTCCCAGTATTCTCTTTTTTCTCACACCGATTACTCCCCTCCTGTTTTCTGAAGATACTCAACATCCAACATATATTGTAGAGTTCAAACACTTCCACACCTTAGACATTCAAGTTTCACATCCACAGATAAAAATCTTTAAAGGGAGATTAACACCTAAGAACAAACTCTGAGGAGTGGACCAAGTCCCAGCCTTTGATGTCTCCCCCCTCCATAGTAATGAAATCTTTAAAATGATGCTAACCTTACACATTTGGAATTACAAATGAGACAAAGATAACATTGTGCACAGCTTGATTGAGTGGATTTCTGAATAAACAATAAAGTTATGGGATGTATTACAATAAGATCAAAATCATGGAAGTTTTCTCATTTATCTTCAAAAACCAGAAGCAAATACTAAGCTCATCCAGGATTTGCTCAAGGTGAAGTAAAAATTTCTCTGCTTCTGAAAATAAAGAGCTAATCAAGACTGATATGAATCGATATGATTTCCAAAGAATGAGGGAACTCTCAAAATATGTTCCAGGCATAATGTATATCCAATTCTATTCAATGTACATCATAAACAAAGTAAATTAATGTCTCTAGTTACATATAGACAGAAGTGCTGTTAGTATCCTAAATGTTTTTACCAGATAAGATTTATAGGAAGTGTTCATATTAGACTGGGTAAGAGAGGCCCTGGTATTTAAGATATATTGCTAGGCTGAAAGACAGTCCAGAATCTGAAAATTTGATTTTTCTTCAGGCCAACCAGAAACCAATGGAATTGTTTTAATGCTGTAGTAATTTCTCCTGACATAATTTGATCCATAATAAATTTTGCAGAGTAAATTGCATGGGAAGAAGAGTAAATGATTGTGTTAATTAAGAGGGATGGGGACATGGATTATGTTGGCTGTTGTGTATATATCACTGTGCCATGTACATCAGCTCAAGCACCTACAGTTACCAATAGGTGGCAGAATATTAAAAAATAAAAAAAATTGAACTCACCTTCAAGCAGAGATTGAAATGTAAGCACCTTTTCTACGTCTATCCCACATCTGCATGGAATTACATGCAGGGAGAAAAATATTTGTGAAGGTGACAGATTACTTGCTAGGATTTCCCATAGTTAAAAATAATCTCAGCAATTTCCCTAGAGCGTGTGAAAACCCTCAGTGCAAATTATTTGATCCTTGTCACTGTTTATATAATAAGCCATAAATGCCTCTGAACTATTGGTGGGTTTATCTCACTCTGGGCTCTGAGAACACAATTCTTCTGCCACGTGATCCCAAACAACACCCTTTCATACTTCCAGAGGTGAACAAATCTTGTAAATGGTGAGATGTTAACTGAAGAGAATTACTCCAATATAGGATGCTCAGATGACCAGCTGAATTCTCAAAGGAATAGAGTCCTAATGTTCTGGAAGAAAGAAAACTTAAAGAATTTTAAAATTTCATGTGTAAAATAATTCACAGAAGCATCAGAAAAATAAAGTCATGGTAGCCTGTTATGAAGTTTGAAATACTGATTATATCATCAGTTAGTATATCTTACCAGGGGACACCTGTTTTAAATAGCATAGTACAGTGGCTCTACAGTTTTCTACCTTTTACATCAACCAAGAGATCAGGAAATTTTTTTAAAAAGGAAGAATATGTTTTTAATCAAACTTAGGTCCATCAGTATTTATGATTTATTTGTTTCCAAAAATATAATTACAATCATCATGTTCTTCATTTCATTAGTGGTAGCTGTTAGATTTGGAGAAAAGAAACAGAGCCAGATGTACTGATGAGAGAGGTCTAGGATATCTGGTTGCAGGTAAAATTACTAATGCAACATTTTTAGCACTAAAATGCATTTATTAAAGTTATTTTCACATCTCCTATCTGTTCCCATCACAGTCAAATGGACAAAAAAAGAGATTGGGCTAATAGGATTTAACATTCAAATCATCAGGAACATTACCATCAACTATAAAAGTAAATGAAAATATTTATACCCACAAATGTAGGCTAAATTTTCTTTTTTTCCCGAAGAAAACAAGACTGTTCTGAAATTTCCAGTACTTTACATTTCTGGGCAGAAATTGACTATGTGTCTGCGTCAGCTGTTGGAAATCAAAATACAGATCCATAAACTATGGCTGGAATGAGAACTGCTCTGAACATAATACTTAGTACCCTGTGCACTTTGTGTCCAGGATATGAATGAGACTTTATATGCACTTAGAGCTAATTTGAAGAACTTCTACTTTAAGGCATATTGGGCCAAATAGATGTTTCCCAGGAGAGCTCAGACTCAAGTATTTCAAACATTTGTAATGTGCACATCCAGTTATGTCCACAGAAATTACCATTAACACAGCTCCAACCCCACTGTCTTCACTACAGGCCTCCTCTAACACAGCAGGTCAAGGAAAGGCTTTATTGCATCAATGTAGTGAATTCTTATAAATCTTATGGATTAGCTGCAAATGGAAAAATGTGATGCACCCAGCCATCCAAGAGGAAGTAAAAGAGAAAATGTAATGTTGCAGAATTTAAAGTATTTGTTTTCGTTCTCAAAACAGTTGAAGAACCCCCTGGTTTTTCTATCTGCTTCCATTTCTAATTGGGGACTATTTCTATTTCCTACCTAATTGCTTAACAGCTAACCTAAGAAACACAAAATATGGTAAAGAAAAATATATTTAACTCTGCTTCTAAAGTTGGGGTTCTCTGATGGTGGTTTTTGTGTTTTGTTTGTTTGGTTTTTTGCTTGGTTTATGTTTTGTTCTCTTTTAATTTTTAAAAAATTAATATAAAGAGAATTTCCTCACCAGGACTGTTTTTCTAAACTCTTGCTGCTCTGTTACTCACGAAAAAGAAAGTAAATAGTGTAATTCATAACATTATCATGTCCAGAATGAAATAAGGCCAGAAGACTTTTCCCTGCATGGCTTCATGCTCATTCAAAGATCTAAAGCCAAATAAATGTCAGGCAGGTAGGTCTAAATAACCCCTTAGGAGCTGAGGGGGTGATAGATATGCATGCACCATCCAAAAGCCTCCAGGAAGCATGGAAAGAAGCAAGATAAGAAGAGCACTTTTCAGCTCCAAAAATCTTCTTGTAAAGAAGTACAGAGAGGTTTAATGATCTTGAAGTAGAGCATAGTCACCCTCACCCAACACTCATGAACACTCAGCCAGAGGCCACCCCTTCTCTTTTCCACCAAAGCCATAGGATGCCAAGGGGTGACCTGACCCCTGAGCAGTGTTTTGGGATTCATGCTTGATTTATGAGGCTTGAGTACAAAGCTGAGCCCAAAATTGGTGGTGAACCTCTGTTGGAGTACTGTACCCAGGTTTCCTTTTGTTTTTTTCCTCTGAGTAGTTTTGCTATGAACACTGAGCAACAGTGTGGAGTTGGGATGAAGAGTTGTAGGTGACCAATGCCAACACAGAAAACACACCCTAAAACAGAGGGGAAGATGATACTCTGTTAGTCTGATTCTGACATTCTTATTCCTCAAATTTTTCCTTGAGGTCAGCAGGTTAATGTAGTACTCATTTCTGAATGAGTATGTCAGTAGTTTACTCTAGGATATAAACTTTCTCATTTCTGAATGAGTATGTCAGTAGTTTACTCTAGGATCTAAACTTTCTCATTTCTGAATGAGTATGTCAGTAGTTTACTCTAGGATCTAAACTTTCCCCCCTTGTACAGTTTCCCAAACCATTAAGAGTTATTGGGCTACATTTAATTTCTTTGGATATGCTCAATTGTTTAATCTGATTCACCAGATTGGGGCATTAGACATTTATTCTTCATTATTGTCTGGTTAGAGCAGCCTGGAAGTTGCTCTCGACTGGGGGGAAACAGCAACTGCAATCTGCTGCTGTAGTAACAGTAAAATTCCCAGTCAGGCACTGTGAGAAAGTGCAGATGGAGAACAGAGTTCCGAGGGGAATAAGAGATGCAGGGTGCCACGACTCAGACAGTAATGGCTCTCCACACGCTTACAATATTAAATTTCAGGAACGAAATGCTATCATTTTGAGATGCTGCTTTAACTGACAAATCTTTAAATGTAAGAAAACGGGCTAGAAACCAGGCAGTGTAGGGTTTTAGCCACATTAGCAGGCAGTTTGATTTTAGCACAGAGTCATTTTATGGAATAAGGTTAAAGCTGCCACAGGTGACAAGAAGAGGCTGTAAATAGCTAATAGGTGTGCTTGATAAAACAATAGCATACCTGGAGGAAGGACATTATTATACTGCTAGTAGCTTCTTTTTTTTAAAGTGTCTACAGGTCTCCCCCCAGCTCCTGATGTTCTCATTTAATTTCCAAGTCATGCTTCTGAGGCCTTAGCATCCTTTTGCAAATGTCAGTGTCAGATTTTCCTCCTTGCAGAGGAGAAAGGCACTAAATTTGAGGGTAATGCAATGTGTTTGGACAGCACCATAGAAGCATGGACTTTATCTGTCATAGAAAATAAAATAATAATGTTAATTTATAAAATCAATAATGTTAATCTATGTTACCTGTAGCACCAAATATCCAAGTATATGTGTAGCTTATAATGCCTAGGGGAGGTTTTACATCTTTTCAGAAAAAGTTGTACAAATCCCAAAGCAAAAGAAAGTATGAAGGCAAGAGCTCTCAAATCAGGACTTTTTTTACAGTATTCATCAGAACCACCATTATTATGTGGTTTTGGCATATGCAGCCTCTTGTGTCTTCTAAAAAAAAAAATTGCAAGATTCTTATCACCCACTGAAATTATTGTGCCAAGAGAAGTTTCTATCTTATGTGTAACTGTGACGAAGGCACTCATGGCATGTAGCTTGTTACAGCACGAGGCAATAACAAAGTGTATCTTCACCTCTATTTAATCACAACATTAGGGAGCCAATTCTGCTCAGAGGATAATTTTCCCTATATTAGTCAAAAGCAATAAAGAGTAACAAGCATTTAATTTCTTTACAAGGCATAGACAATCTCTGAGCCAGCCTCTGTCTCTGTTTCTGCAAGCTTACACAACAGTGTCCCAGCTAGATAATAAAAATAAACATTTTAGGGATAAATTCCTGCCGGTAAATTAATTTCCCAATAAACCAAAGAAAGTATACCCAAACGTTATCTCACTTTATCACTGATTAACACAAAGACATTTCCTGCAATGCCTCCTTCCATTTTGCCTGCTGGAATTCCAAATGTTTTTACCTACATTGCAATGTGGGGCTCTTTCCTTGTCATCCTCCATCTCCATACTTTACCACTAAGTATTTAAATTTAAGGGAAAAATGTAAGATGATCTAGAATTGAATTGGACTTTCCCCGTTGAATATAGTTTCCTTGGGTTGGACAAAGCAATAGTTATAGGCTTTTTGGTTTGGTATTTGGGTTTTGAATTTTATACTTAACACTTTCTTTTTCCTGATTTCTCCAGCTTACTTTGGAGTTTGGCAGTTTGATTCAAAGAGCAAAGCTGAGGAGAGGGCCTCTTCCTTGCTGTTCTGGTGCAATGGAAAGAAAAATGTTTCCTTTAGTGATCAGCCCCATGTTGGGGGTTTTCGTCCATTGAGGGATCAGAAGGTTGAGAGGTAAGACTAAGACAGTTCACCCCCTCCTTTTACCAGGTCATTATGTTTTCTTCTAAAGGCAGTTTATTTCACCTGCCATTTCTAGGAAAGATGAATAGTGGCACATCTACAGGAGCAAGAAGCAAACCCAATACAAAACCATAGGTGCATTTTCAGGATAAAACAATTTTGAATATTTAAGTCAATTTTTTTGTCAGTTAAATTAATAATATCTAAACCAAAATAATTTATGCCTAGCTCTTGTAAGGCCCTTGAGCAATCAAGAAAATTAGTCATGTTGTATGTTGAACTGTCAATTTAATCTGCAAGTAGGCTAAAGAAAAACTAAAAGGGAAGTTATTAAATACTATTTTTTCATGATGTATAAATCTCCTTTCCACAAAATCACAGCCCTCTATACAAAGTTGTTTAGCAGGTATAATTTATTATTTATATTATGTTACCAGCTCATTAGCTCACTTCAACCAAACCCAACTTTTACTGTGCAGAGCACTGCACAAATATATATAAATGACATTTCCTGGAGCTATGTGTGACAGAGACCATCAGTCACAGTGTACATATGGAAGTGGAATTACATCCAATTGAAAGCACAGGGGCTGTGCCATTGATTTCAGTAGAGGTGGAATTTCACTCACATAAATTAAACCACAAAAAATTAGTTGACTTATTTCCTTGAAGTGAGCTAGGAAGAGTCTCAAAGTGCAGTGTGGAGGATTTTGTTTTCATTGTTTAAGTGGAATTCAATGAACCATGGATCAGACCAAACATTTAGTTTTATATATTCCCATTTATTGATCAAAGCCTGAGATTATCCATGTAGTATAATTTTCCACTCAGAGACACAGGGCTGTATAACACCACCTAGCAATTGAAAACATTTTGTGTGTTCACCTTCATTTCACACAAATCTAAGCAAAAATATACAAAATGTAGTTAGTAAATTGAAAAAATTATTTTCGATGATGAATATATTTATTTGGTATTTGATGCTTGCTAATGAATATATTCATGTTGCCCCTTTGGGATAGCTTAGAAATTCTGACCATTTGTTGCTTGCATGTAATCTGTGTGTCACACACTGTATACTGTGTAACAATCCAATAAACCACTTTGTCTAATACCACACAAGACTAATCAATTATTTTCTATGTTTATACTTAGAATATAATAAAATATAATATATTATTAGATAACAATAAATGTGTTATGTGTTCTATTATTTTTTAAACACTGAGAATACAATTGGCATAATTTTGCTAATACGCCTGCATTCCAACCCTGTACCTTTGTTTCAGCATCTGGCATTTGAAGATAATAATGTTATGGTAGGAATTCCAGTACTCTAGCCTTACTTGCTGTTCTGCTGGGCTGCAGCACCTAGAAGATGTGCTCTGTAGGATACCCATAAACTCCACATAGTAACTATAAAAAGTTAATAAAATTATTAATGCACACGACAAAAAAATTCAGGCTTTACAAAAAAGATCCCAAACCCACAACTTAAAATGCTTTTTAAGCTTTGTGTTGTGGTGTAAGGGTATGAAAAGTTGAGATTTATTTTTGATGTGTGCTGGTATTGGTTCAAAAGAAACTTGTTTTTCTCTTCCAGTTGCCTTTGCAAAGTAATACTAAACCAAATGGGCAAATGAAAATTAGGCAGAAGTCAGCTGGACCTAGGCACACAAGGGCCAAAGAGCTGAGGCTGGGATCTCTCCAGGGCATGTTCCTAAAAAGCTGGGCCTGTGGCAGGAGGATGTTTGCGTGCCACTCTGAGTCACAAAATCCAAAAAGCACACCTCTAGTAGTTTGAACCACGTGGATGGGTGGCCACTTTTTACATCCAGGGCTGAGATGAACAATCCTGACAGGGGGAATATTGCCAGGGTCCCATTTCCAGAGATCACAAAAGTTCTGCCTGAAATTCACATGCAATTGTCATAGGGGGGAAAGTCTTTTGCTATGAATATTTCATTATCAAAGTGAGAAAGCGTTTTCCCCTCAAGCAGATTTTGTTAGTTAGCACTTTTCATCTCTAAGCTTTTCAGCAAAATCCCAGGTTGAATTACATGCTTCCTGAAATATGTTGAAGGAATTCCCCTCTGCTCACCACAAAGTCATTTTCTGTGGTAGAGCATGGAAAGAAGGATAGAGAAAGAAAAATCAAAGATAATTAGAAGGGGAAAAATGAATAAAATATCACTAAGAAAATTCCTGCTGTGGTGCATCAGGGAAATCAAGGAGAAAATCAGTACCTCAAAGACCTCTTTTCCAGCCTAGATTCTTCCTTATGAAGAAAATATATAGCCAATAACCCTTGGATTAGAAGTAAATGATTTTGAATATAACATGTAAATATAAAAATATTACTTATTTCACCATTCAAACCTGAAGAATTCAAATCACTTTCTGACATTTTTTCTCTCCCTTCTGCTTTCACAAATGCAATATGTAATATTAAAAATGTCTATGAACCATTGTCAGAAGATGGACTGAAAACAATATTTGGCCAGTTGTACACTTGCCTACTTATTTTACACACAATTGTATGAGCACTGTCACTGCATATATGTTCCAAAACTTTTTACAGACTGCAGTGTGCAGAATTTTAAAGGGAATTTTTTAAATGGACCAAGCTTAAATTTTCCATGTAGTTTACTCTTTGAGGCAGGCTTGGATACAGGAGGTTTGCTCTAACCACTAAAGGGCACAATTTTTACATTTAGACGTCAAAACTGTGAATAACACATATCAACCTTTTTTTTTTCCACTAGACAGAGACTTTTTCAATAATCATAAGCCAATACTTTTTTTAAAATTTCATTTGGCTTCTTATATGTAGACTTAAGAAAATGTTTGTATAAGTTTGAAATGTAAAGTTACTGTATGAGATGTGGAGGGAACAATCGTAATTTAATTAGAGGATTTTTTATCTGAGATAAAACTTACAGTGCATAAGTAATGTAATCATCTATTGTTTTGTAATTATCTGTTTATTTTGTAATCTACAGTTCAGTGGTCATCATTTAGATTTTTTTTTTCATTTTTAAACACTTTTAAGTCTTAACATTAAACATTAACAATAGGGTCAAACTGAGCAGAGAAGGTGCACGTGAAAAAATAAAAATGAGGCTGGCTGTGAAGGAAATTTCATGGAAAAAAAACCATTCAGGAAGTGTAGCCTCCTCTGGAAATTTCCCCTGTAGATTTCTGTATGCAACACACATGGGAGAAATGGGAACTCACAGTGCTTCCCTCTCTAATTTGCAAGTCATCATAAGGCTACGGGGAGCTGCCAGTGTTTGGAACATCCCTGGTATAATGACATTAACCTCATCTGGTGAAATCTGAATGTAAATTACTTCTTCACTTAATAAGAGGATTTAATTGAAGTTGTTCTCAGTCATTGTGACAGATTTCTTAGGGAAGGTTTGATATTGTAGACTTTTAAAATGGTTCTTGGGTTTAAAAAAAAGTCTGTTGAAGAGGAATTTTACATCTCAGTGATTTTTAAGAATGAACTTCAAAGAAAGCAGGAAATATAAGTATTCTTGTCCTCACTGCAGCTATAAATGGTTGGGATTTTTAGTCATGGTAAATGAGAACAGGCACGGGGATTTATGAATTAAAGTATCAGCCAGCCAATTAGCTGTAGAAATAACATCCTTCCCCTCAGGATGGAGTCATCTCTTCCCAGTTATAGCAGCTCAAATGTCAAATATGTAGTAAATGTTGTGAATGAGAAAATCTCAACACCTCTTTGCCTTATTTTAAACAAAACCAGTTAGGTATTAGGTTGGTTTTTTTTTGTTTTGTTTTTTTTTTTGTTTTTTTTTTTTTTTTTTTAATAAACGTTTTTTTTTTTTAAAGTAATGATGTCATTTGATCACCCATCACAATTTTCTGCCTCCTCTGACATTGTCAGAGGTGGCAACAGGGGAGGGGGCCAAAGCACTCTTCAAAATGGTTAAAGAACACTATAATGATTGGCTACTAATTTTCTTCTCCCATCACTGAATTTTTAGATGCCTTTGTATAATACTTTATTACTGAATACATTTAGTGGTATTTATTTCCCCTTAATAGGCCTCGAGGTGATGAAACACAAGAGAAAAAATGATAACGGAATTTTCTCTAGCTCAACACTTTTAGCCTTTCAGAAGGCTTTTTATTAATTTATTGTTATTTCTTTTAATTTTATTTATATCTGAAAAAATAGGAAAAAAACCTGTTGATAACTTACTCCACAGATTATTTTTTAAAAAGAACTTTCTTTTTGCTAGAAAATACTTAAATATTCTTTATATAGAATTTTCCACCCTTGTTTTGTGAAATATTGCAATAAAAGGAAGACATGTAAGAGGTAATTTCTTATTAAACTGACTACTTAATCGTTGGACACAAAAACCTCTTGGCATCTCAGGGAAGGCTTATGTGTTCAATTTTTTATTTCATATCTCCACCCCCCTTCCTCCCCAGTCTGTATCAGCTGGTCTAATAAAACTTATGACCATACCCTATGATCCTTATGTCTCTTACGCCTTTGAATTATCAAAGACAAATTATTACTACTCTTTTAAAAAATACAATCATTTAAAAATGTTTTAATAATTCCAAAACACATCTTTATTGTAAAAAGAAACGTGGTGAATGGAAAAAAAAAGTGCTCTGGTGAAAAGATTGGTTATGACTAAAATCTTACCGAACGAAAAAAAAAAGCAAAACCTCCAAAGTAAAAACAGCTTGCTGAAAAAAAACAACACAAAGATAATAAGCTATAACTGGAATATGACACCAGAAAATTTTCAGCTAGAAATAAGATGCAAATGTTTAACAGTAAGAGTAATTAACCATTGGAAAAAGTGACATTAAAACGAAGACAGGATGTTTCCTAAGAGGTATCATTTAGCCATATTTATGGAACTGGAAGCAGGAATTAATTCAGGGAAGTGCATCCATTAGATGCCATGGATGAGTCAGCAACATCTCAGAAACAGCAGCATCAATCTTCCCATGAAACTATCATGTAGCACTTTGTCTATTACAAGCAGATCGTTGACCACAGACATTAATATCTGCCTTGCTCTGTATTGTAAAATGTCCTGAAACTAAGCTGCTAACGACCTGAGAAATTCAGACGGACTCTGAATCAGACCATCTTCACCATAGTTTTTCCTAGCTAGGAACACTCATGAAAAACGGGCTGCTGTTAGGCTTGTTAGCATCAGGTGATGGCTGCATTAACAAATCTCTCTTATTTAAGGGTAGCTGGCTGCCCCAGAATGAGGCATGAGTAATGCCCTAGCAAAAAAAAACCCAAACAAAACAAACAAGGAAAACAAATTTAAAAAGGAGGAATGGAGAAAAAGCAATCCTCCTCACACCCTGTTACGCTGTCGGAAGCGTAGACCAAAAGTTTGTGCCAGTACTATTTAATATAATATTTTTGGGAACCATTAATGTTGGTTTTATTTTCCCTTCGTGTAGCAGATCTGATGCAGATCTATGTCTTAAGTGCAGCAGCAAGGAGTTTCCTAGGTGGTCAGTTATGGGCTATGCCATTATTTTCCTTCTGAATTCTCCCTGTAAATTCAGCCTGACAGATGTTTGAGGCCAACCCAAATACTGCAATTCTTTATTGCTGCACAGTGATAGCTGAAGGGTTTTTAAAAACCAAAGATGTGGTGTTGCAGATGCAGCTGGTGAGAGTAGAAGCCAGTGAGACACAATGTTTGCAAATATACACACCTCTGTTATTCATCCTCCCTGTCACTCCTGGAGGTTTCCTTTGACATATTGCATTGTCTCATTTACTGCAAAGAAATCACAAACATCTTCAAAATACAGTCATATGGCAAATGATATAATAAATTAGTATGCCAGTCTCAGTCTAACCAGATTCCTTTAAAATAATACTTCTGTTCAGAGTGAGACCTTCCTATCTCAGTCACAGAAGCCTGGTTCCATGGATGAGCTTAAAGAAGTTGTTTTTTGTAAATCAGGATGAAGAAGTTTCGTTAAAATGGAATTTTTTTAAACTACTAGTCAACAAAATCTTGCAAAGCATATGAGTAATGGCTTTAATTTTTTTTTCCCCAATATAAACTTCTACATATGTGTGCAGAAACACAGGATCAGATGCCAGTCAAAACAAATAATATAAAACAGGCTGTGCCCCTTTTCCAGACACCTTTGTCCAAGACCAGTGGCTCCCCTGTAAAACGAGAATTAAATGTGCTGACAAAAACATGATGCAAGCTGGTATTCTCAACCCTGAAACCAAGAGGTCAGCTGAGACAGGAGCTGCCTTTCATTTACTGTCAGTGGAAATCCTCCTGCAGAACTGCCACTGCTTTTACTGGCCACTGTCATGGGACTCTGTAAAGCAAGGCTCCATTTTCTTCAAATGAGAAGCTGTGAAACCATCCATCTAATAAGAGCATTTTACTTACTATTATTTTTATTTTTTGACGATACAAAAGGCACTTAGATACAAAAAGTCTGAAGCGGCACCTTCAAATTCCTTCTGTTCACTGCAGAGGGATTATTTTATATTTAGGTATATAATCAATGTTGCTAATTTGGGAATTAAATTACTTAAAGTCTTGAGTATCAATATTGATGCTTCCTTTTTTTCTTTTTGTAATCAGACAACTGAATTCCATCTACAGCAATATGTGCAACTAAACAAGATTATGTTTGTAATTTCTGAAATTATTGGTAGGTCTGAGCTCCCTTTAGTAGGATACTTACAACTTTTATTCACGTTATTTCACTAGCTGTACTAGAGGATAACGAGAAACAAGAAAAAAATAGTAGATTTTTATTCTCCTTTTCTTTTAAAACAAGACTTTATCATGACAGTCACTATATTTTAACATCATCTTCTGACATGAGATCACTGTGCTGAACATTACAGAGAAGTGCCTTGTGAAGGAGCAATTACCCTGACTAAATGGATTTCTAAGCAGATTCAAAGAGAACGATATCAACAAGCAACAAAATGTACATTAGTGAAATAAAGCTGAATCAAATAAGGTTTTGAAGACGCTAAATGATCTGCAAACAATACAGTATTCTAACTGCTTAATTAAAAAAGGTTTTCATGTTTAAGAGACTGTGTTACGTTGTAGTTCAGCCATAGGATGAGGGAAATTGGATGATGGGGTTCCTCCATGCCTGGCTTCTCCAGGTGTAACAATCAAAGGAGAGGCTGTTGTAACAGAAAAGGAATTTATGGCCCATGTGCTGTCACCCTGAGGATGAATCCAGAGGGAAGTGGGGACCCTTGTCTCACAGCAGCCCTTGGAGGGATGTGGCTGTCCCTGGACGTGGCTTGGTGCTGGCTCCATGGCAGGAGGGGGGTCGATTGTGAGGAGCAGCACAGACCAAATCCCACTGCACTTCAGCAAGCAAGGTCTGTGATGGGATGTAAGACCTCCCGAATTTCATATTGTATAGTGGTTTGGGTTGGAAGGGACCTTAAAATCCATCTCATTCCAACACCCCTGCCATGGGCAAGGATATCTTCTCCTAGATCAGGTTGCTCAGAGCCCCATCCAGCCTGGCCTTGAACACTTCAGGGGTGGGGCATCCACAGCTTCTCTGGGCAGCCTGTGCCAGGGCATCACCACCCTCACAGCAAAGAATTTCTTCTTAATATCTGATCTAAACCTACCCTCTCTCTTTTCATAAACATTCCCTCTTGTCCTATCATTATTTACCCTTGTAAACAGCTCCTCTACAGATTTTTTGTAGGTCTCCTTTGGGTGCTGAAAGACCACAATAAGGTCACCCTGGAACCTCCTTTTCTCCAGTTGATGCTTAGTCCTTTCTCCTGATGAAATGAGATGTTCAGCATTATCGACTTTAATGTAATGCGCAAGTTTCAAAGCTTTCAAACTTAATCGCATGTATTGTAATATTTAGCAAGTATTTGTAGAAGTGTCATACTGCTGAAGAAAGGCCTGCAAAGTTTCTTTCAGGTGTTCTAGGAACTGTGTTTTCACTGCACAAGCCATTTCACTTGTTTGCCTAGAAATTTGTCTTTTTACTGATGGAGAAAACTTTACATTTCACACTATCACATTTTTCAGTATATAAGTTAACATAATATTTATTTCTTTAAAGAGGTAAAGGAAAAGAATTGCTTGGTAGGAGCTTCTATATCCATTTTATAAATTTTCATCAGACTAGCCCAAGGTGCACAATCCATTTGTATTGATCATCACTCAACACCAAATCCTGCATCATTTGAGAAGCCCCACTGTCCAATATGAGACAAACTTGGGCCCTACACATACCAGCTTAGGGTGATGAGGGAATGATGCTTTTGCAGGTGAGTGGCTGAAATGTTGAGAGGATAAAATACTGATATTAAAGCTCATTTAAGGAATGTTGTACAGCCCTGCTTCCCTCAGGCCTGCCATTCCCTGAAACAGAAAGGGAGAGATGTAACCTCCATTTTAGTGAAAAGGAGGGCTGGGTGGCCACCCTGAGAAAGACTGGCATAGAAATTGGGTCTAATAGCAAATAACACAGTAACACTTTAGGGAGCAGAAGCAGAGTTTGGGACAACATCCTGCTCAGTTGTATAAATTTCCTTTGTTCTGAGACTTTGGGCCTTCTAGCACATAGTCCAGACTATAAACATAAGTATAGTCACATCAGGCTTGTGTCCAGAGCTGCTAAGCCTTCTGAAACAAAATGTCCAGGTGACAAATAAGGAATTGGGAATTTAAGCTCCGAGACCAAGTAATGAATAACATTCTGATTGATCTGATCTTGTTTCGACTCTCCAGCTACTGTAAGAGAGGAAGGCTACTGACTCCTGTCATGAGATTTTTTGTTGGAGATTTTCATGAAAGACTGCCGGATTTCACTGAGGTCGCAAGAAATTGGCAGACCAGGTAACATCTGTGTGACTTTGGTCCAGATTTAGCAGAGAAGAAAAAGTCAAGAGGCCCTCCATAGCTACCAACCTCACTGCAAGTTTAAAACCCAATTTGTTATTAGAATTGATAGAAATTAAAGTCATGCTGTATCCTGAAGGAGAAGCAAGAAATTCTCAAACTGAAGTAACACAAGAGATTTATGCAGCTGACTTAAAGCAGGGCTAAGCTTTTACACATGCTGTTAATTTACACAAAACAGCTGTTCTATAGTCATAATCAGGAAGCGTTAAGATGCATTTATAAAATTACACTTCGGAATACATTGCAAAACCTCAGAAGTGAACACTCAAAACACCAATTATTCAATCACTATCAAACTGTGTTCATTTCCAAGAGAGAACATTTTGTTTGACATGCCTGCTCAAGGCTTCTGTGTACTTGACTATGTCGATCCTTGAGCAATTACATACATTGGAGGTTTGAATATCATACAACAGATTAGCTAGAAATTGGAAAGCATTGTTTGAAAATGAATTTTAGACTACAAAAGGCTGAGCTGCGTTGGCAGGCATCCTTGAATTTGACAACGGATGCACAGAGGGCAGGAACAAAACACATTTTTTTTCCGGGGGGAAATTCTCCAAGGGAGTTCTCTAAGAAAGTGTTACAGAAAGTACAATAGTGACGAAGTAGTAACTACATCTTGTTATCAGTGTGAAAGCCAGAAGAGAATTAATTAGAGTCTGTTCTCATTGTTGTTTATGTCACAATGGCTTATGGACTCTCTTATCAATTCACATCCACAGTGTATATGGCACTGCACAGACACAACATCGTGTGTGGCTGTGGGAAGGAAGGAGGGAGAGAGTTTGCTCACAACTTCCTCAGCAGCTCTCAGCATCGTGCAAGATTTGACTCAAGATTTTTACCTGAAGCGCCATGCTTAAAACAGTGTGATGCTCTTTGCATATCTGAGCACTAATACCAAAATCTGACTCTAAAATATTTTCATTTGTCCATTCAAAATTAATTTTGAATATTGAAACCACATTTTTGCAGCTGTCGTGAGCTTAAAGGGGTTTGGTGACAGAGAAGAAAGAAAAGATGATGGAGGAAAGGGATAGATTTTTGTTTACTACATCCCAAAATTATTACAAACTTCTTCGTCGGCAAACTTTATTCCTTCACTTAACCCTCCCATATTAGCAACCAATCCCCTGAGACAGGATGACTTCTGTTACATATTTTAAAAGATATCTTTGAAATCTACAGAACCATTTAATGTCCTAAATTCCATGAAAGACCACTGATCTCCTGAAAGGTATTTTCCTGCCTTATTGATCTTCTCAGGTTTTAGTGGAATCATAGAATGAATATGAGTTTTAACTCTATTTTAAATTTAGCAAATTGTTGAGTCTACGAAGGTACTGTTTGAAATTTTTAGCTACTTAAGCTCCATAATATAAACTCCTTTCTTCCAGTGAGTTCCAGGGGACCTTCCCAAATTACCACCTGCGTTGCTTGACATCATTCCATTCAATTTCTCTTGTGAAGTGTTAACTCCTAATCAAATGGCACTCACATGGATGGGCAGTAAATCACCTTCCCACCTCATTCCACTACAAAATATATTCAGCCACTCCATAAGAATTCTTAAACAGATTAATTCAATACACGGCTTCTTATTAGCCATATGAAAAGGTTTCAATAAATTCAAGGAGAAACCTTTGCTGAAGACCAGAGGATAAAAGAAATTAATATTTTAACATTAATAATAAGGCGTTTCTAGGTGTTTGCTATTTTGAAATATTTTACATATGCATATACATTAGAAGAACTGATAATCTATGCTCTTCATTGAGTTTTGGTATTCAAGGGAAAATAGTTACCATTATAATTCATTGCCCTATGCTTAACCCATACACAGAGTAAGTTCAGTAATAATGCCAACACTTGATAATTAAAATAAAAAGGAAAAGTTGTTGACTTGGACATCTTAGTCCTACTTAAGTATTGTTGCACTTGCTGAACCTAAGATGAAAATTCTCAAAAGTCTCATTTTATCCCATCAGTCTTTGCCCTATTAAGTTTTTGTCCTTCAACTCATTTGTGACCCACTTCTGCCTTTCACTAGACCTTTTCTCTGGAGATGAGCAGCACCAGATGAGGAGGAGATGGATGGAACATCCCGGTTTCCAGAGCAATCACTGGATGGGGTGAGATGTGTGCAAGAGACTCAAGCTATGAATTCCACCCTTTAGGCACCCTGTATTAGCCTACAGTCTCCTTCTGAAACAGACACCCACCCCCAGTCCTTTTAATGAAGCTTTCTCTTAAATAATGAACACCTGGGAAACAAAGGGTGCAGAACAGAAAAGGGCAAAACCCCACAACTTTACCCCCATCAGAGGGAGCAGTTTCTGGCTTTCTCTCCAAAACCCAAGTTTTGAGGGTCCCTCAAGTGAACCCCCACTGTGCTCAGGCACACAACCACAGGGCTGAAGTCTACATGTCCTTTTCTCAAAGCTCAGATTTTCAAGGACGCCAAAATAGATCTGATATTGGCATTTTTTATAATGCAAATCGTCAGCAGTGGTATTTCTTTTTAAGTATCCAGTCACTGTCATTCCTTTTGGAAGCGGTGACTAATAGGCAGTAGACATCAACGTGAATTAACTTGATATTAAAGCAGCTCTCAAGTGGGGCTCCAGAAGTGTTTGTTACAGATACAGCAGTATTGAGACATTAAGGCAAGGCACCCATTGTTTTAAAGCACTGTGACATCCCATTCACTCTGCTTATTACATCACCTCATGTTGTTTCAACATGGAACTTAACAGAACCTTAAAATAAAAGAAAATGAAAGAAAAGTTATTTTTAATAGTAATTTCCGTGGTTGTCAGAATTTATCTTGGAGATATTTTTCATATAATGAGATATTCATTCACTGCATCAAGATCACTTATACAGTCAGACAGCAAACTGGGGACAAGATCCTTTTCTCTGAACAGACATCATTCCAGCAGCTTGGACCGTAGGAATTACATTTCCAAAGTTCTCTCTATGTTCTCACATTACACTCTGGTATGTTTTACAGTGACACTGGGATGGATTTTATTACCTTTTTGGGTGAAGTATCACTTGCTTAAGTCTTTCTAGAATTTAAACAGAGCTACGTGAGAGAAATTTACAGTCACATGGTATATTCAACCAAATAATAAGATTTTATGATACAATAATATTTTATATCACATAACAAATAGCTATATTGTCAAAAGCACGGCATGTACAGTTGGGGTTAAATTCTTAAAAGAGCTCAATTGTCCCTTTGGGTGCACAGATAACTCTTTCTTTTTCACTTTCCCTCCTTTTTCAGACAGGTTTTAAAATCCTGGTACTGTGGTTTTGGTATATTTTTGGCATATTGAATACTTAAGAGCATAATACCCAGTAACAAATACATTTGAACCTGAGTGTTGTGAAAAAGTTGAACTCGGGACAGCAGCAGAGTTATGTTTAGCTATTTATTTTTAAGTGGGAAATAATACAAATTCTAGGACTGAAGTTGAAGGTGTGAGAATGGGGCAGGACGTAAGATAGGACAGAATGAGTTAAGTTACGAAAAATCCATTTTTTTTCTAGATAAAATGACATTTCAAAATCAGTTATGTGTTTAAATCACACCATTTATTTCATATGAATTAAGCAAAGAATCTAAGTGAAAGTAGTCATGAAAACTGCTCTGTAATTACCATGGAAAGATACAGCCTGCCTATTTGCATTAAAGGGCAAAAATCTTTTGCATATCTGAAAAATTAGCTTCATTGTTAAATCCAGCTTTGAGGGGGTTCCTTTTTTCCCTTTATATTTTATATTACTATAAATTACACTTCAGTGGATCTTTTTCAACTACTTTTAGTATTGGCAAATGGCCATTTGAAATCAGAGGAGCTGGAAAGAGATTAGCATCCCTTCACAGGCAGGTCCAATCTTCTAGAAATACAAACACTTAAAATTCAGAATAAAATATGAAATGCCAGTGTCTCCCATAGGATAAGTTTCAGGGAACTTTTTAACATAATTTTGAAATATTTCATATAGATGTCCAAGCTAAAAGATTATAGATACACATTTGTCCAGTATATAAATAAGGGATATTAAAATTAATGCTTTTAAAAATCATGCTTGTCATAACGGAATTAATAAACAGGATTACCTTAAAGTCTGTATCAGTTTTTAAAATATTTTTTTAAACACTTATTCTAGGACATAATCATGAAAAATAAGTATGGGTTTTTTCTCAACAAAAAAGGAAGCACTGTGAGTCAGAAGATCTGGCTCTGGCCCCAGATACATCCTGTGATTAATTGCTCTGAATGCATTCTCTGCGTATCAAGGTTCTTTTTCTCTAAAATGGGAATAGTTACCTAACTCTGAATAGTTGGGGTTTTGGACAGCAGTTCAACTTGTTAGTGAGTAGAAGCTGAGGGAATACCTTTGCACGTTCCCTGAGCATTATTTGTGATGCGCAGTGATAAATCTAAATTATTGCATTTTTTAAATAGCGTGAAATGATTGTTGTTAAATAGTTGTCTCGTTCAGATTTACTCTTTAGGCACTTTATTATACATCAGGAGAGAAAAAGTTTTCAGTTCCCTGCAAACAGAAATGTTAATTTCCTGAGCATGCCTTGCAAACACATATATTTTACATTCAGGTCATAAGAAAACTTTCATGAGAAAACTTTCCTGAAAGCTTTTCTTTAACAGCTTTTAATCTGCTCAAGCCATCACTGCCCTCCTCCTCTCACACGTGGAGGAGTGCAGCATGCAGGGGGCTGCACACTAAACCCCTGCTAGAGGGGGATTTGTCTAGAGAGAGGTGTTTTGCTGGGTTCCATTTCACACAGCTCCCTGGTCCGATGGGAATTCCACCTCTTGTGCCCACACATTTTGGGAGGCAGCACGGAGCAGGAATGAGCACCTTTGTGTGCTGGAATATACGATAGTGCCACAACATGCACAGCCCTGGCAAATGCCATTTGTGACCCATGTTCAACCACTGGCACTCACGAAGCAAGGCAGGCATAAATGCTGAATAAAACCTTACCTAGGGGCTGTGCAGCCTGGGGCAAGTGGCGTGCAAGGAGAAGTACTGGAAGGGGCTTATGGAAAAGAGGGAGAATGATTTTTTATAATTAGATTAGATGTAGGAAGAAGTTCTTTACTCAGAGGGTGGTGAGGCACTGGAGCAGGTTGGCCAGAGAAGCTGTGGGTGCCTCATCCCTGGAAGTGTTCAAGGCCAGGCTGGATGGGGGTTTGAGCAACCTGGTCTAGCAAAAGGTGCTGCTGCCCATGGCAGGGGATTGGAACTGGATGGGCTTTAAGGACCCTTCCAACCCTTTCTATGATTCTATGGAGAGAGAACCTGTGGAAGAGCAAAAGGGCAATCCCATCTTCTGCATCTGCACAGTGTCCTGTCAGCTTTATGGGAGCTGTACATGCAGCAGGCACTTTTCACATGTTAATATTGCAGCCATGGGATTAGGATCACAGGGCACAGAAACTTACATATTTTATCATGTCTTAAATGCTGTGGCATAAACTGGTGACTTCTGGAGTAGTATATTTCTTCACGTGTCCAATGTTGATTGACTGGCAGCAAAAATTATAAGATCTGGTATTAGTTGTTATTTGAAGACATGACTTTTTTTGGTGGATGTTGAATTAAGTTTCAAGTGGGAATTAGAGCTTTTTGTAACTAAGAGAGAATTTGATTTAAAGTACAGGATGTGTATAAAGGTCATAAGAGAAAAATGAGGCAACTGTAGATTATGTATTATTTATGGATATAGAGAGGAATAAATATTCATAATTCAAGGAAAACAGATAACATGGGGCTAAGTTATTGAGTGTTGTCTACTAAGAAAAAGAGAAAGTCCTTTTAAATGAAGAGAGATTATTCCTTCCCGTATGTGTAAAGACAGTTAGAAAAGTGTGATTTGTTTGACTGTGACTCATCCTTTCAACATTTGACGGATATGAATCAGATGACCTTCCCCTGGGAGCATATGCTGAAAACAAACTGAAGTTTCTGATTGTTTAGAACTCTTCAAAGATAGTTCTTGCAGTCAACAGGATCATCTTCATTTAGTGTTCATTTTTGTGGCTTTTTCCTTTTCCTATCAGCCACAGTCAAAGAGTATTACTCCCTGATAATGACTTGTTTCTCCAGTACAGAGTGAAGAAGGTACTTAAACAGATTATATACTGGACCAGAGGATGGGAGACACGGAAGGGGAAGAACTCCAGCTGAGTGTGTTGATGGTTGATTTGACACCACTGTGCCACAAGAGGAACATCTGGGGGCACCACATCTGAGTGAGAACACTTGAGCAAACCGGTGAATTGTCCTGTGAAAAGGTCTGATCTTCAATTCATGGACAAGTCACTTACTCAGAAGGTCTCCCTGGAAACCTATTTTAATTTTTATGAAATGTTCTCCATCCACCTAATGGACAATGACGAAGTTGATTTGTAACCACTCCAGTTCCTCCGAGGCATTTAACTGATCTTGGGAAGAGGTCAAAGAGTCAAAGCAAGGAAGCTGCCAGTAATGAAAAAAAAAATCCCTTTTATTCCCACAGTTACTGTTTTGTCTATTGCACTTTCTGAAAGTCAGCCTACCATAGTTGATAAATCTAATCAAAAAACAACCACAGAAAATTTGATACTCAGGTTGGGGTCTCCCTCACAAGTGAAGAATGCAGCTGTGGGACTGAAGAAGTCCATGAGAAGAACAATTCACATTCAATAGGTAGACACTGCCAAGCACTTCCATAGGGTTACTCACATCCATGTGGCTCTGGATACATATACCTTGCACTGGAGGAACTAAATCCCAACTCTCCCGTGAAAGGCAGAAGGCTTTCCAGCTCCATCAGTGACATTTTATATTCTCTTGGTCATAAAAGACAAAGTGTTCTTCTGCCTTAGTTATCTTAATTTAAAAATGAAGATGTCCTGATACTGAAGCGGAGCCTAAATAGATTTTAATACTGTGAATGAATCCAAAACAGTAAAGTACTGACATTTTTCTCAGAAGGTAAGGGGGAAATTTGAAGGCACTAATCCTGAACCAAACCTAAGAGAAATATGGAGGGCTAGTGGAATGGGACTTTGCAGTGAAATGTGGCCAGGGAAATGAAGAAACCCTGTTTGTACTCACCCCTCCAAGGCACACTGTGGAGGACCATGGGCTCCACACAGCGTTTGGATGTGCCTCAGTTCCCATGGAGGTTTGCTCAGCCTGTGCTTGCTGATGTGAATGCTGCACAATCTAATCTTGGCTGCAGTTTGGCAAAATTGCAGGTGCCAGATAACAGTCTCTCTTGTCTGAGTCTCTGAAAGTAGAAATACAGTGGAGGGAGAAAAATTAAGATGTATACAGCCCTATCTGGAATAGGATGTAAAGAAGAGAGGAATATTTGGCTAATTTCACAGGGAAAATATACCTAATAGTGAGATGTTCTGAACTGTATTGTCAGCTCTGAAAGATGCAGAAGTATCTCTCTTACTTGAGATATTTTAATTTGAATGGAACAAATACCAACAAAGATGCTCTGGGATGTAGATTTCTCCAAGCAGGAAGATGTAAATGTGTAAGAGTTCTTCACTAAGTTTGATGAAAAAAAGGAGAGATACATAAGATTTAACAACAAAGGGCAAAAATGCTGGTTAATGAATTATTCTAACAAAATTACCAGGGATTTTCCACAGCTTTTCAGAAGTGAGAAAACACATCATTAGTTATTCCTCTTTGACAATTCAAGCTAGTAGAAATCCCAGAGCATCACTTTGTTCGCCCTATCTCCCTTCCTTTTTGACAGATTACAGCAGTGCCTCAGCATGTTGCTAGAAGGTGATGAGATCTTGCAGGAAGCCCAGAAACAGAGTACCATAAAAGATGGGGAAACATATAAATAATTTACAGCCAAAATAATGCTGAAGAGATTTCTTAAATTAAGATTCAGGAAATTCAAAAGCAACAATTTAAAGCATAAAGATAAAATATTAAATGACTGGTTTCCTCTGCCTTTCAGATCCTTTTGTCCTTTCTACATTGCCTTTTGCTCCCTCCCGCTGAAATAGTAGTTTGGTCTCTGTCAGCCACCTGAAGCAGGGTGAGAGAATCAAGTTTATTTCTGCTTTATGAATGAGAAACTGATTAACCTCTGATTTTAGTCGTTGTAAAAGCTGGCATTTCTACTGCCTAGCAGTGCTGGACAAGCACAACAGCTTTATTGCTTACGTACCAAATGAGCCTGAGCTCACAGGTAGTCTCTGTTGATGTTAGGATGAAATGCTAAATTAGCTTCCATTCCTTCAGGACATCAACCATCATTGTTTACATGTGAGAACGATCTGAACAACTAAATCTAGGCTTTGCAACTAAACAATTAAATAGGCTTTAGCTTAGTCATTTGGTTTTAACCTGGTCTAGTGAAAGGTATCCCTGCCCAAGGCAGGAGATTAGAACTGGATGATCTTTAAGGTCTCTTTCAACCCATCCCTTTCTATGATTCTCACTTTATTTTGAATTATAGGAGCACAAATAATTAAATATGAGCATAGGTGATGAAAATTGAAGCAACTCCAATGTAAAAGAGAGGAAACTGACGTTGTTGCTGTTCAGTCTCCTTGGAAAGTGAGAAAATTCCTGCACTTCTGCTACCACTTCCTTTGCTAACCAAGCCAAGTAAAATAGTTTCTCAAGAGTCTTTCTCAAGGCAATGGGTAGGTTTGTTGAAGAGTAGAAGGTGGTGTTCAAAAAGATTTTGGCAGACAGCACAGTTAAGAGAGGGCAGCAGGAGAACCCATACAACTACTGACACTCTGGAAGGAGGTGTCAAACACCATGAGTGTCATGGTTATGTTCAACAATGCAATTTAAAAGATATACCAATAGATTGCAATTTCAGCCCCTGTCATGAGAGGTTAGGGAGCACACGCTGAATCCAGAGTCAGATGGAGACACAGTATTGAAGATGGAAATGGTACTGGATTAAGATTATATTGAATTTGGTTAGAAGGAGGCTAGAGCAAGAGATGTGAAGTGTATAAAAAATTAATGTTTAATAAAGCAAACCCATAACCTTTGAGGGCATGCAATCACAGGCAGCTTCCAGAGGTCAAGAAGTTAGTTTACGTAACTCAAGCCATGTCTACAGTGGCCAAAAAAGGTGAACTCTTAACTGGAGTCAGTTGAGTAAATATCCTGGCAAAGACAAGGCAGTCTATAATTTCCCTGTGAATCATCAAGCAGAAGTGAAGTTTCCTATGCTGTGAGCTTTTGACTCAACCTGGTAAATCACACAAAAATTACATCATGCTTCATTGTTGGTATGTTGTCCACCTGGTGTTAAAACCTGTAATTTTTCACAAAGTGAAGATAGAGCTCCATGTGGAAGACAAAGGGGTAGCTTCTGTAGGGATCTAGATAAGTATTAATCAGTTTCATTTTTAAAATCTGGAGATTAAACCATAAATTCTTAAGCATACGTGAGTGGCCACACAAATATATAAGTTTTGTATAAGCCCAGCTTTAGAAAAACCTAGGAACCTTTGGAAAATTGTTTCCTTTCAGTTTTGCTGTCAGTTCAGTGTGGAATTAATAAACAGATAAATGAGATCATCAGGTAATTTACAGCTTGATGGTTCATTAGAGATTAAGGTGTCCCTGATCTACTAAATTCTAGTAAAGCCATTTTTTTCAGGTGTAAAGTAGCAAAAATATATGGGGAAACCTCCTACGTTTGCTAAGTCTAGAGACAAAAGGTGTTCCTACTATGAGGGGATTTGAGGGGAAGCCGTAGAAGGAGTGGCCAATGGCATTTGGTCTGTCCAGCCTGGAGAAGAGGAGACTGAGGGGAGACCTCATGGCAGTCTGCTGCTTTCCCATGAGAGGAAGAGGAGGGACACTGATCTCTGCTCTCTGGTGACAGTGACATGAGGAAAGAGCCTGAAGCTGAGTCAGGGGAGGTTTAGGTTGGATATTAGGAAAATGTTCTTCACCCAGAGGGATGTTGGGCATTGGAACAGCCTCCCCCAGGGAAGGGGTCACAGCACCAGCCTGACAGAGCTCAAGAAGTGTTTGGACAATGCTCTCAAGCACATGGTGGGATTCTTGGGGTGTCCTGTGAAGGGCCAGGAGTTGGACTCTCTGATCCTGATGGGTCCCTTCCAACTCAGCATATTCAGAAATCCTGTGATACCATCTGTAGATATCTAGCACAATACGAAGATGCCAAACATTCTTTTAGGACTTTGTGTCTACAAAAATATAGTATAAAGTAATATTGGAATGCTTGGCTGGAAGGCAGTGATATTCGTATGCTGACCTGTGTAAAACTAAAACTGGCATTGCAACAACGCGTGTTAGAAAACAACAGGGCTATATAAACAAATATGTACAATGAGAAACAATACTAGTCTCAAGTATTCAGAAATATCTAAAGAGACGACAAAAGAAGTCACAGAAGCCACTTAAAAATTCAAGGGTTTTATCAAGGAATAAATGGCCAGTTCTAATTCACTTCTAATTTGCTGCACAATTTAGCAGTGTTTTTCAGCTTTTAGTGAAATCCTGTGTGCCAGAACTTCTAAAAAAATATAGCTGATATTCGTATGAAGTTTCTTGTTTCTGGCACCTCATTTGAAAGTTTAGACAGCAGTATTCTGAGTTTTGCCATAAAACTGACTCTTGTCAAACCAACATGTTTAATCCAAACCAATATGATAATACAGTGGAATCGTGCTTTTTCAGCCTGAGGCTAGAAAACAAAATGAACTAACTCAGAAATATTAAAAAAAAAAATTAAAAAAGAGGTTAATTGTCCCTCCTGACAAAGGAAAGGAAGCCTCATTCTAACTTTTGATGTCCAGTTTATGTCATAATATCTCTCATTTCTTTCTGTACAAGACCCCTGTTTAGTCAAACAGATCTTTTATCAAAACCCTTTTATTTATCTCAAATATTGCAACCTCCTACCTTGATAAATGCAGCCTTGCCCCACTGATCTCCACCCTGAATGGTCCCCCAAGAGAATTTTTCTGACTCACCTGCCCATGCTGCTTCACCTTTACATTGTTTATGCTCGACACCCCTCTTACCTCCAGTGCACCAAACCTGAACTGCTCACCCCAACTGCTAAGGACACTTTGTTTGCCCATCAGCCTTCACTCACTGAAGAATATCTGCTGCCATTCACCAGCAGGTACATTCTTTTTCATGACGACTACAAAACCAGAATGTGGCCTGCTGATGTGTCTAATTCCAGCCTGCTGTGCTGACCAGTACTGTCTTCTTTCTTGGTATACAGAATTATAGAACTAATTAAGGTTGGAAGAGACCTCTAAGACCATCCTCTATCATGCCATCTCACCTTTCAAGCATTTTGAGGCAGGGGTTTTCTCTCTATTGTGTATTATACTGGTTTTGGGTCCTGTTCTGTGCTAAAACTCCTCAGCACTACCACCACAGAAAAACATATTTAATAGCAATAGTTATCCATTTAGTAACTGAAGACTTTCAGAATACAGAGTGATGCAGTAATGTGATAATGTTCTCTCCTTGACTGGAGACCAGTGCAGAATGCACTATACCTATGCCATCACTCTAACCCAGAGGGAGCATAAGCAGCTTTATGCAGTAATGCTTGTAAACCTTTTTAAATCCTTGCAGAGGGTTCTGTAAGAGCACAAACTTCTCGGTGTTTTTTAAGAACAGGTGGCAGCAGGAAGTTATTAGTTTTATGCCTTTAATTTCTGCCTAGAAATACCCATCCATTCAGAGTGCAAGGCCAGGCAGAATGTACTGGGTGTCCCTGAGAAAGGCATGCACCTGAAACAGAGCCAAACTCTGCACAGCTGTTATTTCTGTTCAGCAAATTTTAATTTTCCAAAATGCATAAATACAGTACTTTAAAAATCATAACAGCAGCTACAAATCCATAATGAGATTTTGATGTTAAATTATTATCTAAATGTATATTTAGTGTTTATCCTCTAAAGCTTGAAGCCTGTCTGTTGCATCTGATACTTTTTCCTCAGAGGATTTTTCATAACCATTAATAGAAAAAAAGTACAAAAAAATCTTTTACATTGGTGAAGAAACACATGTATTTGTGATGAGACCAAAGCTAGTGGGCACCAAAGCATTGAATGTTTTAATTGCAGCAAAATCCTTTGTTCTTAAATTTACTTATCTTTCCAGGCGATGAAAATAACCTTATATTGCTTTAACACCTTACCTTTTTTTTGATACTCTAAAGCTTATATAATTGACTCCACTACTTTGACTAAAAAAATAAAAAAGCAAACCATACAACAAAACTACAAAAATCAGAACCTGAAGTTACAAAGTTCTTAAGACTGAGCTCTCACGCTCATCTTTAGCTTCTTAACTTACATTTAGGTTTTAAACTTTCATCATATTTCTGAGATGTTTGAACTCTGGGATTACAGTGTGAGTTAAGATTCAGGTTCTAAGGCTGAAAATTATTTCCCCTGGAAACACATTTACCTCAGAGTGTATTTTCTCCTAGGATGGAACTTCTTGTTGAGCTTCTTTTTCTGCTGTGCCAAATTGGAACTTGAGCAATGCTGTGATGATGATATTGAGATGAAGCTTTACTTAATCTAGTTAGGGTAAATTAAATTTGAAAGGAGAGAGGTGTAGGATGCTGTGCCAAGTAATTTGCTCAAGGTACTGAGCAGATAAATGAAGCACCTGTTAAAAATGTGTGCGTGTAATCTTTGAATGGATGTGCACAGTATTCATGGATGTGCTATTGTATCCTCCCCAGGCTCAGGTAAAGCAGTATCATGGTTTAGGAATGGTATTCCCCAATTTAGTACTCCCAGTAAAAAGATCAGTAAAAATCTCTCCAATCCACCCTCTCCAATGGGAGGCACAGAAGGCAGAGATCACGGGTTGAGATAAGAACAATTTACTGGAATCAGCAATGAGATAAGAAAAAGAACAGTCACAGCAACAATATTAATAACAAAAGTATACAAAGGAAAGGGTGATTCACATGAAAAAATGCTCACTGAGAACTCTGGGTGACAATGAACAAATGGCAGATGGCTTCCCCTGCCACACTTTGGCACTGGAAGCCCTGCCCTTCTTATCAGAAGCAGGAGAGTCCCTTGTCCCCTGCAATGAAGTGGGGTGTTATCAAATACCATTAGGGTCTGGACACACCCCCTTATCCACTGCAAAAAGTTAGCACTGTCCTTGGCAGAAACCAGAAAACATTCAGCTGGCTGTGTTAGGAGTAAGGTGAGGAAACCACAGGCTTTGCTCCCTGCATAGAGTAGAATTGTCACTACGCATACCTGTCTGCATTTAATCACTTCTACTCATTAATGCCTGTGTCAGAGAATATTTTGCAAAGTCTTAGTGGATATAACATTGGAGTGTTGGAGCCTGCACCTGCAGGCAAGGTGACAGAAACATGAAGTACTTGGGCTTGTGGAAGTGCTGAATGCTTGAGAGGGAGAGGATGTGGATATCACAAATGTGTGGAGTGAGGATACCCTGCAAACAAGTTACAGAGTGGGCCAGTGCCTGCCTGTTGTCCAGCAGACAAAAGACAGTTCTGCCCTAGGTGGCTTCAAGCTCCATCAGGCTTGTACACGTTAGGCAGAAAGCCAGAGGAAGACCACAGCTAGTGACAAACAAGATTCATTCATATTTACAACAAAGGCAGCCAATATGTAGCCACACTCACCCATAACTGAGTGAAAAAAATTAATCCCATGCTAGGAAATATGATAGAGAAGCTTTTTATGAAGAGACATCATATAGTTCCCTTCTGGAGGAATCTGGATAGACTGGAACATTGGAGAAAGATCAGTGTGATGGGATTTAACGAGTCCACATGCTGGATTCTGCATCTGGGATGGAGTAGCAGCAGCCTCAGGTGTGAACTGGGAGGGGAGGGTCTGGAGAGCAGCCCTGCAGACAGGGATCTGGGGCTGGCTGTCAGCAGCAGCCCCCCAGCAGCCAGCAGAGTGCCCTGGCAGCCCGGAGGGGCATCCTGGGGGCACCAAACACAGCTCAGCCAGCCCAGCACTGGGGGTGATGATCCTGCTGAGCCCAGCCTTGGTGGGGCCTCACCTACAGTGCTGGGGGCAGTGCTGGCCCCCACGGGTTGGATGTGAAGGTCCTTGAATGTGTCCAGAGAAAAACAACAAAGCTGGTGAAAGGGTTGGGAAGGATGTCCTGTGAGGAGCCACAAGGCTTTTGGGCTTCTCTAGAATGGAGAAAAGGAGGCTGGGGGGTGACCTCGTGGCTCTGCACAGTTTCCTGGGCAGGGTAAGAGGGGAGGATGGCAATCTCCTCTCCCTGGGATCCAGTGATGAGTAGAGATGGTTCAAAGGTAAATTCAGGCTGGGTATTAGGAGGCATTTCTTTATGCAGAGGTGGGCAAATGCTGGAACAGCTTCCTAGCGAGGCAGGTGGTGCCCCAGGCCTGTCATGGTTTAGAGACACTGGGACAACGCCCTTCATTACATGCTTTAACTTTTGGTCAGCCCAGAATTGGTATGGGAGCTGCACTAGAGGAGCATTGTAGGTCTCATCCAAATGAAATATTCTAATCTATTCTGTCAAAATTATAAATCATAGAATAACAGACACGTATCATTACATATCTACAACTCTTGTGTCTAAAACTGCTGTTAACTGCAAGTATTTCTTGAAATGAATACTCTGTGTAACACAGCCTTCAGTAATTTATCAGGAATACAAATTAAGGCTAGCAGCCATTTTAGTTTCTCATGTCTTTTATTTACTTTCCTCCCTTTCCCTATATACAGATGTAAGTGCACATATGCAGATACTCAATCCCTACATCTATATGGAATTATGTTCCCACTCCCACCTAGTCTACAGCATTGCACCTCTAAATGGCAAGAGTAAGACACCATTTCAATCAAACCACATCTTTTATCTCCATTTCCAGAGAGATTGGGTTGGCACTATGGAAGGTGTTTGACCACAACTGTTTCTCGTGCCATATTCCCTCTCCTTACAACAGCCTCACTTTTAATTGCACAGAGACCTTTTCTTCCATGCACACAAGACTTGCAGACACTTTGCTTCCCTAGACTAAGTGTTAGTGAAGTCATATTCCCTCATTTCCCATATGATGGGTTTAAGGATTTGTTGGAGGATAAAATATTTTGCAAACAATTTATTCAGTACCACTGAGCACATGTCAAATCATGGCCCAGACCACAGAAATAGTCTGTTATGACACTTTTGACAGAAAACCCCACATTTGAAAAACATTTGTGTCTGCACAATTTGCCTGAGACAATCACCTAATGATTGAGCTGTACAAGGAATCTTGTCTTGTACTGCTGCTTTCATGTTATATTACCTAAAGTGTTCAATTATTAGTTTACCAGATCAGGTTTCTCTCAGTGTCATTATTTATAAAGGCTCAACCTACAAGGGAAAAAAATCCCAACATAAAATTCGAGGAATTCAAGGCCTGAACCTGAAAGAGTACAAAGCAGAACCTAATCTGAGGCTGTCTCATCTTAGCATCCCTTTGGACTCATCCACAAAGTACTCCAGGAGACAGACAGAGAGGTGCTGGCAGATAATATTTCATTGTTCCTTTGATGTTCTGCATTTAAGTAAACCATGGCAAATGGTCCAATGGCAGCAGGACTGCAGCCCCTGACACTGAAGGCAGGATTTTTCTTGATAGCACAGGGAAGGGCAACACATAGGTTAATGCAGTGGAATGCTGCCTCAGTATCAGTCCAGCAAGGAGAGCAGCAGGTGCAGTATAAACACATACCTCCTGTCTCCTGGATTGATTGTCTCGTGATATGGTACAAAGGAAAAGAATCACGGGAGCATTTGGAGCGCTTCTGTCACCGAGCTGCGCCTGAGAGCAGCAAAAAGCATTTGCTGTTTTGAAACAGGACACCAAAAAGCAGGCGTGCCTGCCATGGTATGGATAACCAGACCCCTTCCCAAGATTCCCAAGATGGGGATCTTGGCTCACTTTCCTCACACTGGACAAGAGTGACATCTGAAAGCTGGTGAGCAAAGCTATTGCACAACCAGACATGCAGCTTTCACCCTCTGCCAAGGCCAGCACAGCCTGAAAACACTTGTGTCCTTGTGACTCCAGGCTCCAATTACAGACCCATCTGAGCTCAGGAACAGGAGGAGAGGAAGTGTGAAGCAGATGGACAAGTTATAGGTCACCTGAAAGTATTTAATGAACTGAATGTCTCATATAAACAATAGTCTAATGCTGAGAAATATTTCTGCCCTCAGCTTTTGCTCTGCCATCAGACTCCTACATGGTGATGCTCTGATGTTATGGATCAGCACTGAAAGCAAAATCCTTGCCATAAAGTCAGGTATGTCATCAGGAAAACAAGAAAAAAGCAATATTAAAGCACATTCATGCACAGCAGTTATTTAGTGTCAGTGGCTAAGTTCCCTGGTCTTTCTCCCTGAGCTGTTATGGACCCTGTATGTTCCCAAGATGTGCAGAAGCTCCTGCTTCCCCCTCACCCACACACACTGAACCAAGCCTATCCCAGTGCTGTTTTTCATTGTTTTCCTTCAGTAGAATACGGATAATTTGGGCAGAAACCCTTGCACTTCATGAAAATTAGGAATAGACACCTTCCCTTAGGCCAACAGGAAGATAATTTTTCTGAGGCCAAGCAAGCATGCATCAGGTACATCAGGCACTGCTCTGACACCAGCAGAGAAACCATCTGTTGGCACTGAGAAACTGGTCTTCATAGGAAAGGGTGTCTGTAGTGGGGAAACGTGGTCACCCAGTGTTTGTCTGAGAGATTAAATGCACAAAACCTTCACATTAACATTATTTCAGTATTATTTTGCCCATTATCTTCCAAATATTCCTTTCTGGCTCTAGTATCTTGCTAGCTAGCACACCTTCACCTTGTCTGCAGTAAAATAGAAAGTAAATTTGCTGTTGAATACTAACCCTAAAAGAATGCAGGTAATGCCTCTTTAGCCATGTTAAGAATATCAGATGCTAAGCTGTTGTAACTTACAACCAATTCCTGTTGTTAGATGAGTGAAACTAAATCCACTAACCTAATTCTGATTAATTAATTTTCAGTATGAATTAACCAAAAGCAAACTTTGAACACTCTGAACAGCGTTTAGATATCAACAATTGCTCTTAGCATAATGGCTTTATAAAATAGGTACGTTCACAAAGTAAGGCAAAATCTTGAATGACTTCTGAGAGATACAAACTCCCATACATATATATATGTATATATACACATACATACACACTCTTCATTAGTTCTAGCAAGCCTGTTCAAACAACCCCCACCTTCAGGAATCACATTTTCATTATCCATGTCAAAGCACCAGAAAAGAGTGAGAAGGGTGACATGGTGTTAGAAACAAGGTCTTGTGATTTCAACATAAAATACTTTAACTTGTATTTTGGATGCTGCCAGATCTACTCTGAGACTTTAGCCAAGGCATCTGATACTCCAGCTTGTCGCCATGCATGAGTTTTCCCATCTTCAAAAGAGAAATAATACATCCCTACCTTATGCAGTGTTTCTTTCTCATTCAATAGGGGAAACCTTTGAGGTCCAAAACAAATTCAAACCAAGAGACAGAAAAATATTTTCAATGAAAGTAAAGACCATCAAAGTCTACAGAGACACTATTTTTCCCTTAAAAACAATCAAACAAATTGAGAGGGAGGATTTCTGTGCAGAATAAACCCTGCTAAATTCTGCTCTATCTTGGACGTCCTAAAGCTCTCCTCAGAAGTCTAGTTACTGGGTCCTTGGCAGAAACCTTTTGCCTCTCTTGCATCTTCATGGCTTTCTTAAAAAAACAGCCTTGCAAGCCAGAATTCCTGTTCACAGCTGAAGTGTCAGTACATCCACTTGGAATCACCAGGAAGCAGGTGGGGTTTAGTTTGGGTGCCAGTTCAGATCCATAGCTGTGCAGTTGTCTCCCAACTCGGCAATCACAAGTTTTTTATTCACTCTCTTCCTTCTTCTCTGGGTAACAGCAGAATCAGTCAACTACCTTGGCAAGGGAGGAAGGCACAAGTCTGTTGGCCACTGAGTCACTGAAAAATATTAGGTAAAGACCAGAAAGTCTTTTCACATATGCCATATCACTGCCATCATTTAGTGCTAGTATTATGCCCTCTAACAATACCAAGCTGTGACCAGTGGAAGGATCAGACTTCTACCCTTAGACTTAATTGTACTAAAAAGCAACTGGAATGGTTAATGTCTACGCAAATAATTATGGCCAGATATTCAGGTGTATATAGTGACCTGATACACCTTTCATGTACCATTAGATATCTGAACTCGTGACTAAGTTTAAAAAACAAAACATGTGAGACATCACCCAGAGAAGTGATGACCATCTGCACTCCTTCTGAAACATTGAGAAAGGCCTGTCCTCAAGCCTTAGGAACAGTCAACTCTTGAAAGTAAGTTATTTCTGCAATAGGACATGGCCAGTCTAAGCATTAAAAATGCAAAATAACAACAATAAAAAATAATCTTTAGTTACACCAGTTTATTACAGAATAACATCATTTTACACAAAGAAACCAAGAAAGCAAATGGCTTAACAAAAGACGTCAGTTACAGATAGGAATGCTAAATAGGACAGTTTGCATTGATTATATTTTAGTAGGAATGTATTCAGTAACTGAAAGTCACAAAAGATTTATTTTACTAATTGTTATGCATTTGTTTTTCTCTGGTTCACCGACTGTTAATTACTTGTGCATGGTTTCAATTGGCACATGTCAGTATTTTGCATCTCTGTTGGTCCTTCTGTTGGCAAGCAAAGATCTTCAAATGCTGCAATTGCTCTTCCTCTGGCCATTTACTGACAGCAGATAAAATGAATGTCCTGGCATTCCAGTGTCCAAATGAGGGAGCCAAGACATCTTCAACAGTCTTTATTTGGCTGTTGAATGGAAGTTAACAGTAAACATGGAATATTCTGGATTAGCACTTCAGCAAATTACTTAATTATTGATTGGGATACTGGAAATTAAGGTTCATCTGTATTATGCTCCTAGATATATTGCTTGAGACTAAGACGTGGGGTTTACACATCTCTAAGATGCATGAAAAATTTGAGGGTAATCAGGCCTGTTGTAGCTCTCTAACACAGGTTAGAAAGACTGAATTTATATCTCATGGCCGAACCCAAAGCTAAATATACCTTTTCCATCATTAAAAAGGTATCCTAAAAAGAAAAGACCACATTATCCTCAGCTCAGATGTTTCTCATTCTTGCCTCCTAATTGTCAGTTTAAAGATGCAGTAATTTTTACTTTTATTGTGAAGAGAATTACAGGCAGTAAATATATGTGTAGAATATTTGCCTAAATAATGGGGGAGAAATAAGAAAAATAGGCATACAACAGCTGAGCAGAATAAGTTGGGTTCTGATGAGAACCAAATTGCAAAGATGGCCAGTACAGGTATCCACCCACTACAGCTGGCACTGTTTACAGAGAAGAGATGGTTTAAAATCCAAGTTTATACATTTGGTATTCTGGAATAGATATTAAATTCGAGTACTAGTAAAGTGAATACTGTGGTAAAAGATACCATAAAAGCATTGCCTAGAAAGCCTTATCCTTCTACCAGGATTTCATCACATCTTTTGAAATACAGAAATTCCTGATACACATTTCACTTTCTGGCTATCAAGTATCTGTTTTTCCTTTAATACATTCCATATTCCTACTTTGGCCTTGTAAAAGATAATACAAAACCCTACATATATTTGGCCATTTGTGAAGATCTTCTTACAGAGCTTTTCCTACTTGTTGGAGACAAGGACTGGTATTTATAATAAATTAGGAAAATGCACTGTTGATACATTAAAGATCTGGTCTTCTACGGACTTTTGCTAACTTTACCAAGCAATGTTTCACCTCCAGAAATAACATACATATATACAATTTTACTTACACTAATAAGGTCTCCACACATGAATAGCAAAAACTCGCTATTTCATTTTAGCAAGAGGTTTATGGAACAGAATATGCTTTTGGGCTTAGAACATATCAGCCTCAGAAACAGGCAGTCAATGCTCTCCTCCTCTTCTTCCAATTAAAAAATCCAAACACAAAGGTAGAGAGCCACTAGGGAAGGTATGGCAAAAGCAAGTGATGGTTTTTTTCCCAAAGTCACACTCAAATAAGAGACAGAAAGAGAAATCCTATCAGGCGAGATCACAGCTGGTGCTGACCAAAAAGACTGAATCATTCAATCATTAAAAACTTTGAAACTTAAAAATTTGTTTCTTAGCAAGTTCCAAAATAGAACCATTTGCATAACCACGGTAGTTCACAAATGATAGCAGTCTGTGATATACTTATTTCCACAAAGTGCAATTACTGAGGAAAGAGTGTGTGTGCTGTATCCCTATGACAAGAACAAAGGGTCAAATCAACGGCATCTCCTGTCCATCTCCCAGCAGAAAACAACAGTTATTATAAATATTTTTATTCTTAAATTGAGTCTGGAATCCCACATCCAAGTTAAAAATAACTAGGGCTGACCCAATATGCTGTTAAAAGTTAGTGTTTATCTATCTGAATATTTATTACGGTACAGATAAAGGGAGGTGTCAGTCTTATTGACACATTATCAAGAATTTATTGATGATTATCAAATATTTTGATTCAAGAAGACAAAGAATGCTATTAGACCACACAGAAGCATCATACTTTAACAGTACTGGCCACTTACAAGTACACCAAGGTTCCCAGACTAGCAGCCAAGAAAAAAAGAAATCAGTCCCTTTTTCTCTTCTAAGAGGAAACAAAAAAATTCCAGTATTATAAGACGTTAAAATTTCTGATAAACTGTTTTTGTATAGGGAATGAAGATTAGAAAATTGGAGCATCCTCTGAAATACCTCCCAGTATGAGATAAGAAGACAAGACAGAAGTTAAGCAGTCGTCATTGAAAAGATTTAACTACATCAAAACTTAATAAGGATTTAGCTGTTTTTAAAAGCATTTTTTCATTATAGCCAAATATAGAGATTGCAGTACTAATGAAAAATTAATTTTGACATTTAAGAAGATTTTGAAAGAAACATTTATTTTTATGATGACTGACATAAGAGACCTGTTTTATGATGGCTTTGACAATGAAAAATACTTCCTTTATAAGAAAACCAGGTAAACAAACCGAAGAGGGGACCATACACATGTTGCACTTCTGAAAATTTTTCTGCTTTTGCTTTAATTCTGCTCACTGCAGTTATTCCACTCAATTAAAATTACTTCCCCAGCTGAGACTGGATACAATTTTCTCTAGTTAAAATAATGAACCAAAAAAGGCCATAGAAGTTTCACTGGAGTAGGATGAGCCATTGGCTCACCAATTCATGCTATCAAATAATTAATTTACAAGAAGATGGCCCTGTGTTCCCCATTGTAGATGTAGAGATGTTGTTAACACAGAGACAGGCAGTTTTACCAATATGATGCTGGAAACATCAGTCCAGATGGAGCTGAGCTTAAGAATTAAGCTTAAGAATTAGAAGTTTTAACGGATGGATTTTCTTCAAGGTTCTTTTATTCTCCACAAAATGAACTAATTGTAGTCCTTTTAATAAGTGTTAATGAATTAACGTTCTGCCAATGATGGCAGTGTGCAATTTTTCGAGTGAGTGATATCTTCAAACTATTTGCACACTGCTAAAGCCCAAAAACATATAATTCAGTTCATTATACAAGCATATTGTGATAATGTATGTAAAATTTCAGAAAAAATATCAGACCATAAGGGTCCATAACAGCTCTTCTATACACAGAATTTGGTATACCAAAGAGCAGAACAATTCACAGTAAAGGATTAAAAGACTGTTAGTAACACAAATACCTAAGTTCTTCTGCAGCATTCTTTCCGAAAGCTGAATGCATGTTATTCAAGCCTACCTGTCCAAGATGAAACATTTGCCTCTAAAAGTAGTCCAAAATGTAAATATTGTTTCGTATGTTTTTTTAGTGATATATCTTATCAGCAATTCATGTCAATCAATGCCCTATTAATCATAGGGAATATTTCATCCAGTGTAAACAGTTTTATTGACTGAAATGCTATTAGTATAGCTGCAGATTTCAAAAAGGTTCCTGTCTTTAAGCACATGATTATGGTAAACGCTATGGGAAATGCACAGTGCATATTCTTTTACACATGTACATTAAGGGCTGATCAAAAAAACCTCAAAAAGTAATTTCTGAAAAACTATTTAAATACAAAGGATCCGAAATTTTTTGCATTCTCTTCTGTTGTTGCCTTAATTTTACATCTTTTAAATCTATACATGTGTTTATGAAGTTTATAAAATATGTTTATAGACTTTGACATATTGAAAGTTTACTTTGTGGCAAATTAATTAAAAAATATTTTAATTTTAAAGAATTTCAGAAATTAATATTTGAAATATGGACAAATTAGAATTTTACCTTCATAAAAAAAAAAATGGAAAAGGAGGCTATTAATCCATACCGCCTCCTTTTGTTATACTTTTTTCAATAGGTCCATATATTATTTAATGGGTTTTGTAGAGATACACTTACATGAGTTCCATATCACATTACAGCTGATGAATGCCCAACACACAGGTATGTTATGAAAGGTCATCAGTTACAAGGGAAACTGCATAATGTATGCCTACTGAATACATTTGCAAGTTCTCTACACTGAGACTCTGTAGCTACTTTGGCAACAGCAAGCAGGGAAACTTTGAACATGAGTGACCCGCGAACATTGTTTAACTTCAGGGAGTTGCTGGGAGGTCTCTGGACTTGGAGGTCGCGTTCAGCACAGGCAGGGGTAGGTCCTGTGGGCATCTGGGCTCCTCACAAGAAGAGCAAATGAAAATGAACCCCAAAGTACTCTAATACTACATCCTAAAAAGACCACTAGAGGAATGCCCAAAGATTGCCACAGTTATTTCAAAAATTTCCCAACTCCTAAATTTTTCAGATTTTCTTAATATAGAGAGACCCAAGGAACCATTCTGCATGTAGATGAGAACGAGGATGAAATGACCATAACTTCTGCTGTCTCGCTGTGATTCTGCTCCCCAGCAATTTTTTTGTGCCCTGATTATGAGAACGCCTTGTAGCTTGTTCCTGACATTAGGGATGTACTCTCTTTTGCTGTCCAATTTTGTTAAGAATAAAAAGCAATTGCCTGCACTCTCCCCCCTGCTACTTGCCACCGCTTGCATTCATACAAACATCTTCCAGTCTGACCCACTGCTTCAAGGAACTCATGAAGCATAAAAGGGTAGCCTTAGGGAGCTACAGTCACTCTTATTCTAGTTGGGAAGGATTTCCACATGACAAGAAGCATAAAAATACGCAAGTAAACCTATGCTCCATCATTCATTAGAAGATCATGGCTGTACACAATATTTCAAAACTGAAATTTGGTTCTGAAAAAAAACCCCCTATATTCTGGAGAATTTTGGATGAGATTAAGTGTTGTATAAAGTTCTTTTGATTGTTTCAGTCAACACGCTTGTGCAACCCTCCACAGAGCCCAGCCTTGAGAGCCCAAATCAGGTCAAGTGGGGCTGAGCACGTGGGGAGAAAGTGAGGTTAAAAGCAAAGCCACCGTGGCTGCCCATGCTCATCTTACCTGTGAAATCCAGCAGCCCGGGAGGGTGCAATGCAAGTTGCTCTTTTTCCAGCCTCTGTAGGCATCAATCCCATTAGGACTGTGCAAGTCTGCTTCATTATCCAGACATCTATTTCATTATGAATATCTGTCTAGACGCGGCAGAGATCAGAGTACAGCATCGCTCATGGTCCAACACACAAGGGCCACAAGCAAAAAGCTGCTCAGTGGCCTGAGCTGACCTCTGCGAGCTCCTGCCTGCAGAGAAAACCAAGGAGCAGCAGAGCAGCTGGGGACTCCTCGCTACTGCCATGAAGAAACTTCCTCCCAAAAACCGAAATGAAGACTTGACAGTATATCTTTGCATACTCTTGCGTTCAGTGAGAGCAGGAGTTTAAGATGTTTCCTCCGTGTAACAACTGGTTTGTTTCCAAAGAAGAAAAAATTAAAGTCTAATTAAAGAAGAAAGCAGATTATGTTGCCATAATATGTCAGTTTACTATGGATTTCTAAAGGATAAAAAGGAAGAAACATGAATTAATAGCTGAGCATATGCCTGAAAGCATTAACACCTTCTCAGAGTAATATCTGTCAACAGCAGTAACATTGTTAGTGGCAGTGTACACAGTGTGGCTGTAGGAACAGTTGTGCATTTTATCACCTTCATTCTCCCCAGAAGCCCCATCCAACAGTTTGTGTTAGTTCTTTGTTTTACCACACAAGCTTCTTAAAAATTGTGTGTTGAAAAAAAAAATCTTGTGATAGTTTGACAGCATTTTTTAATCTCTTGCTTCATTACCTTGTGGATATAATTGAGTCAAGTAATGATATATTTACTTATTTCCACTACAAATTTTAGAAGTAAATTGTCATTGTTCTAAGTCTACTCCTAAAGTTACATTTAACACTTCCAGAAATGCCTAGCCATGGATAGCCACTAATTTATTGCAGTTTTAAAGAATATAAATTAATTCTCCCTTTGTTAACTTCTACTACTAATTTAATTCGCTTTCAAAAATTAATTTATTTGGTGTTATATTTTGGTGTTTATTTGTTAATGAATGTGACACTTTACATAATAAGTAAAGGCCATCTAAAAATATTTTCTGGGTGACTGAGATTGTCTAGAGTGGAAAAACAAACACTAAAACACTCTTAGAAAATAACAATGATGCTGAGAGCAAAAAGACTAATTGTGCATGAATCTGTAGGGGCAGTGTCTTACATGATCTAATTCTCTTCCTAAAAGTGAACAGCATCTAGAAAGTATGTTCCCTTTTCTGCTTCAGGTTCCCCTTAGGAACTGAAAAAGTTGAGCTTTTTTTGGGCTAATCTTTTTTTAACATAATTTGGTAAAACTTAAATAAAAATTTAAGCCCCCAAAGAGAAAATTAAATTAGGACACTTGGACTCTCAATTTTACTCTTTCGGTCCTGAATTCAGTGGTATCTTTTGGCAGGGATGTGTTATACAGCTATTATTCTTGTTGAGTATACAATATAAAAGAACACATATTTTGTCTTCACAAGAAAAAAAACTCGAATCATTGAGAAAGAAATATTGCAACAAAAACCTCTTGGTTTCAAATTTGTCCTTTTCCTTTCCCCCCTTTTTTTTGACAGCTCTATTACTGAGAATTGGCAGGTGCAAGTACCATTCTTCACAATCCTTACAGATGAAAAATCCACTTGTTCTGCCACAACAAAGCATCGTCCACTGAAGATCCTTTAGTCTTCCTTCTGACAGCTGACTGTACACAAAGACACAACAGAACTTGAACCTCTCAGAATTTGCCCTGTAAACACATTTTTCTTAAATTCTCAAGTCGGTTTTGAGCACCTAACTGGCTAGATTGCCTAAACGCAATAGTTCAAGAAATTAACCTTAAATTTCTATATGAATGATTATTTTGACATCTTTATATAAATGCCAAACGATTGTGTGTTTGGTGGGGTTTTTTCCCTTATTTTTTTATTTTATTTGACTGTTTTTAGATTGATTTTTAGTATCTGTGCTGTCTTCACTTTACCAATCTATAGTCCAGAATGACCCCATACGGCCAGTTATTGTAGCATACATTTAATTATCTGACCTTCCACTAGTAAACACTCTTTCTTAACAACTCTCAGCTTGCTGCACAGCTGCCACCATTGCCTTGAACATGTCGTGCTTCCCCCAGAGGGTTGTGTTCCCCCACCTGCCCTTCCTGCCTCTGCTTTGTGCCAGCCTGAGCTCCCATGGCATCAGCTTCTGCTGCCTTGCTCCTTCAGCTGAGCAATGTGCTGGCCACATGGATTAATAACACCCACCAGTTTCCACTGATTTTAATGTTTTCTTCCATTCTTCACTATTTAAATGTACACATTTAAAGGAGGTGTTGAATAAGGTTACAGGAACTGTGCAACTTTGTTCCATCCACTTCTAGATTTCTATCAACCTTCTGATTTCATCTTCTGTTATAGCAGCTGGACTGGAATCAGCACAGCTGTTAACTGGAGTTCCTGATTAAATGTTTACAGCTCTTACAGCTCTGAACAGTTTGGACAATTTTGAGTGGCCTTTTTTTTTTTTTTTTTTTACTCCATGCAACAAAGAAGTTTGGTGTTGCCCAATCTGTAAATCCCCAGATTATCTGATTTAATGGGATCCTCAGGTTCAAGACAGCAATTATAATGCATTTCCAATGTTGTTTCTAGAGATCTTCATTCCTTGCAATCACTGTGTGCTGTATAAAGCTCTCTGATGGGTACTTGAAATACGATGTGTTAGGTTCAAGAAGTGTAGGGCTGCTTTTAAACCATATTAACAGGATTCTCTCAGTGGATGATTAAACAAATATGTTTCGGTTACTTGAACACATATTAACAGCACTAGCTAGATTTTGTACTCAGAGAATGTTTGACTGCCAAATCAAAATCACATTTTTAAGGGTGTCTGTGCAATATGAATGTGTGTCTGAGTGTCCATTCCTACAGTACAGATGCCTTTCCCCATGGCTTCAACATTGTTTCTGTACTGCTCCTGACACACAGAGTGCCTTGAGTGGACAGCACTCGCAGAAGGAAAGATGACTTTCCAAAAAATATATTCTTTTGATACCCCTCTCATGCAGTATCTAATCTTATGTGTTATTGACTTACCACAACCCAAAGCCTACAGTGAATACAGAATTATTAATTTCCTTATGGGATTTTGAATGGTGATTTCACTACAGCATCTGAATTCTTTGAAAACATTAATGAACTGATCCTCCCAACACCCTTTTGAAGTTAGAGGATATTTTTATCACTATTTTACACAAGGGGAACAGAATATTTAAGATAAAAGCCAAAATGTTCAGAGTGTCAGCTAATTTTGTTTGCCAATTTTGAAAGTGTAAGGTTCTGAGTTTTCCAAAAGCTAAGGGGTTTTTTAAGCCTTTTTGTATGTTCAGAGCAAAGAGCCTGATTCCACCAGTTGCTGTCATGAATGCAAATTGTTGCACACTTTCAACATTATTTGATATCAAGCTTCAGTTATCTCAAAACAAGCACTCAAAATAGAGGAACTTGAAAGGGTTTGTTGTGAATGGTGAGCCAGTTTCCTTAAAGCAACCATTACTCTGGCCAAAAACCAAAAGAGCATTCTTTCCCTTCCTTTGTGTCTTTCAAAAGATTTCTTCCATCTTACACAAGACATGAGATTTTGTATAGAGCTCTATCCTCTTCACTGAATGACTCCAGATCAGGTCTAATGCAATTCCATCAAAAGGGCTGGATATTTAAGAAAAAAAAATCAATCTTATCTGTATAAACTGGAGACTAGGTAAGATGCCTGTGAGAAAAGGGGGAGAGTTAGAGAGACACAAATTATCATGCATGAGCATTCTGATCATCTCTAGAAAGTCTTAGATCTGGGACTGAGGAATGGGAATTGATTCATTAGGAAAATATTCTATAATTTCAACATATTTTATCATATTCGGTATATATTTCTGTGAGTTTCCGTAGCACCTTTAATTTCTGGATGTATGAATTGTGTGAAGGCAATACAGATTTTAGAGCTTTCCAGTGGAACCTTCAGTGCTTAAAAATTTCTTAATCTTTAACGTTTCAATGAGTCTCAAATGTAAATTGCTCTAAAGCAATAACGAAATTAATCCCCCTGTATCTTTCAGAATGTTCAACATATATTTTCTCTTCTATGTGAACAAGAACAGAAGAGTGCCACAGAATGTTAGGAAGACTAGGAAATACCTGACTTAAAGGTCAACTGGAGGGAAGACAAACTGTGAACCAGATGAAAAAGCAAAGCCAGACTACACAATAAGATTATGATGCGAGATGAAAATCGCTATTTCTAAGTTTTATAGCTATATTGTTATATATGTGTATTCTGGTGGGGTTTTTTTGTTTTTTGTTTTTTTGGGGTTTTTTTTGTTTTGTTTTTGTTTGGGGTTTGTTTTAGTTTGTTGTGCCTTTTTTTCTATCACTCCAAAATGGGAATTCCTACTTTACATGAAGCCATTACCCTGCTGAGATCAGAAACCAGCACTTGGTGCCCAATATGGTTCCTGGACCTCTTCATCTCAACTAGGGTAGACTCTCATCTAAGACTTCCAATCTCAGAAAGATACTCAAAATAGGCTAAAAGGTCAGAAACTTTAATGTATTTTTCGTTAGGGTGCCTTGTTATTAATTCCCACAATATATTGAGAGTAAACACTTAATTCACTTGGGAGGAGATATCCAGAGTGCCAAACCTGAAGGTCCTCTAAGGCTTACCTGCCAGGTGTGTGTATTGCCAAAAGAATCCAAGCCAGCTGCCCATTCTGAACTGCCTTTTGGAAGAGAGTGTCTCCCACCCTCTTTTTCCCTGTTGGTTACACAGGATGTCAGGAAGACCACCCTCTTGGTATTAAGCACTGAGGATATTAAGGAAAAACTCAGAGTAGGCATACTGGAGTTAGAAGTCCAGTAAGCCCTGTCTCCTCTCTTTACTAACAGCCCTCAGCAGATACTAAAGGAAATATCAGAACCAAAGATAAGAATGACCCTGAGCAAACCCTCCTGCCTCCCTATTTGTTCACTGCTCTGAGCACCTGTGGAACCAGTCTCTGTGTATTCAATAGCTCCCCATAACAATTTATTCCACAGATTTGTGTCATCAGTTTTGAACTCAACTCTTTTGACTGCATCACATTCTAAATCCCAGACTTTGTCATCAAATATGCTATGCAGGGAAGAAATGTCATGTGTTTTGAACCTGCCATTTAGCTCTCATACAGTAAGAAACAGTGAATAATTGTTGCCTTGTCCCTTTTTCCATGACTCGTTATTTCATAGGCCTTAAACACAACCCCTCAATCACCTGCTTTCCAGGGTGAAGTGCTCCAAAACTACCTTACTTGTATTCAGGCTGTTCACTGCTGTAATTGTTCCTGTCATCCATCTTTATACCCTTTGTAATTCAACTACATTTATTTGAAATGTGTAGGACAACACCAAGATTCAGCCAAGGAATTTACACAATGGTTTGTTCTCTATCCATTCTTGTGCTATTTTGACCACAGAGATGATGTTTTCGTGGCATTTTTACAATAACTTCAAGGTCTCTTTCCTGAGTAATATCTATTTGAGAACCCATTGCCACGTATGTACAGTTTGGGCTGTTTTCTTTCTTGTGCATTATTTTGCATTCATTGACATTGAGTTTCATTTGCTATTTTATTGTCCAGTCATTCAGCAATTGACGTGCTCCTCCACATCTCCATAGTCAGCTTTTGTTTCAGCTAACTGAATTCAATTTCAATAATTTTTGACAGTTTACCTTAGAACCCCTTTTTGAAATAATTTGTGAATATATTAAAGCCTATGGATCTAGCACACTTATCTGGATGGCACCGACATTCTTTCCACACTTCTAAAAACTAAATATATATTCCTACCCTTTGGTTTTGACTTCTAAAACACAAATTAACTCTTACATGGATTGCCCCTGCCTTTTTCCTAAAGCAGCTTTATTTCCCTAATAGTTACCATGAGCTATCTTCTGGCAGGTTTTGAAAATATAAGTGGACTACACTGTGCAGTTACATCTCAACTATAAGCTCAGAGTCTGTGAAGCAATTTGATTTGTGACTCCTGGCTTCCCTCTAATGAAAGACTAGACCGTGAGACATGTTTTCTAACAGATTTCTTATTGCATTCTTTATTTCTTGCATAGAACACTAGAGCTTCTAAGAAACCCAACCAGCAAACCAAACCAAAAGAACAATATTGCCTATTTACAAGTCACTGATACTAAGAACAACTGAAGCAATAGGTTTCATATGGTTGTTATTCAGCTGTTCTAAATTTGACCTTTAGTGCTTTTGGCTGGTGAGACAGCTCTGTTAGTACTCCTTACAAAAATTGTCTATAAAATATCTTCTATTTGATCTTCACTCTGAGAATTCTTTCCTTTCCTTTGAATCACAGAATGATTCAAGTTGGAAGAAATCTTGCAAGGTTCATCTAGCTCAGCCTCAAAGTTTTTCAATGCTCAAAGCAGGGTCAACACTGATTGAGTCCCACAGGCTTTTGTCCAGTTCTTTCTTGACACTTCCAAGGACAGAGATTCGACAGCTACACAGGCAACTTGTTCCAGTGCTTGTTACCTTTCCCATTAGAAACACCTCTGGTTCAATTTAGGACCACTCCTTGATCTTCCACCATGCACTGCCCCAGAGTATTACCCTGTCTTCTCAGCCCCCTCTGATCGTGCTGCTGTTGGCAGCCAAGCTAAAATCAAACCCTTCTCTCAGCCTTTGTCTTGTCCTCCAGCCCTGCACCACGATGGTTGCAAAGGTTCCTGCTGGTTATTTCCTTTAGCTCCAAACAGCAGTCCTGTCCTTGAGCGTGTCAGCTGCACCTCCCACCCCACCCCCCATCCTGGTGACCCCTGCCAGCTTGATAAGGGTGCTTTTGATATCTTCAACCTCATACTCTTGCCAAGAAAAGTTCTGAGAAGCCTCATTTAACACATCTCAAGAATTCCTTTCAGATTTCTACCTCCTTTAAGGTCTCTATCATGGCCATTTTTCTTTGACTACTTTTTTACTGAACCACTATGTACCAGCCCTTAGACAGGTGACTTATTTAATTACTAACTTTCACTTTTAGCAAATGATTTTAAAATTTTATTTTAAATTATTTTTGTTTTTCTTCATGTAAATACAGATTCCATATTTTTACTTCCAGTATTGAAAGACTTAGATTTTGACTTGTAACCTTCTCCTTTATTTGTCATTTTAAGTATTTGTGCCCTTCCCCAAACGCTGATTTGGTAGATGCTTTGGGTGAACAGCTTCAGCATTTATCTGCCCCTTACAGATTATTTTTAAACATTTTTAGTTTGCCCTCCCCTTTCCAGGTTAAATACTCTAGTGGTCTTTCTGGGCTTCCTTCCCCCCCGACCCTGGCTTACAAAAGCTGCTGAATGTGACCAAATTAAGAGAGACACTCACTTGCCTCAGCAGAGGATATCCCAAAACATTTGTTCCAATGAGCAGATGCCTCATTATTTTCAGACTGTTATGGAAACTTCTCCCACCACCATGCATGACTTTTTCTAATAATCAAATCAAATTATTTGCTTTGTCATTTTGATGGGACAGCAGTTATCATTATTTTGTTCGTGATCTCAATCACAGAATACTCTGAGTTGGAAGCAACCCACAGTGATTACCAAAGTCCAGCTCCTGGCCCTGCACAGTGCAGCCTCAAGAATCACATCATTTCATATAACCTGTGGTCAGACAACAGATTGGTGTCTCGAGACATTCTGGGATGGATGTGGGGGCGTAGGGGGCAGGCCAGGCCTTGCCATGGGGAGCAGAGAACTGCCCCACAGCCCCAGCCCTGGAGCCTCTCCTCCATCCCAGCCTGGCAGTGGTGCCACACCAGAGGCAACGCTCCACTCTGCCCTGACCTGGCTCCTGAGTGCCCAAATAACCAGAAATCCCACCTGGGGTAAAGGCCCAGGGGTATTTAAGACCAAACACGAGGCAAAGGTTTCATCTTGACTCTACCTTGATCGTGGAGTTTCTATCTGAACACTGCTGGAACCCAGAATTGGGCAGGTATATGTGTGCTTTTCTACCTTTTCTTCTAATTCCCTCTCTCGGAATTTCTTGAGTAACTTAAAATCGAATGGGCCACATTATTGCTCTGAGAAGCATTTTTTGTTGATTGAATGTTGTGCTAAACCTTTTGCCAAAGTTCCTTGATTGTGCCAGTAAACTTTTGAGTTGTTTTGGCCCCTTGAGAATATATTGTCAGAATTTCTCCCCCGTGTCAAACTCAGAATACACGAACCATTTGTAAGCCCCTTCTAAGTCTTGTTGAGCAAAATGATTGGGGCCTTACACCTGTAGAAATCTCAGGTTGTCTTTGGATATGTTTGCACAAGTCTTTATTATCAGGGAACACAGGCTGTTACAATTCTATAAAAATCAACAGAAGTGATTTTTGAATTGATTGGTTTTCAACATGCCTCTGCATGAGGCAGCCATAGGCTGAAGCATTAGCTGTGTGGGCACACGTGCACAGCTAAAGGTAGTTACTCAAAAGGAGTCACTAAAATACTTGCTGTTTGGGTGGAAAATGAAAATAATGAAAATAGTATTTTGCAAAATGGGTATGAAGATGTAGAGCCCATTAGGAATGGCTCAGCCTCTATAGCCTCACTGAAAACAGTATTGCTCTCTGCATATCCTCTCTCCTGTATCCAATTCCATCCCCAGTAAAAAATACTCACAGCTTCTCAAGCCTATGCTTCAGATAACTCCTATAAATTCACTGTCCTGCAATGACAATAAGCAAGTAAATATGTCATAGTACAAACTATAACCTGCAGCCTTAGCATGTTTTTGTAAGAATTTCCCAGTGGGACAAGATCTTTAACATCCTTTTCACACTTGCACCACAGACACAATTTAACCCTGCACAGTACAACAGTGAAATCAATGAAATGTGTACTTCAGATAAATGCTATTCCTTAAATTAGTTTGTAAAGACAACCCAGCAGGTAGCAGTCAATGTAGATTGGCAAGAAAATGAAATATGTTATATCATACCTTCAATGCTTCCCAAACGCACTTTGCTTTCTACCTAACTGGCAATCTGACAAAAAACCTTATTAGGCAATGAAAAGTTATGAAAAGTTTTGTGCCAGCAATGTGTGGAATGTGCTGCGAAGCACTTTCTAAAGTCTAGATGTATTCACAGGATGTAAGAAAACAAATGTATGCACAATTAATAGTGCAGAATATTACTCAACAGCAATCCGAAATACAAAAACCTGCTTCAATCTGTTATATCTCTGGAAACACTTCATTTATGATAGTCATAAATGGCAAATACCTACCTAGCTAACAAATGTATAATCATCTTCTGATTGAATCACTTCTCATGTCAGTTTTTAATTGTCTCAATTTTTTTTTTAGTCCCTGCAAGTGTTGCAATTCAACCAATTCCACTCAAGGGTATGCAAGACTTTAAGAAACAATCAGATTCATCAGTTTTGTGTTTTGACTATCAAAATGGTGCATGCACAAGCTTGTCTAAAAACCTTTCAAGATTGGTATGAACATCTAGGTGTAAGTCTTACATGCCACAAGAGCAATGAATGTTACAACTACATTTATAAGCAAAATCCAACATGCCTCTTGTACACATGATATCAACAAAAGAAGCTCCCGGTGGACATTTTATATTAAACATGGAGAATTTGAAGAAAATCCCATAAATCAAAAATGGTCTTTACACCTTAACCTGTATCAGGTGCCAAAATCGTAAATTAAAATTAGTTCCAAAATCTTGTTCATTATGATAGGGAAATATTAAAGTGACCCTCCCTCTTCATTCTACTGAAGTTACATCACCTTGCTATGTGGACAAGTTCCACATTCAAGTTTTTAGGCTTCAAATTAGCCATTTCCATGGCCCATATTTTCTCAATTCACATTACACTACGAGCACACCCAGGCTCACCACAACTATATCACCTACACTCCTTTTAAAATGCAACTAGGGGGATTCAATTTCTCTTGTCTCAGTGTTTTTTAATAGTAATGCCTATTTCTTAAGAAATTATTTCTTCCTCTTCAAACTTCCCCAATGCAGACAGCTTCTGCAACATTGTCTGCTCCTTCCACAAGTGGTCCTGAAAGTTTTTGCAGGCAGCTCCTATTTTCTTCTTCAGAAGCCTCTGAAAAACGCTCCTCCAATGTGTCAAGAATAAATTCTGCAGCATATTTCACATTACTGAACTGACTGGGTTGGAAGCTCCTTGCTTCAGACACTTGTCTGACACCACTGAAACTACTTACAGGACTTCTTCCTCTGGCTGTCCCTAAATTGGAGAAATTCACATGCTTGCATTTGCACAGACCAAACACACCAGAATGACATTCTGAAGGCTGGGCAGGCTGTCAAGGTTACAGTACAACTATATATAAATTGCTCTGTCTCTGAATATTAATAATTTGGTAGAAGATACATTAGAAACTACATGTACTTATAACAATATTTGTCAAAAATGATTTAGATGTTTTTCGTAAGAGAAGAAAGGAACGTTTTTGCTAGAAATACATTTCACATAATATTGCTCTTAATAATATTAACATTTATTTGAAGTAATTATCATAAAAACAAATTTACAGCTGAATTAAATTGAAAAAACAAAACAGGAACATTTAAAACCAAGTAACAGACTAAAAACCAGAAAGATAAAAAAATGTTAAAAAATTTTGTAAATATTTTTCTGTCTCTTGGAACTACATATGTCATCAATACATGTTAACAATCCAAGAACAAACTGGTATGCTAATGCTAAGCATGAACGTGTTCTAATATTAGCATCTTCTTAAAACTTGCTTCAAAATGAAAAATAATGTTAACACAAGGAAGCTACTCCAATGAAAATAATTTAGGGGGTCAAAATAATTTTTCTAAGATTTCCATCACAAAACTTTCAAAACTATTTACAAGAGGAAAAGGCAATTCACCCTATTCTCATTTGCTATCCATCCATCCTACTTGAAATATGGATGAACTCAGAACTAAATCCAATTTTTTTTTTTGGAAACATGAACTAAAAGATTTTTTGATGTGTTTGATTTAACATCCAGTGGCATATGTCCTTGAGAAAGGCTTCTAATGAAGTTTCTTGACACATTCTGTTCTTGCTTCCTGCTCTTCATTTTCATTCCTAGTGAAGAAAGAAATGCTATTAGAAATAGGGAGACACTCACTCAATAAACGAAAGTAGATTTTAGCCTACATTAACCTCATTTTTCAGAATATGTCCAAGAATTTTTACACATTTCTTTCCTTTACTGAAAGCCTAATTTTAATATGCAAAAATGTAATCACTTCTAGCTCAGTAATCCAGTGTTTTAATTGTCTAGAAACTCCCATGATTAGACCCTCAACTGACATGAGATGCTATAAAAAAGGCACAGTGGTCTATACAGAGACATAAAAATACATAAAAATGTCATTAATCCTTCTTATTATAGAATAGCATTGAAAAATGAACACTATATCATTAGAGAAAGTTTTGTCTTTTTAATCTGAAAACAACTTTTCCTCTTAGGTATTTGGTTATGGTTTATTCTGTTCTTATAATGCACGCTCTTGAAAATAAAGAGTATTTCATATTCAGTTAAAAATAGAACAATCAAAAATTTATTCCCATTTCAAAACATGCTTCTGCATTAGATGCTTTCTTAATTCCAGAGCAGTGATTGAACAGTGGTAACTTCATAACCTGGTCTGTTGTAGTAGGCATTGATATTGATATATCTGTGTGTGCAATTTGCTAACTAAGTAACTTGGTTAGACAGAGTTTAGACTCAGATATTCAGTTTCCAGAAAATTTCTTGTAATACAACCTCAACATTTCTCATGAATGCAGAATAAGACATTTTCATATGTATTTGCTCCCTTCACAGCAATTTTTACTTAAGAACATGTATGTGCTGTAAAACTGGTGTATTGCCCGTGCCACTGGGTAAAGCTACACAATGGAAATGTTTTTTCACATTGCTTTTCTATTTCATAAGAAAAGCAGACTAAAATCTTAAAATTAATTTTGGATCTTCTCTAAACAGCCCAAGAAGATCATTAAGTGTATCTTTGAAGATATAGAGGAAAAGGAGGCAATTGGGTAGAGATAAAGGAAAATTGTATGGATTTAGCATATTAAAATCTGCTGCAGGTGCCAAGCACTAGAAAAGGCAGAGGTTTTTATAAAATTGTGACGACATTTGTGAACATTGGCTGAAAAAATTATTTGTAACTGATTTTATTATAGAAAAGACTTATGCACCTCAGAGAAAAGCCATATAATTGAGACAAAGTTTCACAGAATAGAACTTGCTAATATTACCAGCAATATGTTAGAAGAAAAATAAATTTTCCTCAGTTATTTCTTTTTCCCAAAATAGCCCAAATTTTAAGACCAATAAATCTCTGAAAAAACCTGTTACCTGTTAAAACAAATCAGTGCGGTGTTGTAAAATAAAGCAAACAATTAAAAACAGGCATGGAAATTATTAGAATTTTATTTCCTGATAAACCACACTTGGGCAAAGACCAAACTGGTAATTAAGTTCACCAAATTTCTCAACAACTACATAAACTATTTTAGGTGGAAGACCTCGGCTCGTGGGGAACAGGTTTTCCCAACAACCTTGTAATAATATTGAATTCTGATTAGATAGTATGTATATATCTGACATTCTGATTTTTTTAATAAAGGGATATACTATTCAAACCAATGGCTTAGTATACTATCACAGGAATACATGCTATTAAATTGACCAAATAAATTGAGTAGCAATCTTAATTTTGCACTTGCTGTACAATCCCTGTTCCTCTGACACTTACCAGCCACTTGGGGCACTCTCAAGGCTGCGTGGCTTAACAAGAGGTCCTGTCGAATGCGTTTTGCAGAAACTGGGTCTTCCTGGCTGCCCAACACAGTGTTTGACGTAGAACTGGAAAAGTTGCCAAAAAGGAGTTTGCTTTCAGTACAGTCACTAAGCTTATTACAGTAGTTTAGGCCTTGCAATGTAGAAATGCTTTAAATATTATCCAGTGTTCATAGGATCATAACAGAATGCAAAGAATAAATGAATTTATTATGTATATCTATGGATACTATTCCTGTTTTCCTTTTTAGAGATTTACAAAAATGCTTCAACTGTGAAAATAAGAACTGATCTTGCCACTTGTATTAAAAGGCAGGACAATATGTCACTTTTTTTTTTTGAAACTGCAGAAGCCAGTTTGATTGTCCTCACATACAAATTATACTAAGAAATAATCTTAAGGCATGTTACAGAATCCTTGAAATGACCAAGCTGTGTTTATTGAACAAACAGCAATTTTTTATTGCTACAATAACTTTTCTACAGCCTCCAACACAGTTGGAGGGGGTGGCTTCATAGCAGACAATACTTTTTAACTAGGCTGCAAGAAAACTGTTACAGCTTCAAATTCATTAAAACAAAACCTCTATATTTTATCCATAGCATTTTATGTGATGGACTTAAGGTCTACAGTGAAAATTATGAACCTATCTGATCTCACCCTTTTGCAATTGCCTCACAAACTTCCTCAGTTCCACTCTGCAAGACAGCCTCATAAACAAGCTAATGGTATTTATGTCCCAGGTTCCTATGCTTTTCCTATTCCTGTAACAAATACTGTATTATTTCCACTTTATGGTCCCCTAACTCACATTTTCTTAATAATAATTTTCTGCCTAAATGAAAATATATAGCAAGCAGCAAATATTAAGACTTTCCTTGGGCCAGTCCTAAAAATCTACTCATGCATGCTTCTTGCAAGAGAACTTATGCCAATAAGAATGTAATGTTATTTGGTTAAATAGTCTCTCCTACGACTGACTTGCCTCTTATCCCTTATCCTCAAAATACAACTGTTTCAAATTATACTTCTAATGTGGACAATATGACTGGAATTTACATTTTTATTCTAACATTAGTAGGAGATGAATGACTGGAGTGAACCACTTCAATCAAGGAAAGCATGGGAGACAGAAGAGGGAAAAAGTAAAGAAGAGAACAGAATGAAGGCACTCTCTGAAAAGTAAGAGCATATTCCTTTCCTGCTTCACAAATGTGTTTTCATTCATTCTCTTCATCATCAGCTGCTAGACAAAACCATAAAGAATTTCAAACTACAGACAAGTCACTGAGGCAGAATGATCTCTATACAGGGAATAAAAGTTGTGGGATTTTTCTGTAGTGTAATTCTAAATTGGAAATTGGGAAATATGTTTGAGACACAAAAGAAGGTGAACAGAAAGAGCTAGTCTTTTGGGAAGAAATAAGCATATACATATGTTTTAAGATTATTACGCAGTTAGTAGAAAAAAAAAAGTACTTTAAAAGCCTGTCTGAGAACTTTTATCTTAAGACTAGATAAATCAGGCTCCAGAAGTTCCCATATCTCTCCCTAGAGAGAACGTAGAAAAAACTAGCTTGGTTTCAGGGAACAGGTGATTTATTTTGCTAAATTCACCATCAGCTATTTGAAAATGTGAGCAGTGCATCTTTTGTCATCCTAGAGCAAAAGAGTTTATTCCTCATCCTAGCAAAACAGTTTAGAACAGTAATTGATAACAATTAGAAAAGTGACATGAAACTAGACCAGATCAATCTGATCTCCTAGGATAATTCTCTATTTAAAAGGTGCTAATAAACAAAAAGGTGCTTAAGTTTCTTCCATGTCCTGTGATCTATCTATAGACTTGTTCCAACAGTCTTGAGTATTTGTCATAAGACCTGTGGTGGTGGTAGCTCCACTCACTGTCTAGCAACAGGTGACTCGAAACGTGATTTTAAAAAAGCTTGTATCAGTTTTTGCTTTTGGAAATATAAAAAAAAAAAAAACCCAGGTGTTTCATCAGCTGTTCCAGAACTAATCAGGTTTTAAATACATTAAATAAACCCAAACCAACCAACCAACCAAAGAAATACACACACAAAAAAATGACAATTCAACTTATTGTCTATTCAGTTTCAGCTTTTCTGGTGCTCCTGCTAACAAGCCTCTTTTAGGGTCATAAACCAGAAGTGATGATATCAAAGTTCTTCCTAGATCAGATTGCAAAAATTAAGTCACAATATATGAGACTGAGAAAGAATTATCAGAAAAACAAAGTTGATCACGTAAGTATTGTCATGTATATTTTTCTCCCTGCTTTCTATTTTGGTAGTTTCTAGTGTGTTCCAGCAAAGGCAGAACATTTTCAAAAAACTTAAATTTTTTAAATTGATGACGAAATTTTGCTTTTCAGAATTATGAGCCATCTTTCTATTTTGAGTAGACAGCAGCTACACAAGACATGATATTAGTTTGCAATTATTAAAACAAAAGTTCTTAAACCAAGATTAAAAAAAAAATCTACTGAAGTTACCTGGAAAAACAACAAAAAAGTTCAATTGAACTCAACCATATTTGAACCAGAACATGTCATATGCAGGTCCAAATGACTTGTGTAAGATGTTGTCAGATTTGAAATAGAATATTGAAACTGAAGTAAGAACATAAGAAATGAAAACTCATTTTGAATAGAAGGGTTAGTTTAATCTTACCTTAATACCTTTCTTTTTCTCTGAGCAGCTGAAGTCATTGCCATATACGAGGGCTTCTCAAACACTGGAGCAGAATTTTTGTTTCTTAAGGAAGAAAGATCAAGTCTGAAATAAAGGAATTACATTTTTGTAAAACATATTCTTGGTAAAAGTCAAGTAAATTTGTTTTTAACTGTAAACAAATATATGGTAAGCTGAAAACCAAAACTGGAAATTCAGTTCATTAATGTTACTTGAGGTAGCTTTGCAGAATTCAGCCATACACAGCAGCTTTAAGCATGGCATTTCACAATGTGCTTAAATATCCATTTTACAGACAGGAAACATAAGGCCTAGAGAAAGTAACTTGCCTGAGGCATCACAATCAATTTAAAAAATGCTGTATTTTCTTTTTGGTACATATCGTATAAAACAGGATAAGCTTTCAATTTCATTTGTTGTCACTAAGATACTACTGTTTCCAAATAATGACAGAATTGAATCTGATGTTGATCAAAATTGAGGGGTTTGATTTTCAAAATGTTGGGTTTATTTATAAAGTGGATATAAATGGAAAAACCCAGCTGTAAAGATAGACAGGATTAAATTATTTGGTAATATTTCTTGCCCATATGAAAGGGAAATACCTTTGCACAATGCTATTGCTGCGTGGCTGTGACTCCTTCACAGATGAGTAAGCAGACGTTTCAGTTGTTTCATCTGTACCTTCACAGATAATTATTGTAGAGTTCATGACATCGTTGCACTCTGGGATTACATCACACGTAGTGTCCATAATATTGGCCTTTTTGGCTGGCATATCTGTACTACATGCACTGACTTCCTCCAGGCCTGCAAGGTGTAAAGCCTTCTTTACCAAAGTCTGAGTGCAGCAGCTTTGTACTGGCTTTCTGCAAGAGTCTGGTGTGTAGACTATAGGGTAGACTTCCTTGGTAAGAGAATCCTCCAGCTGCTGGAGGCTGCATTGGTTGGAGGCAGGTGTACTTGGAGATGCAACTGGGGAGCCCATTAGTTTCCTCCTAGTTCTTTTCTGTGGTGGTTCTGTATGTTCTAATACTTGTTGTGTATTTTTGTTCATTTCTTGTGTTGGTGTACCGAAAGAGGTGCCTGTGAAACATAAGTAAAAATGGTTAGCACATCTAACTGTACATACTACTTAAATCTTGCATTTTCCCTCCTCTTCCCTACTGAGACATTAAGAGAAATTATTAAAAATACTATTTATTTCATATTCATATCAACTTGATCATAGAAGTGAAATTATTTCTATTGCAGCATTGTCTAAGATGGTATTTGCTCTGTGACACTCAAAGTATTATGAACATGCACAGGTTGGTGTAGTTAATCCCACAGGTTATACAAATAATCACAAGTGAGATATGACACATGACAAGAGGGAATGGAAGAATAAGAGTATTGAAAATTATTGCACTAAAATGACAAAACTCATATTTTAAGGTGGTACAATCAAAGTAATCTACAGCTGACTCCTGATCACAGCCATTTTTTCCCCAGCAAGCACCATGCAGAATAATGAGACTGTTGAAAAAGGAATGATACAGGACCACTTAAAGGGATAAAATTATCTGACACTGCAAATGAGAAAGTAGGGCTTTGGAAAGGGGGAAACAAAGAATAGGATTCTCTCACCCTACTATATCAACTGTGGGGAGCAAAGCTCTTGAATAACAACTTCCCCCACCCTCAAAAATAAAGCAAGCAATACAGTGTAATTGGCCATCCTCATTCATCCTGATTTAAACTATTTTTCTTGAAGTATCATAATGCTTTTATTTTCAAGCAGGTGGTAATAAAGGCAATCTCCAAAGTAAGACAGAAAATGCCTTTCTTTTATTCAAGTTTTCAGTGAAGGAGGATCATTTTAAGACACAGCTCACTGTTCAAATGGGTAGGCAACTGGTGACTTACACAGTTAATAACAAAAAAAAACTACGGAATTTCTTTTTTTAACAAATCAAGAGCAGGAGAGGGCTGTCAAAACCCCAAGTGCTTCTATATTTAACTTCCAGTGCAAATTTAAGAAATGAAGCCTAGTATCCTTAAAATGCCTATGGATTGGCTCCCCTTCAGCTGGCAGCCACAGATTCATACTTCTCCTTTCTGCATTGCCTATTCCATGCCTGTGAGCAACTAAACTGCAAAAAGAACTCCTGCTTTTTAAATTCATGCAAGTTACTCAGGAATTAGCTATGGTATTCCTAGAACAGTGTTGATAAATATTTATTTCTTCTGAATTTCATTCTATTTTTGCCTCAGACTAAGAAAACTAGTTTGAACTCCTCAGTCCGAATGCTTCTATAGTTCTCTCTCATATATGAACACTTAGGGCATTTTAACTGTTCCAAAAACATTCTTTGAACAGGACAAAGATTGATTAAAAACATGTATGTATTGTATTGTTTCACCTCCACCAGCTTAATTTGTTACAGAAAGCAAGCCTTAAATAGTTGCAGTTCTTTCTCTGCTTAACCATTTCTCAAGCCCCATTTAATTTTGACCTCATTGACCAGTTGCAACCCATTTTGCCAAGATGCTTTAAAAATCCAATTCCCCAAGTACCCTCAGAAATAAGATGTCTTTGGGAAAAGGCCCAAGTAAGATCCTCATGGAAGAAAAGCCAGTGAAGGATGATCTTGGCACTGTTTCTGCCTACCCACTTCCACACTAGACATGCCATATGATTGGATACCCAGTTCCATGAGATGATGCCCAATTAGAAGATACAAAATAGAGCTATAAGAGACCACAGAGGATTTAAAGACCACAGTGAGACCTAGACCTGTTCCACGAGGGTAGAACAGGTAGTATCAAAGTGTGTACAAAGGAACAAGTAAATTAGATGGTTAGATATAAGCCATGAGTCTATTCTATGTTGCCACAACTTAATTCAATAATAAAACCATTGAAAAAACAAAGCAAATATTTATTCTTCATTTAGGGGCTTAGTGTCAGAATAAACAATGTTTAAATTACTTATGGGAAAAGTAGTGTGGACAATTACATGAACAATTACAATTTTATTACATGAATGATTACAACTCCATTATGTTGCTTCCAGCTTTGAAGAAACACATACATGGAAAACTTGGGCCTGAGAGGACTACCTGACATGAAATAACTGAACTGTGAATTTGTCTGTGTGTGCACCTATGTACAGTTCACTTCATGCATGTAAAGGACTTGTTCTTTGTTAAAATGCAAAATATATTATTTTCTTGTACTGCATCTAATGCATGGCCAGCTTTCACCAGGTGAAATGCAGCAGGTTGCTGAGATGCAGTGCCACGATTGTAATCTAAACACTCAGTTAATTCAGGATATTCTCCATGAGTAGTGGAATGGAAACAGCACTAAAAAGGGCCTGAGTGTTCCCCATATAATCTTCACCTCCACCCAAAATAAAATAGGCCCACTGTGATAAAGACATATTTCTCCAAGACTTGGTAGGATTTAGTAACAAACAAGAAACTTATTTATGAACAATTTAAAACACCTACTCTCTGACACTATCAACAATGCTATGCTTCAGTAATGTGTTGCTTTTTAGTTTTGTTTTAATGAGTACAACATACAATTCAGTGTAATAGACTAACAAATCTTAAAAAAAATTCTAGTCATCACAACCAAAAATTGAATCCAAACCTTTTTTAAAAAGACTTTTGACATCTTATATTCTTAAATACAAGAATAATGTTTATATATTCTAGTGTTCGAAATAACTATCCATTAAACGCCTCAGGACACATTTAAAATATTAATTTATTAGTTTTTACTCCTACTTATATGCATCTGAATGTCTGTTTCAGGAAAAATAATGGTTAGAATTCTATTAGCCCATTGTTGCATTAGGACAGGGAGGTTTCAGTTTCAGAAAGTTTGCTTACTGTAAGACACTGAGGTTTTGCTAATGTCCTAAAGTTACTAGAAGGAAGTCTGATGGAGAAACGTTTTGGTGGGAGTGCCAACATTTAGAAGCTTCTACAGGCCTAAATATTGGAAGCATTTTAAAATTAACTGTAAATGCTAGCATTTAAATCATTAACTAAATACGTAAAGAACACAAAGGTACTGCCAACATAAATAATTTGATGAATTCCATCATAATGGAGAGCATTTTGTAGTGTAATACAAGTAAACTAATAACGATAGTTGCAGGAATTCTATATAAAGCAAATATAAGCTGTTAGCAAAAATAGATTTTTAAAATCTATTTCTGGAATAAAACTCATTGTAAAATTAAGTTAAAACACAAGCTTTTCTTGTCATTAAAGTGTTGGAAATCATATAAAACACTTAAGAATTGTCCCTCCCCATAGCTTTTTGTGAAAATATTATTGCTCCTAACAAAGTAAACAGGTAAACAAACATCACCAGCAGTATCTTATCTAACTTGGCTTCACTAAATAACATAAACCAAATATGGTGTAACAAATACAACTCCAACTTCCTAATTCCAGTTTAGCTTGTTGTTCTACTGTAGATGCTCCAAACAGTTATGATCTCAGGTAAATAAAAATACAGCAAGAAAAACATTTGGACCCATAAATTAGGAATTGTCAGGGTTTGTATTTCCATCTTATTAAGGAAGCAAGATACTGAAGCTAGTTGCTAACTTTTTGCAAGTGCTTTTAATAGCTACTATTGAGAAGTTTATGTAAAAGGGACTCAGACAACAGAAGTTGCTACAGAAACTCTACTTTACTACTTCCATAAATTTCTAAATACAAGGTACTGAAGATGATACAGTGAAGAACCAAGTAGGGCTATTTATATTTCCTTAAGAACAAATCTAAATAGTTCCTGAATGGATGTCTAATGGGGATCATTAAGTATTGTCATTATTTTCCTACTGAAAGATAAACAACATGCTCCAACTAAAAAAAAAAAAGAATTAAACCTGTTCCATAATAAGGCAGAGAAATTTTGTTTATAGTCTATATTTGCTTCATGTTTTATATCTACTTCAATCTTTGGCATCAACATAATCATCATAATTCAGTAATATTTTTTATTTTATATACAAAAATGAATCACTTATGTACTTTACAGAACAGCCACAATTAACCTGATGAAGTAGCTGAAAAGAAAAATTTGGAAGTTTTATTTCCTTAACTAGTACTTTCAGCTACAATGCTTCTCTTTAAAAATTAACATTATTCCAAATATATTTTAGAGAAGAGATCACATATTTGCTGAGCCTTAATTTCAGGCTGATGTTTATAAAAGATAATTGTCCAAATTCTTTAGGAGACTATTTAAGAGATCCACTCAGAAATTAAACATAAAAGCCATCATCCACTGATCAACCACCCCCAACCAGTGAGTGATATGAGGTGGTTTTGTTCCTTGGTTTGTTGTATCATTTGTCCCAAAAGACTACTCAGAAGTACTGATTTATCTGACAAGAAACACAGCAATATCAGATATTTACAGCCCTGTGCATTAATACGAGAAGCAGAATGCACTATGTGTGAAACATGAGTCACAGCAAAAGTGAGCAGAGCTCATGGCAAAACAACTCTGATGAATTGAGTTAGTTCTAATTGACATTAGGGACAAAATAATGGCCAAGACTTCTCTTCTTCTGGAACTCATGCTAATACATGCATAAGGGGATTATTTCTGGAAACTGTGCTAAATTAAGTCTACCAGGTTGTTCTGCTAAAGTGAAATTAAATATTAATGTATTCATTTCAATAAACATTTCTGGGCTACCACTGATTGATCAAATTACAATTCTAATCATACGTTTTCATTCTTTTAACAACTGACTCATGGAATTCCAAATTGCAAATGAGGTCTAGTCAATGCATTTCAATTATTTAATATTCCTGTGACCCAAAGGCATCATCACTGTGATGGCAAGTTTCACTACAGTTTCACAAACAACAGCTGTGAACTGAAAAAGGCTCAAATCCAGGCTGAATTCTTGCAAGTCCCAGTGATCAGGTATAGTTTTACACAGCATGAGAAAAAATACTTAGAAAGAGCTGGTTAATAAGACAAATCTTTCCTGTTCCAGACGCATTCTTTTCCTGCTTTTAATCAAATCTTTTACTATGTACAACTATACCCCAATTTTTTCTGCCATACAAAATAAAAAATTGACTTTTCATATCAGAATGTTTGTGACAAGGGGAGGCAATGGATGCCTTTTTTTTTTTTTTCTTCCTATAAATCAATTCCATTCTCTCAGTGGTAATGTACAGTAAGGCTTCTGGAAATGGGATGCTTGAAACAGTGCCAAGAACTTCCCCATTCACAGAAATACTTGCAAGTACCAGTCAGAGCTCTCCACCCATCAGTCTGAACTCTGAATGGCTCCCCATTAATGAACACTTAAGAATGGATGCCCAAATGCATTCTTAAATGAACTTGTTTTCATAGCTTGTGCTTTCTTTGATACAAACAGTTAAATTGTTCATGACATTGCACATTTATGGTTATATGAACCATACAGAAGCTTAATCTAAATTTTTAATGTATGTGTCAATAAAAGAGAGAAGATATTGGAAAGCCAGCATTTTCTGTAAAAAGCAACAATTTTAACTTCTAACTAAGGGCAGAATTTTACATAAGGTGTTTAAAGGTTTCAAAGGCTAAAGGCTAAACAAGATAGCAGGACACCAAGTCCTGTGGTGAAATGCTACATGTGCTTTGGCAAACCACATGAACTTCAATTAGCTTTCACTAGAAATCAAGAGCTGATTCACAAGAATTGACTATCTTGAAAATTTGGCCATAGAAACAGATACTGAATGAATGGCCAGAAGATGTCTTTATCTTTTCCTCCAACACTATCACTTTATATTACTTAATATATAAGAGACTCTTTCCATGGAAGAAATCTTCATTAGAAACAATGACTTAGGCATTACTGCAAATCAGCTGAAATTCTTTGCTACTTTGAAACTCCTGGTAGGAAGAAGGATCTTTTAACAAGATAATATCAAAATCAATTAATATTATAAAGTAAGAACATTTAGAATTATATTCCAAGAACTTATTTGTGTAGAAGACTTTTAACAAAACCTAGAACGAATCCCCCTACCCTTTTACCTTTGCTGTCCTTCTCTTTACAATTTTTAGATTCTTCTTCCACATCAATGACTAGGTTTGACTTCCTTCTTCAGGACCAGCTAGCAAATGTAGTTAATTCCAAAGAAACACATAAGAAGTTAAGGTCCTGCTGTCATAGTTTTACCTATTCTGCAGAAATTATGTAGCTGCTTTGACCTTTCGGAGATAGTGCTTGTAATCAGAAAAGTTATTTATGTGACCTAAAATATTTTAATTTTTATGTGAAAACAGCCAATAACAATTAATTTGCATTTGAACATTGTCATGGTTCTCTCAAAGAACTGCAGGCAAAAGTTTAGTGTCATTAAAAAAATGTTCTGCAATGATTACTGCCTCATGTTCTGCAACACACAGAATTCAGCACTGTCTTTGAATACAGATGGTTTCCTGCATCACTACCAATTTAAACACATAGTAACTAAACAGGGACCTGCAGTTGTTAATTACTGAAACTTCCAAACATGGATAAGGCACTGATACTTACGGCATGGAGTGTGTGGTCTGCTCACAAGCTGTGGGAATGAAAAGATAGCTGACATTTCTACTCCATGGTTTTGATTTTGATTCTTTTCTTCAGTCTGGTCAGCCCAAGCTACTGATTTTTGTCTTTGAATCAGCTGCTCAACCTCTGCATATTCAGTCTCACTTAAGTCATTTGTTAACCCTGCTTCTTTCAAAGTCAGGTACTGCTTGCGAAGAACTGGAAGTGCTTTTTTTTTTTCTCTGTAAAACACCAAGAGGCAAGACAAGAAAACAATTGCTTTTCTTGCTTAAGAAAACAATTTTAACCCAGAAAACAAAAAGTTTGAGAAAAATCTTGATTCTGTTCCAATTAAAACTAAATTCTCTAAATAGGTCTTCTCAAGTTACAAGTGTCAGAATGTACCTGCCATGAAACCATACTTACTTTTCTGTTTGCTTGTAATACTGATCTTGAAGGGACACCAGAGACAACATGTGTTCAATCTGGGCTTTCAGGTCCTGAACTTGTAGGTTTAAATGGCAATACCGCAGATCTTGACAAAGTTCCTTTGGGAAGTTAGGGATAAAAATGAAAATCAAACAGCTGTGCATCTAACTGGTAGGAAGAAATGAAAATTTAAACTAAAAATAATATTAGATCACCCTATGTTGAAAAGTAAAGATGGAGTGGAGCTATATTAATGTTATAAAGTTTTATAGTAGAAAAGTATGAATTATTTGATTTTTATTTACATGCATAAATATAACTTTGCAGATTCCTTTGACCAATAGTTTGTGTGGTGCAATTAGTATTAAGAATCCAACAGGCACACGTGGATGCTTATCTATGCATGCCCAAAGATGTTTGCCTCTTTCTGCTTATTCTCCCCATATATTTTATTTCTATTACTAAGCTGTTCTTAACTCAGAGGTTTTACCCTTTTTCCAATTCTCCTCCCCATCCCCAACCATGACAAAATGAAAGGCACTTTACTTTTGGAATACACCCCTCTTGACCCAGAAGGCGCATTTCATTTTCAACACGGTGCAGCCATTTGGTATTTTCCTCAAAAAGATTGGTCTCCTCTTCTTTTTTCTTCTGCATGCGTACATAGAGGCTGTGAAGTGCTGCAAGCCTTTGATCCCGCTTGCAAGTGGCCTTAAAAAGAAAAACAAACCAAAAAATAATCAGCATTTAAGGTGGAAACTTTCAAATTATGTTCACCAAATTCTCTTTATATATAAAGATCTTTTTTCCTTACTTTTACATAACATTACCAAATAATTCCTAGTAACTCAAGGATGAATATGAAAAAGCAATTGCTCTGTTTCCCTTATGCAGTATGTCCTGCTAAAGGATAAAGCATTGGGTAAAAGGAAAATCCTCTATCTTCAAACATCAAATTCTTCTGATGTTTGTACTGTTTCTGAAATATGAAAACTAAAAGGTACAAAAGCAGCAACAGCAAGTTGGATATGAGCAAGACAGTGTCCTAACAAGGCAAAGGGTACCCTTTCTATTCAAAAGTCAACTATACCCTGCTGTTTACCTCAAAAATTAGGTCACTACATCAATAGCAATAGAGGAGTTATAATTTGTGTGTCCCCTTTTTATTAAATATTTATGCATTAATTCATTACATAATTCCTTAAGCAAAATTTACACAAGTATACCAAAATGAAAAGATTATAACCTGTACTACATTACAGAAAACTCACCTTTTCTACTCTTTCTTCAGAACACAGCAGTTGAATTTGTTCATGACATTGATTCTGGTAATATTTCTTTAGTGTATTTTCTTTCAGTTTCTTTTCCACCTTGAGGTATTCTTTTCTGATTTCCTCACGTTTTGCAAACACATTTTTAAGGATTTCTTTGTATCTAAAGCAAAAGGATAATAAATAATTATTTATTGAAGACATTTTATGCCCATCTCCTTCAGTACAGGAATTTTAAATTCCAAGTTAATAAAATACATATAACGAAATTAAAAGCAAATGAGTAAAGCCTATTATAGCTGAACACTAAATAAAATGTCAGTACATCTGTAAGGATTTTAAGTATTTGAACTGAAAATAGAATGTGAAATTTTGAAGGAGTCACTAAAAATAAACCTTGCCAGACTTATGAAGACAACACTAGGATTTAAAAGGAAAGACTTATGTGAAGAAGCTTTAGATTCCTTTCTCCAACTCCAAAAGATACTAAATACCTACGTTTTCTACTTCTTACATCAACTTATTAAACAGATCACACTACTGTTGCCATAGACACACAAGGTGTTCAAAAAGCCTGATAGCTATCCTCAAAGACAGGAAAACCACAAACGTCTCCAGTTGCTCACTTTCCCTGGAGTACTTGTATAATTTTCATCACTAATGGAGAGCAAAAATCAGAACATTTATCATGTTTTAACACTAGGCTAATAGGGGGGAAAACCAAACTAGTTGTAGATGGAGGAGTTACTGAGCAACCAGTTATCTGGTTACCCCAGTCTGCAACACAAGTTAGAATAACAAGAATAAGACCTGGAAGCATTGCCATACTGCAATTTAACTTTCACTCCTGGTACTTTTTCACTTCCCTCCTGAATACTGAAAATGTTTCAGTACAGAATGGCCAAAAGATACTGTATATCTCAATAATGACCAACCTCAGATACAAAGTATTTCACTATATCCTACGCTGTTAGAACTTTACATAAAAATAAAAGCACAGTTTAACATGCAAGTGTTCTAAAGACATGCAACATTTGAGGTTATACAGTTTTTAGTATTAAAAAAAATTCCATAAAATTAAAAACTGTAAAAATGCTAAAAAAAATCCCAGATTCAACTCCAGAACAAGTTGAAGAGACGTTCTTGTCATGTAATTGACTTCTTGTCAGTATTTCAGAAGTAGCACTTCTATTTCACAGTCAAAAGTTTGACTGAGTCTTTTATTCTAGTGTTTTATTACTCTCCTTTTAAAAAGAAATGGAATTAAGAAAATAATTCTTCTCCACATATTTAGAAATACAAGAGTTTTCCCTAAGTTTCTAGAGGATGCTGTCATATTTAGGCAAAAATATGTACTAAGACACTCACAGAATTTAGAAGTGTTATTTCTTTAAGGAAGAACAATAGGTTAATAATGGTGGGACTCTATGATCTTTGAGGTATTCTCTAACCTAAAAGAGTCTATGATAATGAAACAGTCAGCTGCAGAGTATCAGGGTTCTTACCCTATGCTGTTCCTATCTATACTACTATACTATTGATTGCACACTACTTGGAGAATTTTTGTCCTCCATAGTATCCATAGAAACATAGTTCCTCCCAGCTGCTTGGGAAACACAGCAATAAGGAATCAAAGTGAATCCTCAGTTTCCATCACAGCAGAAAGCTGGGTATAATTCAGATGAGGGTGTAGATTCTGATTCTATGTACTCTCCTTATGAGGAGCCATTACTGGTAATGTACAACCTCTTGTGTACATATATTCACCAGTGTTCCAAATATAGCATAAAGTATAGAAGCCTTTGTGAAGTTCCTGCCTTGAGCTGGATTCAGACTTTCAAAAAGCACACTTCTGTTCTTATGCAGTTACCTTTACCTTCTGGTCTTCACTTGAAAAATTACAAAGTTATCCTGTAGGCATACCCAGGGTATGAACCCCCTACACTACCTACTGTCAAAGAGCTCAAGATTGTCATTCTTGAGCCAATGTCCACTGTCTACCTCAACAGGCTCAAGACTTGAAGGGTTGTCAGACAATCTCCAAGCTTTAGGCAGAAGGAGGAATGACTTTTAAGTTTGAAGAGGCAAGTGGTGTACTCAGTGAGCCTCTTTCAGATAACAGTGACACAAAAATCATGGGTAGTTGGACTGAAATACAAGATCATGGATAAGGCTCTTCCCTGTCCCAAATAAAAGGGAGAAGGCAGCAGAATACATTCAAAACCTGTAAATGAATGTGGGAGAATTCAACTCATTACCCACACCATCAGTATGATGAACCTGGCAGGATATTCTTGAGAAAGAAGAGAATGAAACATCCACATCATTTCTGATATCCAGAGGGAATGGGATAGGCTTACATGTGGCCCTGTGGATATTCCGTAACAATAAAATGCAAACAAACATTCTCTGACCAGCAAATCTTGGCATAGAATATGTCCAGCCTTTTGAAAAGATATTTTAGAGACCTTGCCCTTGACTGACTCTTCCCACACACAAAGAATGAAATAAAGGGCAAATCACAGGAAATTAAATCAATCTTAAAGACATACAGTGCAAAAATATGCAGGAAAACTGTCAGAACTATCAACATGACTTAGAAGCCCACACTTCTTTTGAAAATTAAATTTAAATAACCTGAATGAAAGGGTTTATTGAAATGTTTGGAATGCCACTGAAATAAAGCACAGTTAGAGAATATCTTGCTTTGAATGGTTTTTTACTTCACCGTAGAAAGTTTTCCAGGTTAAAAAATAGCACATTCAAAGGGCCAAATAAAAAAAAGTTAGCTGAATCAACTTATGTGAGTAATTGTCAGAAATATGAGATGACATATCCTGAGACACATTCCAAAAGTCATCTGCTCCAAAACCTACCCTCTTCATGGAATACAGTGGCTTCTGCAACAAATTGATACTTCACATTTTAGTCTGTAACTTTTTATGTCCTGTCACGAGACTGTCACATGAGGAAAGATAGACATGAACATTACCAAGATGAAAAAGAGGCCAAGAAATATTAAAGCAATAGAAAATAAGGAATCTACAAACATAAACTGAACTCTTTGGAGAAAAACTTCCAGGTTTTGTCACTCTCAAACCTTGCAGGAAAGATACCACTTGAATTAGTGTCTGCCAACAGTCGCAGGAGCTGCTGTCATTTATGCAAACTACACTCTGCCTACCCACAAACACAACCTGTTAAGAAGCTTTGCTGGAAGCCAACATTCATATGCTCCTTCCTGTCACATGTCATTTCCTGCGTCCCCCTCTTTCATTTTAAATCCACCACCAAATTGTTCTAAAAACAAGCAACATGTTAGGCAAAGCCATACCTAGATCTAAGAAAAGCAATGTTAAAATGAGGAAACCAATATTGAAGAGAGTAGGCTTGTTTTACAAATGCTTTTACAAATTAAAAAAACCCCAGCTTGGAAGCAAGCTCATGATGTGATTCATTTACCTTTCTATTTCCACTTGCTGGTTGCTTGAAAGTTCTGCAGTCTTATGATTTTCAGGAATGCTTGCTTGCTTTTCTTCGTATTTTCTCAGTTTCTCCTTCAACATTAGGATCTAAACCGAAAGAAGCACCTTTTAGTTGAAATATGTTTTTTGGTTTTTTTTTCAAAACTGTCATTGTCTGCTGATATTGAACAGCTTTACAAATTGCAGCAGGTGATATTCCTCTCAGAAGACAAAATTTACTTACTTCAAAATACATTAGAACCATATTACCTTATAGATTTAATCCCATAAACTATTTTTTATATTTAAAGTTTAGAGTTAACCTTTCAACCTCTTAACAACAGATTTTTATACATACCTCTTGCTTTTGTTCATTGCAAATTTTGGCATACTGGCTTATGTAACTGTCCAAACTAACAACGTTGCTCTTCAACTGTAAAGAAAAAAGTTAGAATTTAAAGGCAGCTCCTTCACCTTTTCATGCATAATAGACAGATTGTATAAGTACTACATAGTTACACATACACTATATTATGAGGAAAGAGATTAATAAAATTCTGACTTGCACAACAAGAATATGACTGTCAGCTTTTGCTGTCATCTGCTGAACACCGATGGCCAGGACATTTCCCTCAACAAACCAAAAATAATTACATTTACATGTGCAAGCATGTTTTGCATTTATTCATATTAGTTTTACTATTTAATGTCCACCTTGTGCATTTTATTATAAAAACTACCTTTAAGTATGCAACAAATGGAAATGACAGTGAACTCTGGATTACATAAGAAGAATTAAGAGCTGCAATAAAAAAAGATGATGAAATATAAAATAAAAGCACTAGAGAGCAGAAACAAGACATTCCAGCTTTTCATTTATCAATACAATCTCACTGAGCTTCTCGACTCCAGCTGAATTCTACCTGTACAAATCTGGACTGCCTCTTGTACAACTGGTCAGAAATGTCTTTAATATACTTTACAGTTCTCTGAGAAAATAATAGCATGATACTAAAAAATGATGTGAATTCTACCAGCTGAGGATTATTTCTAAATTTCATGCTCACAAAACAAACTCTTTCAAACTGGCAGCATCATCTCATTAACGAAGTTATGTTGCTTTTAGGCCAGATCTAGGATCTACTATGTATCTACTACACCCATCACTCAGATAAGGAAGAGCTGACCGTAAAGAAAGAAGACGCAATGGAACAAAATTTTGACACAAAAGTGAAGGAAAATATAATATTCCAAAAGAAATAATTCTTTTTTTAAAATTACATTATTGTGCTTTGACAAGAGATCAATAAATACCAATGTACTCACAGAAGACTTGATATCCTTTGCTCTGTTTGCATATTTCAGAGTATTATAGGTATCATCATAAAACAAAGAAGATGGGCTAACAGCAGCTATCATTATTGTTCGGCAATTTCCTCCAAGAGAATCTTTCAATAAACGAGTGAGCTTGCTGTTTCGATAAGGAATGTGTTTCTTTCTCTAAAAAGAGTGATACATATATTTTTATGGTTTGGTCAACTGTACTTTAAATAAAAGTCTGCTTAGAATTTCAACAGTGACACAAAACATGACAAACGGCCGTGAAACATTTCTTTGACATAAGTAATTTTTCTTAAAATTATCTATACATCTTAAACAGCTTAAGTATCTTGGAACTGTTCAACACCTTTACAACATATGTATTAGCTAGGTTACTTTCTGATGTCTGTATATCTAAGTTGTATTTTTGTGATGGGGCAACTAACAGAAAAAGTAAACGACATTAAACTACTTTCAGTTTACAAAATCATCCAGATTGGGAAGGACCTCTAAAATCCCCCTTGTTCAATCCCTCTGCTCAAAGCAGGGTCAGCTAGAGTAAGATGGCAAGGATTATGCCCAGTAGGGTTTTGGTTATCTCTAAGGATGCAGATTCCACACTCTCCAGGCAATGCATACTGTTTTATGAAGCTACAGAATTTTCATTTCATGATACAAAGTTTGGTCACGAGGAACCCAATCCCACATCAAATAGAATCTTCATGTTGATTTTTCTTATGTCCACGGTAGATTTTAAACTCCACCTCCAACTCCAACAAGATGGTGATGAGGACATGCAGCATCAGGAAGGGCAATTAAATCTGATTTTCTCCTGGCATATTCGAAGGAGGAATTTGCTAGTTGAGCAGGACAAAAAGAATGTCATGGTAGACAATGGACTTGACTCTATTTATGCAGAAGTTCAGGAGGTTTTGTCATTGTCTTACACAATTGTACCTATTCCTTGCCTTGAGCTGGTGAGCCAGGTCAGGAGACTGACTCACTGCTTTGAGCAGGGATGTTTATGGATATATGTGAGATCCCAAAAGAACAACCTGGAAGAGGTGCTGTTTTATCCTATAAAAGCTGCTTCCCACTAAGATTAAAGGTTAATTTGTAAGGTTATTCATTTAGTCATGCAAGCTTCTCTATACCTGCTTGATTTTGAAGGTAGATAAAAGCAGGTACCATTCATCTTTGATACTATCCTTAGGTAGTGGCACATAATTTTTAAGAATTCTCTCTCATTGGGACTGTCCTTCAGCTATCACAGACATTATGGTGGAAACCCTTAAGACAATCTTATATGAGAATGGTGGTGTGAGTAGCACCAACAATGTAAACCATATTATTAGCATTTTAAAATGTTTTCAGAACACTAAAGCTAAAGACTGCATGGGAAAGTAGCACGTACCTTTGGATCTGCCAATGCATTAATAACATTTCCAAGAGCAAGCAGGGACCGGTTAATGTTTGTTCCTTCTAAAAAACGAGCCCCCTTGGCATTTGTTGCACTGGCACGTTCAGATCCTGCCAGGTCAATGAGAGACATTTTGGCAATACGGATATTTTGATTAATACTAGCTGTTTTATCTTGCTGCCGTAGGTAAATCTAAAATTTAAAAAGAAAAAAATTAAAAAGTAACGACTTTGGTTTGTAAACTAACCAATCTAAGCAGTAAGTTAGTTTCATAGTGTAATAACTGTTTGCAGACATTTATATTGGAATCCTTGTAATCCAAGTTAAGCTTTTAGTACCTATCTAATGTCAACAGTCAGTTTGACCTAGCGGAAAATAGCGAATCCATTTCTGACACCTTTTAAAGTTCCTTGTTTCATGTATTAGTAAGGAAAGAAGCAGAACTGAATTTGACTGAGGTGGAGTTAATTTTCTGTTTTCAGCCCATGTGCTGCTTGCAGACTTGTGACCCAGACAGTGCTGGTACCACACACTGATGATCAGCTTTTGCTGAAGAGCAGTTTTATGGTGTTGAGGCAGTGGGCAAGAGGCTGCAAGCAAACAGCTGACCCCAACTGACTGAAAGGTGCTCTGAGAAGCCATTTCTTGAGGAATGGCTGGGCATTGGTCTGATGGTGGCAAATAATTGCTCCCCTTGGCACTTTTCCCTCATTTAAATTGAACTACCTCCTCTTGTTTCTGATTCTCTCCCCCGTCCTGCTGCAGAGGATTAAGTGACCAACTGGCCCAGGCTCACAAAGCAGCAAAGATAAGTGAGTTTTTTTACAGGGAAAATGAATTTCACAGCTCTTGGTTCATCTGCACTAAAAATGCTTGTCACACTTCTGAACCTTAAATTGAAAGAGGTGTTCCTTTTTCAAATGCATATTTAGGAGTATGCCATAAAGATATGTATAGGGATTAACCAGGAAAAGGCTGGCCTTTCAGTGATTTAGACTTAAATTGTATCTTCCATTACTAGGAAGCAATACTCATTTACTGCTGTGAAAATACACTCCAGGATCTTTTCAAATGTGATGCCTGCTGAGGACACTTGCTCTCCCTCCCATCTTTCTTGAAATTTTCATGGTACAGAGATGTACAAAGAACTAAACTGTTTTGCTTCCTTCTGCTGGTGAAGATATTCTTTCTTCAGGTTTATAAGGAAGTAGGCAAAGCAGGAATATATGGTCAGTAAGAAGAACCAAAGTTATCTTTAGATGGATTTATACTTTTTCAGGATTTTCTATGTATTTCCTCTTCTTTTGTGTTGAGTGCTTTGCCATTTGTTAATATGGCTAATGATTACTGACACATTCATGAACACCCTTCTGGACAATGAATTAGGAAAGAGCTGCCATGAATATAAGGTGGCTGACTAATAAAGACAGTATCTCTCTACTTCTGTAGCTTTAAGCTTTGTGCATGAGAAATAAAGTCTTCATAGTACCTTGTAACAGAAAACAGATTGACAAGTATTGTGAATGAATAAAATAAAATTCTTATGACTTACCATGAAATGTAGATCTATTTCAAATAGATATGTTTTTATATCAGACAGTACAACTAAGTTCAATTGTACTATTTCCAGAATAATAGACAAAAAAAAAAAAAAAAAGAACCCCAGGCTGGGAACACACTACCAGAACAACACAGTAACTATCATTAATGAAGCAGGGAAAGGTGGACTGACAGCCAAACTATGTTGTACGACTCAAGCTTTTGTAAAAATTCAAAAGATACAGGAAATGCCCCAAAGCAGAACACTCTCAATAGAACAGTGTGGCAATCCGGATTTTCCTCTCAGATGCAGTAATTGCCTGACCCAGATAGATATTTCAAACCAAAGACATATGGAACAGTAAGGCAAAACTTGCATCTCTAAAATCAGCTCAGAATGTCCTGGGCCAAGGCTTACCAATTTCTGAGTCAGTTTCAGAAAATATCCTGCTCCCATAAAGTTAACAAGAAAAGCCAAAAATACCATATTTCTACAAAAAAGCAACGCTTAAAATAAAAGAAACATTAAAAATAAAGGGCAATCATGACAGCACTGGGGATTTCTCATCACTTGCGTGTCTGGAAACAAAGACAATTCTGTAATGCAGAATGGCACAGATTTATGGAAACATATAAGAAACTGATTTATTTAATTGCTTGCCACTTTCAGAAATGTACTGAGAAAAAGCCTCCTGGTAATAGAATCCAGAGCTTTTTCCTGAGTAAAGGTGAGGGAGATAAGACATCCCAGCCCAGCAAGTAAACAAACAAATCAGCAGTTCACTCTGATCTGTCTGTAGGACTGTACCTTGAGCCTTTCTAAAGGCAGCACACATGCACAGCAATGCAGCTCTAACCCAAACAATTTCAAAAGAAGTCTTTGTGTGGTCATGTACAATGCACAACAAGGGCAGGCCTCAGGGGTAATTAAAAACAGGAAGGGCAATTTCAAATATAAGCTAAGGTATATAGGAAAACAGAAGCTTTTAGAGTGGCAATGACTTTTGTTCTGTTACATATTTAGGACCTGGTTTTTTTTTTAACTTTGCTATAGTTATTTAGCATGGTCTAAGTCTGCAGACAACTGTTAAGAACTTCCCAACAGTTAAATGCTGTAATGCAAGGACCAGAATCAAATTTATTTTAGTGTTTTTCAACCCAGAGTGGATCAAATAAATACTTTAAGATACTGCTTTGCACTGTGTAACAGCAAACAGAAAAAAAACAAAAACAAAAGACATTGTTGATAATAGGACTAGCTTTTAAATATCACAGGTTGTATTTAAAAAGAGAAGTCAGAAGAATAAGGCAGTGTAGCCAACACCAAAACTCTTCAGAGAAGTCTTAAGTTTTAGCAGATTTGTACAACTCATTTCTGAAAACTAAGAATCATCATTTCATTTTCTAAAACTTGATCCATAACAGGATATTAGGAAATCACTTTATTGAAAAGATTAACATTAACCAAAAAAGTAAAACAAGAAAGTTGAGATTCTTAGTTTATAGTCAGACATAATTGCATTCTGTAAATTATTTTTCCCAGAGAAATGCTAAGCAACATCGTGAAACCAGAAAGCATCAAAAAACCCACCAATAACTTTCAGTTTGTAAGATTACAATATGGAAGTACATTAAAGCTCAAAATCATCATTTTACATAAGAGTTATTTTCTCTAAGGAATATAAGTTAAGAAGGTATAAGTACATATTTCATATATAATAAGTTCAAACTATTGGAACTAGAGACTTTTTCATTGAATTAATTTTTTCAAACATAAACACTAAGAACCATTACATACTTCCAAGGAAGAAGGAGTCAGCAAGAAGAATAAACTGGAAAACTTCAATCCTCTCTTCTCCAAACTAAGGTGCAACACAGTTTAAAAGTAAAAACTTCCATTGTATCCAATTTTAAACAAAAACTGCAACTCCCAGTAATGACCACCGTTTATTGGCTGTATCATCTTACCTGAAAGACAGCGTGGGACCGGGAGGAGGAGGCATTCACATCTGTGGGATGCTGAGTTCTGTTTTTATTTCCATAATCCAGCATCTGAAGGATTTCCTCTGCTGATTTAGGCTTTAAGAGTAAAGCACAAGACAAACACAGTTTTCTTTTCCGTCAATTATAGGAATACAATGAGTCTAAAATACATTTACATTAACATTCACCTTCCAAACAAAACAAAAAAAAAATCCTTAAAATTTTAACTACCTAGAAATAAGAGAAATTTCCTGGTTTGAAATTGAGGCACTTCAAACAAATATTCTCAGCTAGAAGTCAGTAAGGTATGAAAAGCAAGCACTTAAGCGCAGCAACTTAAATCAGAAAATATTTTTAGTAAAGAATTTAAACAAATCCAAGAGATTCTCCATAGTTAGAATCAGCCTCTTTTAAGAAGTCTGACTTAAATTAGTATATCACTATGTAATGCATTAGTACAAGAAAAGATTTCTCCTCACAAGACTCAAGGTTTGGGAAGAAGGATGTTGATAGAGCTAGCCAAACTTAGAATATTGTTTCCTGTCACAGCATGTAACATACACTAGAAAACTGCAAGAAAATAGATCCACAGGAATTGATTTTCAGATTGGAAAACTAAGTTCTATCACTGACCTTACCAAAGAATTGCTGTCCTGGCCTGGGAAAGTAACTTAACGTGGAACTTTTCAAACTTGGTTATTTACAAACAAAAACGACTTTTAGACTTCACAGCGGTGTAGAGCCCTCCAAGACTGCAATGGAGGCAATGCCAAGATGTTTTAGCCAAAAAATAAATCTTCCAAAATCTGCTGGATGAGCATCCAGCCAATGGTACCCTTTTGATAATCAGGACTGAATGCCTCTATGTTTGCATTCAATAAGATTAGCAGTTTTTTTCCCCACAATGTACTTTTAACTAATTAATTAGGTTTGCAAGTTACTGATGCTTATGGTCAGAAAAAAGCCCACTAGGGAATTACCAAATTCCATACAAGTCTCAGAACAACAGGAATGTTTCTCAATTACCTCAAGTGCATTTTAAGTTTCTACAGATATTTACACACCTGATGTAATGTCAGACCTTGAACGACCACCCCTTGCTGGCCATCCTCACGAACAGCCAGAGGTCCAGAGTTGACCAGCAGATCACGTATCTGTTCGTTGTAAACCTTTGAAAGGGAATTTAAAATATTTTATCAAAATATCCTCCCATGGTTGACAGAATTAAACCTAAATAAACAGAAATCACCAATCTGTTTTAACACTCTTTTAAGACAAAGTAGTGAATTCATGCTATAATTTTTTTCAAACATTTTTCCTACACTCAGCTTAAAATATTCAATTCACATGATTTCTTTTTAGATTTTAGAAGTCTTTCTAGTAAATAATCTTAGTCTTTATTAAAAAAATAGCCTTTTTTTAAACAAAAACCAGTTTTGCAACGAGCATGAATCCAAAGCATTTATTTTCCTCTATTGTACATCTCAAGCCATACTTCAGCGTTCAAATCTACTTCTGTTAAAATTGTTAAATGTCTTATTTCTTGGTCTGTTGAAGCATATGGCAATACAAACTTTCCCCATCTCCTTCTACCCCTCCCAAATACCAACTAGAGTCCACTAAGACTTTGAGGGAGCTAAAAGAATAACCATTTTACCAGCACTGCTCAGCAGCAGTGCCAAAACATTTACTTGTAAAAACAGAACATCACATTGTTGTTCTTTTTCACAGTGCTTATAGGATGTTACTGTGAAGCCCTAAAATGTTACCCCGAAATGATACTTTCTTGTACACATCAACAGATGTTTAGAGGCGTGTAATTGATCAGCAAGACACAAATCATGAACACTCAGGGGATATATTAGAAGCAGTTGTCCTTTATGGGCAGCCTTCTGTAAAACAGTAGCAGGTGCCTAGGAACACCAAGTTTGCAGAGCACAATGCAGTTCCACTCCTAAAAGGACACATTTTATCAAGCCCCAGAAAGGACCAGGGGAAAGCAAAACCAGCTTGTCTTTATTTATAAAAAATATAAATATATATTTATAAAATATATAAAATATTAAAACCAACATATCAAATGAAAGAACTCACCTCTAAATAAGAAACAGCAACATCACATGTTTTATCTTCTTTTATTTGATCCATGCATTCATAAAGTGTCACCATAGTTAAATACATGACTCCAGGATCTTCAGGAGAACCTAACATTGTATGAGTCTTTCCAGCTCCTGTTGCACCATATGCAAGCACTGAATTTTCCCCCAAAAAACAACACAGTAAAAACACGTAATTTATTTACAAGCTAATCAGGAATGGAAAAGTCAAATGAACATTCACAGACCTCTGTTATTCTGCACAACTTTCATAAACTGATCAAGTTTCTTACTTAGGCTTTACCTTTCACATCTATAATTAGAGAGAGGTGTTTCAAAAAAAAAACATTCTTGAGTTTTCAGTTCAGAATTCATTCACCAACATGTTACATGAAAATATTATTTACTTCCTCTCATAACCCTAAGCCATCAACTTACTGCTGATAGGCATTTCATTCCCTCATCACATTCCAGTAGTCAATTAAAAAAACCCAAGATCTTAAAGAGTACATAAAGTAGGTTACCACACACTCAGTGACACAACTGTTTCTGCTTGAATAACTCTAGAGGACTCTCATTAGCACATATATTTCAGATAAAATTCCCAAGGCTATTATAACCTTAACACAAACTTCTTTTTAAAATAGAGTAGAGCCATCCTAACTTCCATATACTAAAAAGCCAGCCCTTCATATCTATGAATTAAAACACAATGCTTTATTTCTATCTCACGCTTTTTCTTTTTTCTGCAGCCATTGGATACAACTGTAGAAACTTTGTAAAATTTATTGACGTTTTTTAATTAAAGAAGATAAACAGCAAAATTACCTGTACAGTTATATCCATTTAGGAAGCCATCAATTAGACTTTTGGTAGTATTCTCAAAAACTTCAAACTGGGATGAACTCTCATCAAAAATGGCATCAAACATAAATTTAATATCTTTCTTTTGTCTCTTGTTAATATCCCTGTGGGGCAGTCTCTTCCTGTTAAAGAAGCTAACTTCTTCCTCCTTTGGATCAAAGACCAACACATGCTGGTCAATAACGTGGACAACCCTGCTAAAGCTGCCCTGTTTTTCCTTTTGGGTCTCTGGACGGACACGGACTACCACTTTCACATGATTACAGACATCTTCTTCCTTAGCAGGAGTCATCCCTTCTGTCCCCCAGCTTCACTTCCAAGACTCTTTCAGATCGAACGGTTGACTCTTTTCTGCAATTGACAAGACAGGCTTTATTTGCAATATAATGCCTTTCACTCTTTCAAACAGTTCACACATTTCATCAGGCACCTAGGATGGATCCACCCATCACTTGTCAGTGGACTGCTCCAATGGCACTGCGACTTTGGGAAACATTATAACTGGCCTGAAAAGAGATGACTTAATTCAGCACAGCCTCCAGAAAGCCAACTAGCACTTCCCCAGTAAACTCTTGAGTTTATTTTAGAATTTAAATTACTAAATGACCTACAGGCTTTCCTTTATAACAGACCAAGCTTTCAGATAAGACATCTGATATTTCCGATTTCTGTAGACTAAACCGAGGAGTTTTTTTGTTCGTCAGCAGAAAGACGCTGCCTTTGTTGTACTCCCTGGATTACTGATACAGTCACACTGCACGTAGGTGCAAAGAGAGTTAAAGCGGGATTTACGTTAACGTGCCTTGCATATGGGATACAGTAACCGATGCCAGCACAGAATTTAAACAACCCATTTTTGTTGTCAACAGGGCTGTCGGTTCACCCTCAAACGCGGGCAGTAACCCACAGGGTAAAGGCTCTCAGCGACGCCTGTGCCGCGCGGAGAGGGAGCACCGGGGGCAGCCGAGCGGCGGGGCCGCGGCCCAGCCCCGCCCGGCTCTCTCGGCCCCCTCCCTACCCCACCGCAGGCCGCTCTTCCTCGGGGCATGCCCGCAGGCTCGGCCCTACGGCCAGAGAACCCCCGCTCCGAGCCCGCCGCGGAGACGCCGACCCGGGCACCCACCCGCGGGCCGCGCCCAGCCNNNNCCGTCCCCGCTCTCACCCGCGGGCCGTGCCCAGCCCCGTCCCCGCTCTCACCCGCGGGCCGTGCCCAGCCCCGTCCCCGCTCTCACCCGTGGCCCCGGGCCGTGCCCATCCCCGCTCTCACCCGCGGGCCGTGCCCACCCCCGTCTCCCCCTCAGGGCCGCGCCCGCCCCGCGCCCTCCCCGCGCTCTCACCGCGGCCGCGCCAACCGCCA
>VZRO01003968.1:204968-275921 GCA_013397915.1 Daphoenositta chrysoptera | reverse complement strand
TGACAAAGGTGGGTGAGCTGGGAGGAAAAATCCCCCTCATCACCAGCACTGCAATAAACAAATACCTGCTCTACAGACATCGGGCTGGGGGGATTTATTTCCAGCCTCTCTTTTGGGCATCCCAGTGTGGGTCAGTGGGGGTGGGATGGTGGGACGTGCTGAGAGTGGTTTAACCCCAGCCCCAGGCAGCTGCTCCTCACTCCCTCACCAGTGGGACTGGGGAGAGAAGGGCAAGGGTAGAAAGGTAGAAAACTCGGGGGCTGAGAGAAAGAGAATTTAATAGGGAACACAAAAGCTGTGCAGACAAGCAAAGCAAAACCAGGAATTAGTTCAGTACTTGGCATGGGCAGGCAGGAGTTCAGCCATCTCCAAGGAGAGCAGGGCCCCATCTCAGGTAATGGTTACTTGGGAAGACAAATGCCATCACTCCAAACATCCTCTTCCCCCCACTTTCTATATGGAGCATGATGTCATTTGGTCTGGAATATCGCTTCAGTCCATGTGGGTCACCTGCCCCAGTTGTGTCTCTGCTCTGCTGTGTTCAGCAGAAATCTGAAACACAGCCCCATATTAAAAAATGAGAAATTGAAAAAAATTAACCACCCCAGCCAGAACCAGCACAGCGTACCGTGGTAATAAGTGTGTTTTCTGTGGATGCACTGTGGTTTGTTGCAAAACATCACATCTGTGTGTGTATTCAAAGTCAGAGTGATATGCACTTTCAAACTTAAGGTAGGGGGAATTACTACCCATCTGAGGCTTAAATTACCAGGAGAGTAACTTTCTCAGCGTATTCTTATGCAGGCAAAATATTGGTAGCCTCTGGCAAGGTAAATGCAAGAAAAACATGTATTAAAATCTGATAGTGAAAATAATCTGCTTATTGCTTGAACATGATTGATTTGTAGATAATATTGAAAGTTCTGAAAACATTTTGCTTACATGACATATCTATAAAGCTGCCCAAATTGGAATGTGTGTTGCTCTATCTATAGCATTTCCACTTTGTTATTTAAATAAATACACTATTTCAAATATTTGTTTGAATGTAATTCCTGACATCTACTGCTCTTCTAGGTTGATCAGCTCCAAAATGTTATCTCAATATCTGGGCCAAGTTTGCAAATGTTTGTTTCTGCACAACTTGAAACTGAATTCAGTAAATGTGGCTAGTTTGGCCAGAAGGATCCATTCTTCATCAAATAAACTTTCCGACTCGGAGTCAAAGGAACAAACTGTCCAGAAATGTGAAACTGAAGAGTTGCCCCAAAGTACAGAAAACAGTAATTCTGGAAGATTTCACATACCAGTGATGCTGGAGGAGGTTGTTAATTGTTTATCCCCCCAGCCAGGTCAGGTGAGTGAAATGATTAATTAACATTTGTGATCCATTAGCAGTCCGGCAGAAAAACTTGTGCAGTGTAGAGATAACTTTTGTTTATTGAAATAAAGGGATGCTTTTAAAATATCAGTTACAGCTTTTAAAGGTTCTAAATTGTTTTGAAGTTCAAATTAAGACTCTGTATTCAAACTAATAAAATTCTGGTGTCTGTATGCCTGAATCCCCAGGTAGGTGGTATTTGTTAAAACTGTCATATTTGACTATTCTGTTGCTTTTGTGCTTGTCTTTCTGAATTGCACTTGTGTATTCTTAAGGTTATGCTAATTACTCACAGTAGTGGGGTGTTCTCATACATGGTTATCTCATCAGTTTTTGAATGTTTTTTTTTTTTTTGCCCCCTTCCTCTTGTATAATAGATGGTAAGTATGTAGGTTTTAAAAATGGTCATCATCATCATCCCTCATTCTGAGACAGTTATTTCCATGTTTGGAGGTGTTTCCTTATGATATGCTTTCACTGCATGAGGCACTGTAGATATAATATATAGTATATAGATATACTGTAGGTATAAAATGGCTCTGTGGTACCAGAAATGGTTTAGCCCTAATAACATGGAACTAGTACAAGCCTTCTTATTTGGGTATGGTACTGTAAGTAGTTTGTTTTTGTTATGTGGGGTAGTTCAGGTCTTTCCACTGCTGTATTGATGCATCTACATCACATGGGGAGTCCAAGTATATGGTTACAGATGTCCTTGAAAAAAATGATACACAGTGAAATGCTTTTTGTCAGGGTGGTCTTAGTATTAATTTGAAAGGACTTTATATAATGTAAATTCTTAAATAATGTTCGCATTTCAGATACTTGGATATGTGATTTTAGTGCTTATGTTAGCTTCATAAATCTTACTAATTTAGGCTTATCAATGTGTGGTTTTACTATAAAGACTGAAACAATAGATAAAGAAATAGAAAGGTCAAAGTGTGTGTATGTTTTTATTTGAAAACAGCATCATCCAACAGTGGCAAAGTGATATAGCAAGTATGAGGTGGGTGCAGTGATGAAAAATTTGCAGTCATATCTTGTGTTGTCTTGTGTATCATTTTATGTCTTTGAAGAAGCAGTGAAAATGCAAATAATATTGATACACATTAGCATACACATTGTTCCTGCATGTGTCCTGCTGCTGAAGATACCTAAATTAGAGAAATACATAAGGAACTTTGAGTTCAGATTTCATTCTGATGTCAGAACTATGGTGACATTTTCACACATTAAATGAACATATAAACTGTGATACACTATGTGAAATATTTTTTCCAGTTGCTTAAGTTTTTACTTAAATAAGAAAAGCCTGATGAAGTGACTGTTCATTAAACAGTCTTTGTTGATGTAGAAAAACCTAACTTGGCAACAGAACTTGTAAAAGAAACTATTCAAGGTTATAAATTATGGAGAGTAACTATTACTGCCCCTGAAGATTTTTTTGTAATTTAAATATTTATGGCTGTAAAATAGCTTATTATTGGGAGGGATTTTTTGAGGTCTGTGTATGCATGGTTTTGCAGATTCCTAAGCTAGTAGTGAACCACTAATGACTGCTAGAAAAGAGCCCAAGTGTGTTTACCTCACACAGAATCATTTACAATACTGCTAACCTGTTCAGCACTTCATTTTTCTTTTTATGTATCTATTTGCAGGACTTTCTATGCTTTAAAAAATAAGTGGTGTGCAAAAGGATGCAATGTGTCAAGTGAGTTTTACTAGTGTAAGTGAAATTTTGAACACAGGTTGAGACATTTTCTCACTAATTAGAGTGCTGGTAATCAGTTTGTATTAACATGGATATCAACTGAGAGTGTCATATAAATTTACATTTTTAAGATTACAGTCATGACAGGGAGGTCTACAAACATTTTATTTTGTGGGCAGGAAAGGTAGTGCTCTGATCCTGAATTTAGTTTTTCTGCTTTATTCTCTCCTACGCACATAAAGATTTCCTTTACTCAGCTTTAATAGAGTTATATTCTTTGTTATAAAATAGCTGATTTGGGCCTCTATTTCTTCTTGTGTCCTAAGAGAAGGAGTTGCCAATATACAGAAAATCTAATTAGAAAGATGATGTTCTCCCTGTAGTTATGGTCACTGAATGGGATTTTCATTTTACTTATAGAGGTTCTTACGAAAATAAATGTTACTTAAGAGTGAGTCACCACTGAGATAAAGATGTTAGTGCCCTCCTACTGAATATTCTTGTTGACTGTCTCCTTTGGGGAATATGTTTGTCAGGAGTTTGAGCAATAATACTTCCATTTATCTTTGAATCTTCTTTTATTGCCTTGTTTCGCAAAGTCCCTGTAGTAGTCCTGCCTTTGAAGCAAAGGCTACAAATTAGTTTTTACCAATCTACCTCACTTCTCAATGAAAAATCTGTTGCAGTAAGTCCATACATAAGTAATTTCCTCTTTTAAGTTTACTGTATTGATTACACTACATTTTAATCTTCTCAGTCCACGAATGTTGTTTGCAAATACCTAACCACTGTTTTTGCAGTTGTCTGGACAATTCTCTGTTCTCTTAAAGAGCCAAATGTATTTTGAATTAATATGTTTGGACATCCAGAAGCATGTTTCCCCAGTTTTCAGCCTACTTTTTTCTTTTTTTTTCTTTGCAGTAGTCCCTTGTCTTTTAAACAGAGATGTGGATCTTTTCCACATACTGTGGCAATAATGTTAAGTGAAAGAATTTAATTAGCAGTGAGTTGTAGTGTGAATAGCAGAGTGTATGTTTTTGAAATTTTACTGTTCTTAGGAGAATCTTGAAGGTTTTTGAGTTGGGAAGCTCTAGGAAATGATAGTGCTCCAGCACCAGCAAATACTTCTATATGTAATATTTAAACTCCAACTAGAAGAAAAGCAAATACTATGCCCCTCTCAGATTATATGGGGAAGCCTGTAATCCGGCTGTGGTTTTATATGATTGATTTTATCTATGGTTGAGTATGATCTAGAAGAGACTATAATAGAGATACTATAAGCTGTGCTAGTATTATTTGGTTTATGATAGTTCTAGAAGCCTTTTTTTTTAGTATCTGCAAATTAAATAGTAGGTGGTCAAAATTAAGGTGAGAAACAATGAATGAAACCTTTCATTTTCTCCAGTGTTTAAATTGTTCATCAGAAGCAGTTATTAGTAGATGATTTTTTACCTCCTTATGTTAATTTGTGTCAAAAAAAAAAAAAAAAAAAGGCAGGTAATTTTCCCCAGAGAGATCTTGTCTGACACCTTCTTGAGTTAGCTGGGACTTACTGTGGATATTTCTCTTTTGGTTCTCCATAAAGTTATTCAGATTATTTTTGCTACTTGTCATTCATTGAAGGAAGTATGCTCTTTGTCTTGTAAATAATGTGGTATACCTAGATTCTAGAAAGAGACAAGTATTTCCTGAAAACATGCAGCTTTGCCATGAGCTTTCCTTTCGCTCTCTCAGGTACATGTTACTTTGTTTTCAGGATAGTTACTATTTTCATGCATCCAAACATCAAATGATTCTTTTTCGGAAGGAGTGTGAGCATGGCCTTCTAAAATAACAGGAATGAAGTAGAAGACATTGCTGGCAGTCAGACATGGTTCTGTTGTGAGTGAAGTGCTGCTTGAGCTCTAGAGTTCAAGTTTGAAGACAGTAGCTTTTCACCTCCTGGAGGTTCTGTTGCTCTGTTGAATGTTGATCTGGAACATGGTTGTTTCCTTCCTTTTCTGCAGAGCTAATTAGTCAAGTAATAAATGACACTTGAAGGAAGCTGAGGTAGACTGCTGGTGTGAGAAAGCAGAGGCAGTTCTGGAGTTGTTGTCTTAGTTTCTGAGTATTCTTGACCATACATCAGTATTCTCTTTCTTCCTTGCACTTAGTACAAGTGCTTTAAAGCAAAAATAACCTTTCTCTGTACAGCACCCTGCAGAGGGGACTTCTGTTTTGTGACAAAGGTTTCCAAGTACTGTGGTATATAAATAGTTACATGTCTGTGCTGTGTGACCAGGATTCTTATCATAGTACCTCCAAAGCCATCTGCAAATAATTTATAACTGGAATGACCCGTTTATACTAGAGGTTCTCAAGATTGAAGTTTTCTGCAGGGTGTCCAAAACAAACAGGAATTGAAAAGGGATCTGGAAAAATGAATTCTGAGTTCTCAAGTTGTTCTCTGACTTTTTTTTTATAACATGCAGCCAAAATACCAAGTTTGGAAGGGAATATTAATTGCATCAGGAGATAAATGATGAAATACTTCTTTTGGAAAAGCACAACATACACATGGACATAGTAAAAGTTTTTATTGTTTTAGCCTGTTTTTCACTGGATTTGGAAAATGAATAAGGTGGCATAAAGCAATTGGTTTTCGTAATGTTCTTTATCGCAGAAACAACTATATTTTTTTGTAGGAAGAATGCTGAAAATATCTTTCCATATGCAAATTTTATGGCTAGTTTTTCTGTCAGCAGCACAGTGATCTATGTAGTGATTGTCGTAAAAAAGAAAGGAAGGTACAGAAATTTGTGTGAGTCAATAAATTAATATAGAATAATTCTGAAAATACTCTGGGAATTACAGAACACACTTTTTTTCCCATGGTACTTGAGTGTTACTGGGGCATATTGAGACTTGTTTCATTTGATCATGTAGTTCCTGTGTATTCTTTCTGTCACTCTTATCTTGCCTGATGTCCTGGCTGCACAAATTGTAAATTTGTGGAAGAGGCTAGCCAGGCTTCACATCACAGCTGTGTATGGAACTGTGTAATAAAATGTGCATTTAATGTGTATATATGCAAAGTATATTTATTTTTGGATGTATCTAATAGGAAACTAGTTAAATGGATTCTCATCAGATAACAGTTTAAAATACTTGGCTAAAATCATACTTTAAGAGGGATGTTTTTAGTGAAGTTATCATTTGAAGTTAGTGCATGAAAATGGAAAACATTTTCAAAACAGTTTTGACTAAGAAATGCAAAAGATAGTACTTCAAGTATTTATTATTATTTTAAATAATAATAATGTCTGTTTTTACAATGGTAGTGTAGACATGCAGATTTGGGAAAGCAGACTCCATTTGCTTACGCTCCTTGACTTACAACCAATTGCTCTCTGCTGTGACATGCAGTCGAAATAAAATGCAGACTTGTAAAAGGAGTATTATTTATTTATTTAACAGTGTAATGCCAACAGATGTCATCCATGTTTTACAGTATCTGCATCTGTGTGAGTTCCATGACAAGATGAGAGGGGAAAGAAGGGGACTGGGAAGAAAACAGGACAAGAGGTGGTATTCATGAACAGCTTGCCATTTGACGAGGCAGAGAAAGTAATTCATGCTCTTCTGTTTTGCTGTCTTCTGTAGTGGACCCTCCAAAAATACAGGGACCTTAAATTCCTTATTGACAGATGACTTAAAACACATGAGGTATATTTGAGAGCACTACATAACTGTTCTCTATTTTGAAGCTGGTAATGCTGAGTGATTAGACAGTGGTACTGGGAGATGAAAAATGCTTTGGATCCGAATGATGGCAGGATATGAATGAGGCATGGTGAAGAAGTCCGTTCAGATTTTACTTTTTTTATCCTTCAAGAATTCGGTCTTTAGAGAGAAAATAACTAGAATACTTGGATGAGAGGAAGAATAAGTTGATGGCTACAGCTGCACAGGAAAGAATCTTCAGGTTGTGGTTCTTGCCCATCTGACCACCTCATCTTCCATCATGGCTCTCTGAAGGCACATCTAAATGTTATCAGCAGCCACAAGGAGAAGAGCTCCCACCAACTTTGTTCTGCATCTTTATTGCAGTAGAGGAAGGAAAGCCTGCAGCTGCTATATCCAAAGAGACCAGCAAGGGAACAAGGTCTGCCTACTGGAAACGACTCTGCAGATGTGCAGATTTGGTTTTATGGTGGTGCTGGGTTAGCTTGCTGTTACCGTTCTATCACATAACAAATGATAGCGCTTCAGGAGACTGTTTAAGATGCTGTGTGATAATAAAGCAAGATTCAGTGCTTTCGGGTGACTCAGCTTGTAATGACGCTGTATATGCTCTCCTTTTCTGTTGTGACAGCATTAGTCTTTGCACCTCTTGGGGAAAACTAATAAAATTCACCAGAAAGTAATCTAAGCCCTTTAAATTTTAACTTGAGTGAGCCTGTGTTCTCAGAAAGGGTGATAATTAATATATGTAGCTACTCATTTCCTCCTCATCTAGTACTGTGTGTCTTTAGTCAGCCTTTTGGCTAAGCTTTCTTATTAAATATTTGAATTTGAGTTTGCAAACAGGAATGCAGACTTTTTCTATCACACAAAATATTACTGGCAATTGAAGATCACAGTTGGAGTATGGGAGATATCTGCAGGTTTTGTTTTCTTACTTTGTGTTTTCTACTGTTGGGATTAATTTTGCACAGAATTGTTCTGGATAAAGAGATGATTAACAGGTTAAGCTACTAAATTTGATGTTTAAATGGGTATCTGAAGTCATGCAAATGTATGGTCTTATTTTTTTTTTAAAAGATTTTTTCTTTTTCCCAGACTTTCTGAGCGTGTTATCTTCATTCCAATGATGTTTGCTGATGCTCAGCATCTTGGGAAAATACTTCTCCAATAATTATGTTTTAAACACTGAAATAAATCAATATTGTTTCAGGCTCACTCTGTATCAAAATGGTATTATTTAATGTCAAATTGATGTAAGAACCTGGCAGCCAAGGCTTATCAAAAACATGTCCATGGCTTTTTTTGGGTTGACTAACCATAAATAATTAGATTTTTACTTGAGCCTTTGTAAAATTTTCATTGCATCTTAAATATCTTCTCAGTTATGATTGAGGAAAGAAGTTTCTTATGAGGTAGCTGAGGAAGTCAGCTTTTTCTTGTTAAGTCTGATGATTAGCTGAAGTCATTCAGACACTGAAATTTTAATTTCCTATGGAAATGTTAATAATGGTGTGCTTGAGTCATAATGTCATTAAATCTAATTCCAGACAACATTACTCTTAGGAAAATGAGTGAAGTAAATAATGCATACTGAAGTGAGGTCTGCCAGTGCTGTCTAAAAGCAGGTGACAAAGGTGATGGTGGTGGTTTTTGTTTGCTTCTCTTACCTCTTATGCAAGACTGAAGGGGAAGGGGACTCACCTGTGTTCTCCTGCTTTGAAAAAACTTGCTCCCAGTAATCTTTCTGGATGTTTCACTCAGCTGTGTGAAATGCAGTGTTTGGCTGCAGGTTTCTCACCAGGCAAGGAATGCCACTTGGCAGACATGAGAGGGTCTGGGACATGGCTCCCTTTGCTTTTGGATGTGTGAGGACTGGAGTGGTTTGCCAGTGACTGAACTTTGCCAGGCTTCTGTGATGAACCTGCAGTTGGTGACTGAGAAAGATGTCAGGTATTAGAGATAAACTGTAGATGTCTTCAGGTGAGGCATTCCAGTATGTTCTGTGGAACCAAGACCACAAATTAAGGTATGAGGCTTTAGAAAATAAGTGAAGAGTTCAAAACAAAGAAAAGAAGAGGTAAAATGCCTTTTAATGTTTTCATACAAAACCCGTTCATTTTGTTCGTATGTTGTTAAAATCGAACCTCTGTGAAGAAAATACATTGGAAATTTTTTTGAGGCATTAAGTGATTGTGATTGATGGGTGCTTCAAAATATGTTCATAGCAATCTTTTTTCTCCTCTGTGTGAAATGAGGAAGAGATGGTTGATAGTGCAAGTTGCTGAAATTCTTGGATATGCAAACTTTGTGATTTTACAGACATTTCAGCTGTATGCTAGTATAATTTAGTAGCACCCTCTGTTAGTGTACCAATGCGATGAATGTGAAAAATGGGAAATAATGGTTGCATTATGTTGAATTGTTGAATAGACCAATACTGGAAAATCATTTTATATTGTACTTAATACATGATCTGAGAAGGTTGTTTTCCTACAAAATGCCAACTATTAATTTATATTCTCTTTGTGATGTAGATTGTTAGACTTGGTGTGTAAACAACTTTTTTATCATTCCATATTCTGTCAAAAGTACTTTTGGAAAGAATTAGTCCAGTTACGTTTCAGCTATCAGTCCTTATTTTCTTAAATTACAAGTGATAACTTTTTACGTAGATGAAAGACATGTACTGATAGGAAGTATCTTTTGCTTGCAACCAAAATTCTGCTTTGCTGTGTACTTAATTCGATTTTGTACGTGCTAGAAAAAAACAGGTTTTATGGTGTAATATATTACTATTAGCAAAAATATAGAACTGTGAATTTTCACCTTTTTGGTCAACTTTATATTCTGGCAGGTCAGGTCATCCTGCATAATACCTTTTAATCCCTTTATAATATTTCCACTGACAAGTTCAGCTCTTGTATACTTGAGCAAGCTTTGGATGGGAATTATGCCTGTATAGATCAATAGCTGCTCATAATTTTCATAGTGGTGTCTTCAGTATCATCTTATTGGTAGTAGGTCTGTAGATTTGTATAGACCTTGTTTACCTTGCATAGGTTTAAAACATTTTCAAGTTTACTGCAGGAAAACCTGTAATAAGGCTTTGCTCTACAGGTAAACCTTAACTACTTTTTGCCATGGATATTTTTATTTTCCAGAAGTTCCTTTTTTATTCCTTTTTATTGTTAAGTAATTTTACGTTACAGCATGGCAGTATTTTGTTACTGATTGATGTTGAGATGACATCAGAACATAGTCATAAAGTAAGTCATCTTTCATTTTTAGAGTTCTCGTAGAAGTAGCAGAATGCAAATGAACATTGCAACTTTTCAGGATGAGAGTATAGCATATCTAGGTGTCTGTGGACCGTGTGTGATTCCCTGGATTTGCACTAATATTTACCCTTCTGTGAGATAATGATTTTGAATAGATGATTAAAAATCAAAGTGCTCTAGTTTCAAAGCAGAGATCAGGTATATCTGATTTACTTTATGAAATGGAACATATTTGCAAAATATTTTGAATTCTCATAAGAGAAGGCAAAGGTTAGTAGCATGCTGAAGCCTAAATATTGCTTCTTACTAAATTTGAATAAAATAGTATAAAAATGCAAGAATATCTTGGTCTCATTGACCTCTTATTTTTGTAGTTCTAGGATAGTTTTTCTTATTTGCATGTGAATAGCAGCAAAGTGAATGTTTTAATAATGTTTTCTGCTGAGGCTTTGAGTGTGTGTAGTTTCTTAGTTCATTTAGAAAAATAGTAAACTCTTCTTCCAGCATTTCTGTAGAAGTACATTTCTCTACTAACAAATCTTTGTTGCGATCTCACAAGTAACTCAGATATCATGTCTCACGATGCCAATGGTTTTTAACAATCTGGTTTATTTAAGATAATTTTGAAAACCCTGCCTGTTGTCAGACATAGAAAACAAGTATAGTGTAATTTGTGTATTTAATGGGAATTGATGACAAATTCTTGGGTTGTTATGCAAAAATTAAACTATAATCCTTTCTCTGCATGGTTGATCTATGTATGCATTAGGTAGGACATAGTGGTAGGTGCAATAAAGAATTTTGAGATTAATTGGAAGGATACAGGATACTTATCCATTTTAAGTCACATCTTGAGTCAACCAAAGAAATAGTGCTTAGAATGGAGAAATATAATGGAAATTTGTAGATACATGATTTTGACTTGATCAGGGGTAGGCAGACTTTGATTTTTAAGATTTAGCCTGAAGTCCTTGCTAAATGGCTTTGAGAAGCTTCACATATTTTAGCTTACATGAGTGATGTTCATTCAGCAAAGGTGACTTCTAGCAGAGCAGAGGAGGAGAAAGTTTCATGGCAACTTTCTTTTCTCTTTTTGGAGATTGAAATGCTGACAAGGAAAAAAAAGATCTCCAATTGCTAAATCTTCTAATCAATATTTTTGCTTTAGCAAAAATAGTTCTAGATTTAGAATCGTTCTAGAAACATGATCTTTGATTAAATAGTTTAAGTTTTGATAGATGCCATTATCTAAAACCAGCAATATTGCTATCGCGAGTTTGGAAGTAAGCGTATATAGTGTATATTTTGTTTGAAGAGAGAGTACTTACCTCTTTTTTTAATGAAGAATTTTATACATGGGTAATTGTTCAGCAGGGTTGAATGCTGACCTCTGCTGGCATTGAATTTATAAGCAAACTATTATCTAGGGAGTGTATTAAGAAAAAGAAGATGACCTTGGGAAATGGTCTGGAGTTAAACCTGCTGGCCTTTGTGCAGGGGCCTGGACAAAATGGTGGTTCTGTCCTTTGAGAATCTCCTTCTACTGGCCAGACAGTGTTGAGGAAATAAACTAAATATTTTGTTTTGTTCATGTACACGGACATGTCTTATATGTTGTTTACTGTTCAAACTCTGCTTTGAATTTAGATTTTTGTCTCTTGAATTATATCCCTACAACCTTTGAATCATTCACAGATTATCTTTATAGATTAATTCATTCAAATTAATTACACAGAATTTATGTTTACAGCTCTCTTATAAAGTAGCACAATGGTATTGCTTCTACTTAGCAGAATTTAGAGGCAAGAATACTGAAACTATGCTTTGGGTGCCCAAGCAGAAATGCCTGTTTTCCTGGTTTTTCAAAGAGGTTAGCATTTTGGTTTAGAGCTTCGCAGCACATTTGGAGGGACATCCACTTGCAGCTGTTGAGGTCACACTGTGTCTGGGAAGCAGATCTGAATTTCTGAGTTTTACAGACAGAAAAATGAGGAACAGTGGGACCTACCTTCTTGGTGTAGTGACCTCCTGAGAATCACAGGAGCTGCGTGGCCAAAGATCCAGTGTCCATTTATCAGCTAAGTGCATTTCTCAGTTACTGTGTTGGATACTGCAATTTCCAGTGTTACTTCACTTCTGGAGAGAAAACTCGAGTGGAAGTGATTGATTCATTCCTTAGGATTTGCTGGAAGAGCCAAGCTGAACAGGAAGCCAGTGAAGTGTTGTGCTGCCACTGAAGGGGACAAGTCCAGCATCCCTGCTCCCTGCATATCACCATCTCCCTAAGCTCCTGTCCCTCCCTGACTTCTGCAGATCAGTTAAACACACTAATATGTCAGAAAACAATACAACTTATTCGTCTGTTTTAGATTTCTGGGCCATGTTGCCAAGTTTAATTGGCTTATGGAAGTACACAAAAAGCACCTGTGCTGAGAGAAGTTAACTACAAGAGGGAAAACACACAGGAGAAAATAATGCCTAATTACTCCTACACCTAACACTTAACATCTTGTGCAACCATAGTCTTAGTACCAATCTTTGGTAGGTTGTCACTCTCTGACTTCGCTGTGAGAAGATGATGTATGCCTGTTCTGAGTTACAGCTTTTTCACTTGCTAAAAATTAATGTTAAATACTGAGATTTGTAGGTTCTAGTATAGTTCTGGAGAAAACATGCTTTAATTAAAAAATATCACTTAATTGCAACATTCACGCTCATTTTAATCCTTAGGAGCCTTACCTTTTCCTCCTTTCCTGCAGGCCTAAACTGGAACTCCTATGTTCTTACGTGTTAAAGGCTTAACACATCTCCAGCTGCACTGGACATGCTGCTCTCTGGATATACATTCATGCTTCCTCTTGCTCTTCTGGTTGTGCAGCCACGGAATGAGCCCACACCAAAACTGTCCTTTTCCTTGCACCTTGTTTTCAGGTGAATAAGCCTGTGAGAACAGGGCCAGTGTGCAGCTGGAGCTGAAGGTGGTAGTGAGCAGCTGTTTTCAGAAACAATGAGCTGTTTGCATCAGCTGGTTCATATGAACTGAAGGGCTTCTCAATGGGTTGTCTGTCCTGAGTCTGGACACCTCTCAGAAATCACCTCTTTGATGGCTTGCACTGTGTCAGCACCATCAGACCAGAGGCTGAGAGAAGAAACACAGCTTTCCTTTTCCAGGATCCTGTGCTTTCAGCTTTGGCATCATAGCCTGAGCACTCAGAAAGAACAACTGGGACAAAGTCTTACTTTGAAATCTAACGTGTTTTTGGAGGTCCACGAGAATATCAGTAGAAGACTCTTTCACCCAGGATTATCTTCCTATTATTTTCATTGCAAAACTTGAAAATGTCATTACGGCTTAGTGCAATGGTAGAATTGTAAGTCAAAAATCTAACCAAAGATTTTCTCCTCCCCAAAACAGGGAAATGGCTGAAGACATTTTGTCACTCCCACCCCCTTCCATCAGCTGGTGACCTTACTTCTGACAGAAAAATTTCAGCCTTCAATTGCTAAAATCAACCAGAACTCTAAGTGACAGAAAACAGGATTTTTCAATGGTAGATATTTTTATTAATAATAAATAATGCTACTTGAGCAGCTTGTAAAAAAAGCGGATTTAAAATGTGCTGCTTCAGCTTCAAACTGTATAAAGCATTATTTTTATTTTGATTTTTTGAGATGTTTATCTGAAACGGAGTTGAAACAGTGCTCCTGAAAGTCTCTCCTTCAAAAAGCCTACCTGAGCAGTTGTGTCAGTATACACTTTTGGTCATCTAAATATAAAACAAGACTTTTGCTAAGAAGGTCAATGTAACTATTTTCCTTTTGATCTTGCATCCTTGTGGGTGCCTGGGTAGTTCTGTAGGAAAAGTTTTACTGAATGAGTCAGTGCACTGAGTCATAGGCAGCATGAAGCCTGTAGTGCTGTAGACTAACTAATTGGTAACAGTCTCAAATGTAATTAAAGCACAGTTGTCAGCTCTGTGTTACTGATTGACATCCCACTGAAGTATTTTGTTTTTAGCAACTTATATTAATTGTTCTTTGCTGTTAAAATTTGTGTGTTTTAAGATGTCGTTTCTGTTGAATAGACCAGTCATTGCCATTATCTTTTACTATCCTCTCGGATTTTTATCGTACTCAGTTTGAATTTTTCCCTGTGTTAGGTCACATACTCAGTAATTATGCTTTTTACCATGCCTATGCATTTACAGATGTTTATAGTCCTTCGAGGACTTTTTAAAGTTTTTGTCATTAAGAACTGTCTTATTAGTACTGATTAATGTTTTTTCACTATTCCTAAACTCTTTAAAGCATCATTCAAAACCTTTTGTCAAAATCAAACTTAAGTATATTTTTTGTGTTGACTTGCAGATTACATTTTCAATTTTGCTAGTTTTCACTTGTGTTGTGCCCTGTTTTATAATAATGAATGGCTTTTCTTTATCCCAGTGCGTGCCCACCATCTCCGGGTGATGGAAGTGGTTTCCAATATCATTGGAGCCTTTCTTTCTCCTGTTCTTCAGTTACTTTGTGTGTGTGTGTCTCACCATCATGCAGCTTGAGGCAAAGGGCTCTGTGGGGGACGTGGGACAACAGGACATGTCTTCAAGCTGTCTCTTTCGTCAGGAAAATAAAACAACCTTAAAGTATTGGGACAAAAGCAAGGTTTAATTTTTTTTTGGTCATTTGCATTATTAGAAAAAACAAACCTTGCTGGCTTTGTGCAGGACTCCTGCTTGTTCCCACTGAGAACAGAGGAGTGAAAACATGAATGGGTGGTTGCAACTGAGTTTCTTATTCCTAAAAACCACCGAGACAGTAATTTTGAACTTTGGGAAAGGCGTATGCTACTTCCATATGTGATGAATACTGAAGCTGGGATGGTGAACAAATGTCTTTTTAGAGATCGGAGGAGGTAGAGGATTCTTTGATTACATATTCTTTTTGTCTTGAACAGTTTTTCTTCTCACTGGAGCTCTTTAGATCTAAAGATACTGCTGAGTCACAGGACCATCAGTAATACAGCACTGGTTCCCTCGAGGAGTTTACCTGACCAGGTGTCCAGTCTCTGGCAGTGCCCAACAGCAGGTGCTAATGGAAGCCTAAAAGAAGGGGATGGGAAAGAATGATTATTTTCTACCTTGTAGTTCCTTCACCTGACAACAGTAATTTAAGGACTTCCTTGCAGGGGAAAAGTTGAGGATTCTATTTGTATAACATCATTGGCATTATGTTTTTTCAAGTTTGATCTCTCTAAAAAATGTGTTAAATACTAGACCTCTCCCCACAACGTTATTCATGGTTTCAATATTTGCATGAAAGGCACTTTTTAATCTGTTCTAATTTGATGCTTGATAATATCATCAAGTTCCCTGAGCTCTTGTATTTTGAGATAAGTGAATCATACCATCTGCTACAGCTGTATAAAAACAATGTTAATAGTGCTCCATAGAAAACTGCTGGAGCCTTTGGATGTTTTATTGCACCAGAGAGATGTGTCCTGTGGGAATCCTTTCCCACATTTCCTATTTTCTTGTCCTCATCTAAGCCCAGTTTCATATAAAGCAGCAGTGATGGAAGGTGTTCTGTTGTCTCCTGAAATGATCGGTTATCTCTGAGATTTGTTCTTTGAATGTGGTTTTATTGTTTTTCTGGACTGTAGATTTCCCTCATATCAACTTTCTCCTAGGAATGCAAGGCTTACTGATGCAGTTCTTTTTCAGTCTCCTTCCTTTCTAAAGGATTTCCTCCTTCATGCATTTTTTCCTTTGCTGTCTTTATCTTGGTTTTATCTGGTCTTGCTCCTTTTCTAACAGTTTTTTATGTTTTCCCAGTTTACTCTTATTCTCCATCAAAGTGTTTATTATTTTGGTTTTGCATGTTATCTAAATTTTAAAACTTAAAATTTTAAATAGGTCTACGGCTGTAACTCTTTCATTTGTTCTATTTCATGGGTTTGTGAAGATGCTTAGATGTTTTGAATATGGTCACCAAAATCATATTTATCTTAGAGACTAGCAATAAAATTTGTTCTTGAAGAGTAAAATGCAGTGTATTTTAAAGCATCTTTTTCAATTTGAAAGAGGCAGTAAAGCTTTAAAGCAAAGCTTTCACCTGCCTTATAGTCACTAAGGAGAATAAAACTCTACTTGGAAGTATTCTGTTGATTTCCTCCTTCATGCATGATATGTTTAGCTGAAATCAGATACGTTTAGCTGAAATTGAACTTTTTTTCTTGCTCTGTGCAGCAGATTTAAGAAAAGATTTCTGTGGTGGAGACTTGTAGCTTGGATTTTAAACTTAGTAATTTGGGAACTGTTGTATTTTGCAGTAGTTTTGGTGATAAAGTTGATTACTTTGTAAAATATTATTCATATAATCCTGGTTATAGAGTTAAAAGTGGTGCTAGTTTCCTATTTGTTCTCATCCCGTTTCTCACATACCATTAGCACATATATTTTTTGGGTTTTAGCACTTCAAAATTATTTGGATTAAGTTATTGCTTGGCAGAATCAGTCTGTTTGAAGTTGGAGTACTGAAGATGAAGAAACAAGATTCCTCTCCTGTAATGGGATTTTTGCATCTCAGTACAAAAGTCTGGAAAATCTCACCAGTAGTGGGATTGTCATTTGCTTTAGGTAGAACTTTTCAGGAATGTTTGCATACACTAATTAATAAAGCATGCATTTTGAATTGTGTGGGAATTGTCCCACAAAGTCAAAATAAAGTCAAAATAAAAAGAATGCTTTATACAGTTTGAAGCTGAAGCAGCACATTTTAAATCCGCTTTTTTTACAAGCTGCTCAGGTAGCTTTCTTCATAACACAAGCAAATAATTAATGGTGATAATATACTTAGTAGAATTCTCAAGTATTTAGAGGTTGGCTTCTGTGCACACTGACATATTGCATGTTACAGCCAATGGTTTTGCCTTGCTGTGGTAGATGGATTGCTTTTACAAATGTTGCAGAAAATTTCTAGTGGATTAGTTTGTTCTTCCAGGCAGGAAAGGAAAAAAAATAAAATCATTAAGTGGCATCAGTAGCACCAGTCTTGGAAGTATTTGTTAGTCTTTTATCTGCTGGTAGAGAGAATAATTAGAGACTCAAGACTTCATTTCAGCAAAGGTTATAAAAAAATTCTGTCTTGTTGACCTGTCTCTGAGTGGGCATGAATAAGTGCTCAGAATCTGATGGAGCTGGCATTTAGAAAATCCAGAAGATAAATTTTAACACCTACTAAGGCATGAAACAATTAAGGTACCAACTTTAGAATAGTTTCAAAGATCATAATAGTTAAAATAATTTAACAAACAGTCCAGTAGGTACACTTGGAAACATATTCTTAGTCGTGTGTTTTTTATGGTGTTCTGTCAAGCATTTTCCTATGCAGTTTAGGAATGTCAATATTTTTGCTCAGCAAGTCAGGTTGCTAGTTTTCTATTTGAGTAGTATATTAAAATATATGCATACTAAAAGCAAAAGAGTGGAATACAAGGGTCAAGTTATCAAAAACAACAATGACATTGCTTTTAAGCAAGTATTAAAAGTTGTATAAAACAGTGATTCTTACCAAAAGCAGTGTATACCCATATACTGTTTTTTTAGGTGCAAGAGCTCACAGTTGCAAGTGAACATATCAAACTAAGTTTAAAAATATTGCCCTGGTTCTGGTCAGAACAGGGTTAGTTTTTGCAGCAGCCAGGAAGAAGCATGACTAGGACATGGAGATTATTCCATACCACCTCATGTCACTGTTGGGGGGAGGCGGAAGGGACTCTCTTTTGGGAAGAAGGGGTTCCTTTGGGTTGAGAAAGCCTGGTGGAGGGAGCCATCTGGCATTCTCTGTTGTTGGGGATGTTTGTCCTTGTAAATAATTAATTTTCTTATACCTTTTGTTATTAATATTGTTACTGTTAATGTTTGTTTTCTCATATGGTTGCTGTTTCCAGTAAATTGTTCTTAGCTCAACCTGTGATCTTTACCTCTTGTGCCTTCAATTCTCAGTGCCTCTTTACCTCTCGTGCCTTCAGTTCTCAATTCCATCCTGCCACAGCAGGGAGGGGAGGGGAAGAGGGAGCGAGAGAGAGCGATGTGTGGTTTTGGAGAATCTTGGTGTGGGTACTGAATATGGGAGCACCATTCCTAAACCATGACAGCCGTATTCGGTGCCTGGTGCAGGTCATGAAGGGTTGAGATAACAACAGATCTGCCCAGAGCAGGTTGGAAACAAGTTTGATCTAAGTATTGGCTGCATGAAGTGTGGAGCCACTGGTCACAATGATGCTTGGTCTGTTCACGTGGGTGTGGCACCTAACCCCATATATCTTTCCAAAAAAGCACTGTGTGCCCATCATGGAGCTCTTTTTCAAAGCAGGAAGAGGGATCAGGATTGCTTTGCTGTGCTGTGGAATATCAGTCCATGACATGATGACATCAAGGGCAATGAGGGTATTTTGGGATGTGTATGCAGTGCTGCTCTCCTACCCTTACCTCGGGCACTACCTGTGGAAGTCCATTAATAATCACATCCAGTCTGTGGAGGGAACGGGGGAGGAGGATTTTCCACAGCCTTTTACCCCCTTCTCCTCCTTCAGGCCTGTTACAACAGCTTTTGAGACTTGAATTCCCTTTGGATGTTAAGGAAAGCATGTTCTTGTTGCTAGGTCTGCCAGATCTCCTCAGTGTGGTCCACACCATGCTTAGAGTCATGAAAGAGATTTCTAGGGAGATTACTCAGAGATCTGCCCCAAGAGTGGATAGACACGAGTGGCATATAACGTGGGAGAAAATGGGTAATCTTTTGAAGGATTATTCTGCTCCAGTGGTTTGGAAGTTCATCCCTGAAAAACAGCAGGACCCTGATAAAATGGCAGAAATATTTGACGGAAAAATGCTGTGGTAATTCCAGAGCCCATGAAATTCTGCAGCCTGGTAGACCCTGGCTACTATTTATCTTTCACTGCCTGATACCAGACAGCACGCTGAGGGAGGAGGAGGAAAGCAGAGCAACAGGCACTGTGGCCACTCAAACTGCAGCTGAACCACAGGAACAACCTGTGCTGGTGGCAGTCACATCTATACAGATGAAGAAATCCAAGACCAAATCAGTTTGCCTGGCAAGGGATGAAGAGGAAACAAGGCCCTTGGAAAAGGCAGGGCCAGAGGTAATTTCCTGATTCCTATCCACAGGTGAACTGCAAGATATGCAAAAAGATTTCAGCTGCCGGTCACATGAGCCCCTGGTGACCTGGCTGCTCCAACGCTGGGATATCTCAACCCAAAATATGAAAGGAGATGGTAGCTGAGCAGCTGGGATCTCTGTCCTGGGATGCAGGCATTGACAAGAGGATCGGGAAGAGGACAGAAACTCTCAGCCTCTGGAGGTGACTCCTGTCAAGCGTGAGGGAAATGTATCTTTCCAAGGCTGATCTATCAGTGCACTGAGACAAGTGGAACACGGTGGAGAAGGGTGCCCAGTACCTGACAGAATTAGCTGTGCTGGAGGTACTCTGTAAAGATTCAAATAATGAGCAGTCCCCTGTAAATCCAGGTGAAGTCCAGTGTAAACAAATCATGTAGCAGATGTTCCTGTGGAGTACACCATCGCCATATGCCAACTGATTGGCAGGGATCTCATGGGAAGAACAACAAAGTGTGGATGATTTGGTTACCAAACTCTGGCTATATGAAGAATGTCACTCTCTCCCTCTACAGGCCTGTGTCTCATCTGTTGAAAGAGTGCCCAAGGACTTCTAGCAATTTAAAGAGGACACAGAGCAATTTAGAAAAGAAGTGTCCCATGCCCCACCAGTATGGACCAGAGCCTCTGATACTGGGAGGAGGCACCCCCTGCTCTAGAGAGAGGGTACACACCAAGAGGTAACCTGTGGATTTACCTGCCTGAGCACGGAGAGGAAGTGGAGTGGAAAACACACCTCTGCCCTAGCGGCACGGGTACGTGAGTTGAGTGGAGGAACAATCTCTGCAGGAAATTCGTCAAGGATAAAGGCTGCTCCAGTTTCCAGGGGGCAAGTCCTCAGGTCCTCAGACAGAATAAAAGCGCTGATGTTACTTCTGATCCTCTTGAAAGGATGTCCAGTTCGTATCTACAAGAAGTGAGCAATGAGTGCTATGACCACAACTAGAGAGGCCCTGCCTCCAGCCGGGTGGGGGAAAGGGAAATCAGATCTATTGGACAGTGTGGATCTGGTGGTCTGGCAAATCAGACCCACAGGAGCATAAGGCTTTAGTTGGCACCTGTGGGTGAATGTACCCTGAGTGCCATCAAGATACGTAGGGGCAGAATTCATCTCTATTTCTGGGGTGACAGGGGCATCCCAACAGCTGCCTGTCCTGGAAGTTGAAGTGATCCTGTTTGGGAGTGAATGGCAAAAAACCCCATTGTGACTGGGCCCAGGGGCCCCGTGCATCCTTGGCATAGATTATCTGAAGAGAGGGTATTTCAAGGAGGGCATTGCTGTGCTTTTGGGATAGCTGTCGTGTAGACAAAGGAAATTAGACAGCTGAACACCTTGCGTGGTCTCTCAGAGGGCCCTTCTGCTGTCAGATTGTTGAGGGTTGAAGAAAACAACCACCACCTTCTACCACGGCAGTGCACCATTGACAACACTGCACCAACTGGGACTCTGCAACCCCCACCATGACATTTTTTGTGAACTGGAGAGCCAGAGTGGTCAGCAAGACTCCCTCATGCTTTAAAAGTCCTATATGGCCAGTGCCTAGGTTCAGTGGAGGGTGGAGAGTGACAGTAGACTATCGTGGCCTGAACCAAGTCACACCATCACTGAGTGCTGCTGTGCTGGACATGCTGGAACTTCAGAACGAACTGGGGTTCAAGGCAGCAAAGTGGTGCCACCGTTGACACTGATAATGTGTTTTTCTCCATTCCTCTGGCAGCAGAGTGCAGGCCACAGTTTGCTTTCACTTGGAGGGGTGTGCAGTACACCTGGAACTTACTGCCCCAGGGGTGGAAACAATCAAACTGTTTGTTTTGGAAGTTTAGGAGTCTCTGTGATTCCTTTGCAATACTGGTGGCCTGTGTGGCGTTCATGGAACATGTTTTGTTTGATTCCTTTTGGAAGCAACCATTAAATCTCATTTCTGGAACTGACTAGATTTTCATAGCTGCAGTTAAATTAGAGCAAGTGTTAATGCTGAAAGAGCAGAAGTACTAAAAATAATGTTCCTTTTCAGGCAAGTTTACTTGGTAAATACATTTTGCTGTCTTTTGTTTCTTAATTTTACTGGTCACATTCAACACATTTGTCTGCTGAAAGGTGTTGGTGCAAATAATCTGATGCATTCAGCACTTTCAATATCTGAATTTTATTCATAATTTGGTGGTAATTAGTATTTGTGTGGTGTGGCGTTTTTTGTGATTCTGTGTGTGATGTTTACATTATGTTTAGAGATGTCCCTTTTTTACTGCTTATATTCTTAGTTTCAAAGATATAAAATGCCTATACATCTTGAGCAGAATAGTTGGAGAATGTATTTGTGCTTATCTGTTAGTTAAGGGACTTGTCTGTTCCACACATGATACTTAATTTTGCAATGCTTATGTAAGTGCTGTCTCTTCATCAAAGTGAGGCACATTTTCTGTGTTACTGTAGTGTCAACATTTGCAGTCTTTGTTCTTATATGTTTCAAAATTAGTTAATTTCCCCTGGTTTCTTCACCAGAAGCTATATCAAATTGCTTGGATTTTCTCGATGATCTTCGTAGGTTCATATGCTGCAATGTGACATGCTACTTTTTTCAGCTGAAGTACAGTATGCGTTGGGTAGAGTAGGGTGAAATTTCCTCTCCCTTCTGTTTTTGTTGAGATGTTTTCATGCAGATCCTTGAGAATAAATTTATGATCACTGATGCTGTCAAAAGTAATTTGCAGAGTCTGGGGTGATAAGGGATATAGATTTTTTGGTAATGGGATGTGACCTCTTAAGAAGAATTGCCAGTAATAATTCCTTGCAGTGTAGATCTACACGTGACACTGACAAGCTTCCCTCCCATGTTGCACCCTGTAAAGAATGCTGATAGTGAGACTTGATCCAGTTTTCATACTTGATATCCTCTGGTTTGTTTCATTTTAAACCTGAGCAACTGGAACATAGCAATAGGGAACAGGTCCTCTAGTCTTTATGCCAATTTTTGAATTAAATATTATTTAATGGTTTCTGGAGAAAATGTCTACAGTGCAGGCATTGTATTAAAATTAACCTTCAGACTATTTTCTGTTGTTAAATTTGTACTTCATCTTTTTTTTAGGAAGCAGAATGGGATTGTAGCGTAGAATAAACCTTCTCTTTTTGAAGTAGGTTATTTTTAATGGAATTTTAAAATCTTGCACAGTAATTTTTTCCAAATGCTTGTTAGAGAAAATGCTGATTAACAGGGTCAGCTGAAGTTTCAGTTATGTAAGAGTTTGTCAAAGTGGACTCAATGAAGCATATACTTCAGATTCTCGTGGATGTAATTCCATTGCTCAATGATACATAAATATGTATGAAAAATATATAAAATATTATACTACCAGGAAGAGTGGACAACATTTACATTATATTTATGGAAAATAAATTTCATGTATGAATTGTAGGTCATGACTGCTGCAGTGGCAAACATGACTGTCTTCTGCATTGCTTTTAGAAAAGCTTAAACTGATCTGAGGTATTAGGATTTGGTTGTTTTTTATTCAGTGAACCTTTATTGAGTTCTAATTTGCCTTTAGACTTGTTCAACTGCAGTTAGGTGATTTTTGTGACCTCCCCACCTCTCCTCTCTGTTTTATCAGAAGTATTTCACTTTGCCATTTTTTTGCATGAATTTTGGTACCATTTCTGAGCTATTGGTAATTCCAAATTGTGCTGTCACCCTCCTCTGTAACTCTGGTATGTTGTCATTTTATTAATTGCTGCTGAATAACATATGCAAGATAGTGAATGATTTATCATAGACTTGGACAGAAAAGAAATAATGGTTCTAGGGTTTGCATTAAGGTATTTAACTTCTCCATATAGTGATTTTTAGGGTGATGACATACCTATGGTATTTAGAGTAGACATTGCTATCCTTGAGTGATTCCACTTATTGAAAGAAAATGGGAGACAATTCAGACTGGTCAGCAACACCTCTTATGTGCTCTCATTTGTATCTTGTTTGTATAGGTGGAGTAACTGGGTACATCCCACGAGGATGAGGATGTTGTGTGGCTAAATATAGTGTATATTCAAAACAGAAGAATCCTCCCATCTTAAAATAAGCTTAATAACATAAGGAATTATGTAGGAGTTCATTAGGAAAAAATGTATACAACTAAGATAAACTTTTATTTTTAATCCTGTATCCTGTTTGAGCTATTAAATGTCTAACATGGGTTCGACCACACTTGGTAGTTCAGATTCTGCTTGTCGAAGAGATGATTTAAAACTATAATTGCTTTTTAATTTTTCTTTTCTTATGCAACTTTTGGATGAAAATACAGGGCAAAGCTAACAATTACAAAACTCACAGACCCATCAGATGTGCATGTTGATTCCAAGAGAGCTAAGCACTCTAGGTCTGAAGATAAACACGTTTAATTGCTTTGCGCTGAGGGATATGACTGCTTATCTGTAATTACATGGAATTGGTACTGTTATCTGTATGGTCTTTCCTGCTCTGTCATACTCATTTGTTTGATCTTGAGTTAGATAACAGGTTTGTTTGAAAAGAACTGTATTGTGTGTGTGTGTACAGTTCATAAAACAAATTAGTTTTGCTAATGGTGGTTCCTTTGGTCTCTAATAAAGGATCATGGTATACAAGCATCACTGTAAAAAACTGAGTAAAACAATTTGTTTGCAGGCAATAAATAATAGACAAAGGGGAGTAAGGGGGTTTACTGTATTTATACTCTTTCTTCTTGCAGTAAAAGCTGTCTGTGTATTTGTGGGGATTTTTAAAACAGTTTTTTACTGTAGGATATTAAGTATCATTGGGCCCGTTTGTTGTGTTTTCAAGCAACACTGTGTTAGGACTGGTTGATTAAACTGCTGTCCATATCTAATCTGTGTAATTAAGTTAGACGTAGTTGCTCTATGCTTCTTGTTTCAGCTGCTAGGAACTAACAGAGGTGAGCCAAACCAGCTCCTCCTTGTGTAACACGTTGCCACGGGCAGTACTTTGTTGGTAAACAAAGCGTTGTCAGAAACTGAAATTTGGTATGTTGCCTCTTTCCAGCTTTTGGCATATGATAGTATCTATACTGTCATGTTGAAATGCAACCAATTAGTTCAACAACTTCAGTTTAAAATGTGATTTATTATGTTCTTAATCCACTTGTTTGTTCTTTTTGTAATTAACAGCCGAACATCTTATTTTTAAAAAAAATAAAACCTCCACTCCAAAAATTTGCGTAAGTCAGTCATGCAGTTGTATTCTGTGATTTCCACCATGGCATTCTATATTAAAGTACACAGGTGGTAGAACTGAGAATGTTTTTGCCTTAAAATGGAAGTAAAGGGACCCTTTTTCAGAATGCAGATTGTGCATGCATGTTCTTTTTCACTGACTTTCGTCAACACTTCAAAGATATTTTATTACTATAATTGCATGCTGATAAGACTTCTTATGAAGTGTTATTGAACCACCTGTACAGTTTCCACAGGAGGCTGGGAATTCCTGGTGTTCGATTTTATGCTCTGACAGGCCAAGTAGGTGCCTTCTCTAATCAATAGATTATATGAAAACTGTATAGTTCTACAAGGTTTTTGTGCTCGTTATTTTTGTCAGTGGTGAATGACAATTTTTCTCAGGGTCTGTATTGTGTTTTGATTGCTGTATTAATGTAATAAAGAGTATAAAAGTAAATTACAAGTCATGCTGCTCTCACTAGGAGTTTGAACTCATATTTGTGGTAGGAAATTAATCTGGTTTTAATTGCCTGTGAGTCTGAAGTATGTTCCTTTTTGTAAAGCTGATCTCACATAAATATAAATCAGTAACTGCCTGTTCTTTAATTATGTATTAGTGTATTGTATCTGCATACTAGATGAGAATATGAGCATCTCCAGTTACAGTGTATTGGAGGTCATTAAATCTTCTCTGTCTCGATGAAGTTTAGTAGCACTGCATTTCTAAATACTGAAAAATGAACTATGTTGCTACTTGTTTTAGAGTGTGACTGTGTTTAGCTACAGTTAGAGAGTTACTTTATGAGTAGTCATAGGGATTTTTTACAATATGGCAAACAACTGCTGTAAAATATACCATAAAATAGCAAAACAATTTTTTTAAACGTCATTGTCAATTATTTTGAGGTATTTTAATGTAAAATAAAAAATCAAGTATTTGAAAATATTTTTTTGTATTTCATAAATATATGGCTGAATTCTACCATGGTCCAAAAATGTTGTATTAATTTTTTGAAAAGACTGCATTCTTGGTAGCAGTGTCTCTTTTTCCTTTGCCATTTTATACTTGGTCTTGCCAAGGACAAACATAGTGGTCCTTTCTGAATTCATACTATGACAAAGACTTCAATTACATGATAACTTTCTCATGAAATGGGACTTCTGTTGCATACTTCAAAGAAAACATGGTACTTCGTGTTGTTTGGGGGTTAACATTTCCAAAAAGATGACAAATGCCATGTTACTTTGGGCTTCTGCATGTGTAATTAAAACTTTCACCTTTGGATAGTGAGATGCAGCAGCCTATTTTTAGTATGTTCACATATGAGTTACAAAGAATGAAATTAAGTAGAGAGAGAAAGAGAGAAGAGAATTTGCTGAGTTGGTTACTGGAAAAACAGTTAATAAGCTTATTGCATGAATTATGTTAAAACCAAATTGCAGATTATTTCCAGATGACTGCCTTTTGACTTTCTCTTGTAGAAGAATAACATATTTAAAATTTATTTGAAAATCTGTTGTGGTTTTGTTTTTTTTTTTTTTTTTAGTAGCCATTATTTAATCAGTAGGGAATGTTAAATGAAATAATATTGCTAAGAGAAAACTGTTTAAAATGTTTGGATGAGTAGATTTTTTGATATTGAGGGTAAATTACTCTTAACAGCCACTTTCATTCATAGTGTAATTGAATTGGTAACTTTGTACAACTTATGATATTGGATTTACACTTCTGCCAAAGATGAACAATAAAAATATATAATTTTTCAAGGAGATTTTATTCTTCTGGAGAGGGCCACGGGTTTTGGTTGGGTTTTTTTGTTTGCTTTTTTGTGATTGTTTGGTTTTTTTAAATTGGTTGGGGTTTTATTTCATTACTCTGGTATGCTCAAAATAAATTGAGCATATATTTGCATTGTTATTTTCCTATAAAGGTACAATTGGAAGAAAGGACTGCTATCAATAAGTATTATTTACAATGTTACAAAGATAATTTTTAGCTATTGACAGGAGAATATTTGTGAGATTTCTATGCACTGTAGGGTTTTAAGCATGTTAGTCTGATCAGAGTTGTAAGCTGAGTCCAGCCATGAACTTCAGTTGACAGAAAAAAGACTCCATATGTCTTTCAGACGAAAAGTGATCCTACTTCCATTAGTCTCTTTTAAATAGATTGTTTGTTACCATAATAAGATGTTCCAAAGTCAACACCGACGTTTTGGATTGTTCTGTGTAACTGAGCTGGTGTAAGTGACTTTACCTGTGTGTGACTTTGCACTGGCACTGCAATTAATAGGTTTGGGGTTTTTTTTTTTTTTTTTGGTTTGTAAATGTTCATTTACGTAAGTTTTTAAAGAAGTGCTTTTTTGATTTTATTCTTATATAAATATGTTCACAGTGACCTAAGGGGAATGGTTCAAAATTAGTTTTGTACTACATTCCTTTATTTACTGCACACAATGACCATCATAGTTTGTTCAGAAATAATTGTAAGCAACTTAAAATGCAAAATGATGCCTGAAATAGATTCCATGTAAGGAGATTTGGAATTATTGCCGTTTTATCTCTGACAAAGTTATACCTTAAAAGTGCCTTTAAAATTATTACACAATTAAAATTTAGCTTCCTGTTGGTTATTATCATATTCTGGACTGTGTTGTTCAGAACATGTGTTAAGAAAAGACAGTCCTAAATTTTTTTTTTTTTTTATTTTCTGGTATATTTCGTCATGATCTGTCCAAACTGCTCTAAGACCTGTGGCTTCAAAAGTGATGAGCTGCAGAACAAAGATTTTCTGCATATATCTCATATAATATTTTTTAGACTAATATGTTTTGCTATACTTTGCAAAAAGTGATAGTAAAATTTCTTTGAAAAAGTTCACAGTCCATTTAGGAAAGAAGATGAAATTATGAAATGGTGATTGTCTGCTTTAGTGGTAAATTATTGAAAGAGTAATATGTAGTGCATATATAGTGCTGTAAGAAATGCAAAAGCTGAATACGTGTTAAGTGTTTAGGAGAATTTTTTTCTTTAATGTAAAAAACTTGCCTTTTCAATTACTGTTTTCAGTGTATCTAAACAATACTTTTAACATGTTTGTCATGTCAGAGAGCTCCAGGGGATCATCTATACTGACATAATTTGATTCAAAATCAACAGTTTGTGGAAATCTTGATTTTAGGCTTGAGTTGTGCATGCCTTGGAGGTGACCTGGAGAAAGAGGGTAGGAGAAACGTATTTTTTATTTTGTTGGTGAACAATTTCATCAGCAGATGAGGTTTAGAACAGATACTAGGGTGAAAATACATAAACCTGACACTTCTGCTTTCTTTTAAAATACTTTGCTGTGAAACAGTTTTTTTTCCCTTTCATTCAGTTTTTTATGAAAACACCTGCATTAAAGCATAACATCATCTCAGAATAACCATATTTTCTGTTACCTAAAAAACATTTTCTGTAGCAGGTATGTGGTGCTGGTAGTGTGAGAATGCTTTAAATCATGTTGGTCCCAGAAATAGCTTCACTGACTTATGTGTGTGTGGAAAATCACACTGTGAAAGGTCAGTGTGCACAAAGGAGGCAGAGGAGTCCTGCAAGAATCTACTTTATTTGAATAAAGAGAGAGAGTCCACTAGGCCATAACCCTGTGGGATCTCTCTGGAGGTTTCGGAGGACACAGCCTCCTTTCATCCTAAACTCCCCTCCTCCTTTCCTCATGGGTCGAGGGACTAGGAAGGTGAAGCCTTCCCAAACCTCCTACCAGATATTCCTCCTTCAACATGTATCCTCCCCACATCATGCATTCTATGACCATTAAAATGAGCTTTCAGCCCACTCTGGGCAGAGAAGTTAATATTCATAAGTCCATTAAGCCTGCACACTTTCCCCTAAAGTTCAGAAATTCACTGTGCTGGGCTCTGCAACAAACTTGATGTTCATACAGACCCCCACACGTGCTCTTCCAGGGCCCATTGGTCCTTTCAGATCGACTCATTTGTGAAGACATTAACACTCATTTCCTCTGTCGTGTGGAACTAACACCTTGCCCTGTTAAGGCAGTGGGGCGAAATAAGTTTTAGAGCTTCATGGTACTTGGTTGTCCAGCTTCTGCAGCCTGAATTAATTTTCATTGTACAGCATATGATGCATATATATACAATTTAATGTTAGTGAAAAGCATTAACTTCAGTTTTTGGAGATTGTAAACTAATTTGGACGAAATGGCTTAGTCTACTTTTTCTTTGTTGATATAGAAAGCTACTTGTATCATTACATAGTATTTAAAGTTACTGAACACCATTTTTTTAGTGTTCATTGGTATGCATGTACTGAACTCAGCTATACATATATAATCTCCTTGTGCATTAAAATAGCATTAAAAAAGAAAATAATAATATTTTTCTGTTCTTAAAATTATCATGTAGTATGTTGCTGCATGTTGCAGCATGGGAAGTTTTTTTCTGAAAACATTTTTGTTTCTCTGTTCCACTTGGACATTTATCTTAAAATTAAAGCACTTCAATATCTCCATGGATTCCTGTTTTTTAAGTTGCTTCATGATAAACTCAAAGCATTTTGATGAAGTGATAAAGAAGTGGAATTAAAGAAAAACCTCAACAATATACAAATCCTTGTACCTTTTGGTCGTATCCCAAAGAATGTCAGAATAGCTGTTAGAAAGGTGTGGATGAAATGTTAGTAACTTAATTTGTGTAAGTATTATGGATTTCAAAGCAACAGAACATTTTTTTCCTGTCTACTGCCATATAGACCAGATGCATTTTAGGATGAAAAGTCTTTGCTCATTCACTGAAGTTGAAATTGGTCTTCTGTTGAAATTCAGAAAACTAGTTGGAATATCATGAGGCATATAATTTATTGTCATTAATTACTACTGCTAGCTGGGAAGAAGGAGGCAGCAAATCAGAACAGTTCTGGGTTAGTAAGTTTTGTTTTTTAAGCACTAACTTTTTCACATGGTAGTTCTTCCTGCTAGTAAGATTTCATATACGGGTGTGAATTTATGCATGCACTAGCTGTGTTCTTATTGATAGCCTGGTGGGGTCAGAACTGGTGTATTTGCTCCTGGAAGTTTCCATTCGTTCTCCATGCATACCAGTCTTAACATTTGTGATTCTGTGTGGAGACTGGGTGTGGAGTGAGCTGTGGTTTTGGGAAGGTTGCCTTCTCAAAGCAGTGTTTGCCACTATCTCCTACCAGATGCCTATTTAGGATTTTCGGTATTGTAAGTCTGGCCTGTTGGCTGGAATAGGATTGGAAGTCTATTTGGTGTCTCCCTGTAGTATAAGCTCTGTTTCATGTTGTTTTTTAACAGAATTTCTGTATTTAGATGATTGGAAGAAACTAAGTTGAAGTTTGGGTGTATTTTTCCATCCTCTTAGAAGGAAAAGATTATAAATTTCATTTGTCCTTCTGATTAATTTTCTCTCTGTGTTTATCAAAACTATAGGTTCAATGAGGCTGGTTTTAACAAAGGCCAGCTCTGAACATTAATTTTCAGTTTTCAGCTTTGCAGAAGGAAAATAAAATACTAAGGAGCTAAAGCAGACTTCAAAATATGTCCCCAAACAATAGTCTGTGTGCTTTGTTCAGGAAACACTGACAAGAGTAACTATTTTAAAAATGTCTCTATTCATACCTTTGCAGTAATTAGTTTTGAAACATGTGTTAATAAAAGGATAAAGCAGATCAACTATTTCTTGGAAAAATAAAAAAATCACTGCTAGAAAGAGATTCCTGTAGAATTTGTTGTCACTGCTCCCCACTTCAATTCAGCATGTTCTACTTAGTGTATATTAAATAGTTGACTGTCTTAGAATAGTAAGCTGTAGAAAATTCAAGGTGTTTGAACAAGAGGTCAGATATATTTTATTGCACTTAGAGTTGATATTTGAAAAATAAAGCAGAGTGGAAAACAAGTTGTGTTGTGACAATGAACAATTTCTGTTGTGAATAACAACGAAATTCAGACAACAAGTTTAGAGAACATGACTCATCGTAGAAACACCAGAAGAATGAAGTAGCAAAAAGCATCTTTCAATGTTTTGATTATTTTGTTTATATTACTTTTCTGTTCTCAGGATTTTTTTTTTTTTCCACGAAGAGATGGAATAGAGACAAATAAAATAAGAGTAAATACTTTGATATGGACCAACAGTGCTTGGCAATGCAGTAATAAATATTTATTGTTAGCCTTACCAAACATTCTAGTAGTTTGACCTTCTTTGTATTTACAAGCAAATACTAGCTCTCATTTCAAGTATGAAAAATCTATTATTGTGAAAAATGTAGGCTTGTCATCCCACTGAGAAAGATCAGTAAAAGCAGAGGGAAGCACTGTGACCTGGCTTTGATTGGCTTGGAATACACTAGTTGATGGTGGCTTTTATATTACAGAAATATTACAGAACCTGTTTCTCTCATCATGTAACCATTGCTCTCATCATGTAACCATTCATTTTTGTGAACGTACTTTTGTTAGACTATTCAGTATAATAATACTCCAAGAAAAAATATTGTTACTTTGACATTCACATGAATGTCAATTGCATGAAAGAGTATCCACTTTATTTTTCTTTCTTCAGGCACCTGTTTCCAGGTGTTTCCTTTTCTTCTAGCAAGCTAAAAATTTAGGCAGCATAGATTGGATGCTGGGTAGTTGTTCTTCAGTTTTTCTTTGTAGTATGTTTTAAATAAATCAGTATTCTGTTTTTGTGGGGTTTTTTAAGCCTGTAAAAAGTGGAAAGAGTGCCATTTTCAAAACAAACATGTTATGCAAGTTTCTTGAAAATACTCTAATTTCATACCTGATAAAAGTGAAAATATACTAATTTAATAATTGTCATTCTTTGTAACTCTTGCTTTTTTTTTTTTCTGGAAGATGAAACATGAATGGCAAGGTACTGGGGTGTGTCCCTGGCTGTTGCAGCAGTGTTTGTGGATATATTTCCTTTCTCCCACAGGAAAGTTCTGTGATTCTAGTTTATAATTTGTGAAGCCCATTTTTGGGTGGAAAGTCCTCCATCAGGCATGTATCACTGCTAAAATGTTATAGTCATATATAGTATTGATATGGTACTGGCAAAGTATGCAGTTTTTGCAAGTTAATTTTTCGTCTGCTCATATTTTAAACTTGGCATTCATACTGTTTCCTATTCTTCTGGCCATGTTTTAAACTTATATTTCATATTGTTTTCTATTCTGAAAACAGCATTACTTGTTTTTTTTGCACCTCAGGAAGTATGTTTTTCCCATTAGGTAAAAGAGGTAACTGATTAGGTAGGATTCTTTTCCTTTTTTTGGCTATTAAGTAAACTTGTGAGTAACGTTTTCCTCTGAAAACTACATCTGGACCGATTTTGATACATAATACTGCAAATGGCAAAATTTAATGAGTTTTACATTATATAGAGTCATGCACTATAATTAGTGTAGTGTCAGTTTGTCTTTCCATGACATGATAGCTATCTTCATTACCTTCTATTTGATGATTCCTATAAGCATTTAATTTGGGAGGAGTACTGCAAAATCTTCTACTCACTATACTTGAATGGCTGCTGTTCAGTGAAACATTTCTTTAGACAAAAGGGGACAAATGCCAACAACAGGATATAAGAATATCAGAGTTGTACAGTTGTCTCTTCTGTGATTGTTTGTTAAATCAGTGAAGGAAGTGTAAAACAGGACTGGAGGAAGGAAAGGCATTCTCTCAAGAAGGTTGTTTTGAGGTTGATTTTTATTTATTTTATAAATTTTATTTATTTTATAAATAATTATGCAGTGCAACGTCACTTTTTGGGGAATAACTGTCTTTCTGTTTTTAGAAGAAATTAATGTTACCTGTTGGAAAGAGCTGTGGCAAATGCCTTATGTGAGCTAGTTTATCATAATGTATGAATGATCTTTTGGTCTCGTGTAAGTGTGAAGAAGGTGAGACATTTTGTCTAGACAAAAAGGTAAATGGCAGGAGTTTGTCACATGGTCAGCAATGGAAAAGAGAGGGACTGCTCATGAAGTACTGATACCCAGGATAGAAGATGGTTTGGCATAAGACTTCATGTCCTATATTCTAACTCAGCATGTCTTAGATATTCTGTACAATTTCCCAAAGTCTCTTTGAGATGTTGTCCAGTATGTTGAAGTCTTGTTTCAGACAATGTCAGGGTTGTGAGAGGAAGAAAAAACATTTATTGGAAGATCATCTGATGGAGTGCTTGAAATAATTAAGGTTAGTAGGGGAAAATAAAGTTGTACATCTGAAGGATCAAATTACTTTAAAAAGGGTATAAAATTCTTGCCTTTAAAAAAGAAAGAAAGAAGAGAATGGAAAATACTGAAATAGTGAGTTTTTTTAAATATGTATTATGTAGTATCAATTTATGTATGTCATGTTTGAGTTTCAATTTTGTTCTGCAATCTCATTTTGTTACAAGCAGAGGAAAAGTAATCACAAAGGCTATTAAGTATTGTGGAGTAAACTTTATTACATGTGGAACATAATCATTAGAGGAATTACAGATCAGTCATAGTAAAATGAAATGCTTAAAAGGTATTTATTATTAGAGCTTTTCAGTAAAAAGTCTTTTATAGTAAAATAGTAAACTCAAACTCTTTGTATCTCTAAACTATACTAGAGCTAGTTGTAAAATGAAAGCTGTGAAATTTTTGTTTGTTGCTGTGTGTATGTCATGAAAAAGCCAAATGGTTTCTAAAATGTACAGTCACAAACTGATTATAAAATTCCCAAGGGGACTCTGATGGGACTATCATAACTTAGCAATGGAATGGTGAGTCACTGTAGGAGAAATTCATGTAATAATCTTTTCCAGTATTTATAGGACCAGGAGGATAAAATGTCATTTAATTTTATTTGATTAAAAACTAGTAGGCAAGAGAGAAAAAGGAAGAAAAAAATGAAGCATCTTTTATTTCAGGCATGAAAGATGGATGGCATATATAAGAAGCATATTATGAAACAGGATATTACAGTGATTAATTTCAAATCTGATCAATGCTCCAGAATGGTGATGTTAACATCATAACCATTCTATTTGATAACTTAAGGTGATAGGTGGTTTTTTTAGGTTCTAGATGCAAAGGGTGGCTTTTGAGTGGAACAGCTAGATTATGAGAAATTGAATGGGGGTTGAATCCAAGCTGTATCCTCTTGTATCCCTTGCTCTCAGGTTAAAGATCATGTCTACTGTTACTTAAAGGTTTGGTTGGTTTTTATTGTTTCTTTCAGAAAGAGCAGTGGAATTCAGGGAGCCTGTGTTCATTCACAGTTAGGTGCTTGCATGAATTCTTAACTAAAGCTTTTCAATGCTGACACAATATTGAGAGTTTGTCGCTATGTCATGGTACAATGACTCCTATCCTTTCTCTTCTCTACGTTGCATTGCTAGTTTTTTTTTTTTTTTTGGTTTATTGTCAAGATCTTATGTATGGTTCATTAATATTCAGCATGTATAAAGGACTTGGTCAAGCTTAAAGTTTATCAAATTTAAAATGAATGAAAGCAGAAGCAGATGTCTGTGAGGAAAGGTGAGACTGTTAAACAAAATATAAGTATTCTTGAATGAGCTGTAAGATCTTCAAAAATTCATCTGGAAAAAAACCCCAGTATTACATATTGTTTAAAAAAGCAAAATTGTCTGGAGATTTGGCCAAAAAGGCACCTAATTTATCTTTTCATATTCTGCTGTTCAAACGTGATGAAACAAAGGACTTTGTCTGTAGTATAGAAGTGTTGGTGAAAGAAGGATCAAATCTGTTCAATACTTTCTAGAGATGCCCAAAGAAGACTTAGATGTTTAGAAGACATCAGACAATGCAAGAAATAATCAAATAGTTAAATGTATTAGGGAGAAAAGACTATTTCCTGGAAATTCATGTCACTAGTGAGTTTAAGTGGAATAAAATTATTATTCCGAAGTATTTTATTTTAAAGATAGAAGTAGCTGTTCTGACACTTCCTATAGCTTATGTGACTCTTCCTGCCAACACTGTAGGTCTGTTTTAGGAAAGACGATGTTGATGTTTTTGAAAATTTTCATCCTAGTTTTCTAGCTGTGATAAAGAATAATAACATTTGTTTGTTTCTTAAACAAAACCAAACAAACAAAACTAACCATGAAGATGTGACTCATGCTGAATAAACTTTTTTTTCCAAGAGGAATTATGATGTAATTTAGATTGGTTTTGATTGTAATGTGTTGCTGCAGAATAAGTGCAATCCTAAATGACACTTGAGACCGTTGTGACTAAGTTTTTTGAGTGCATTTCTGAGTGGGTTAATCCTATGAAAAAAAAAATAAAATGGTGGTTTTAATTTTCTATTGTTCCTCCACATATTTCTAAAGGGATTTTTCTAAATGGATTTCCCTACAGAACTAGAATATAAAAGTTAGAGGTCTCTTTATTGCTTATATACATTACTTCTGGTAAGGATTAAATGGAAATAACTTGAGTGGAAATCAAAGCATATCAGACACACCTTGGAAATTTTAAAAGTAATTTAAGAGAATTTATTTATTTTCTAGAACTCATGTTCATGTATGCAATTTTCTAAGCTAAATGCAGAGTTAACGATTACATTTTTATATTAATATTTTTCATTGAAGAGAGACAACAAAAAAGTAGCTAATTAATTTAATATCCCTCTCAATAGCCAGTATTGGATTTTTATGGGTGTAGTAGAAGTAACAGTGCAGTGCAAAGAAAGCCCAAACTGATTGGAACTTTTGTCATAAGAGCTTCTCTGAATCTTAGTGGTATGTGAGAACTTACAGAGAAAAAGATTAGAATTTTTAGCATATGCAAGTATATTCAAAATCTAGCTAAATTCTTATGTTCAGTTATGTTAAAGAAACAACCACATTTTTTAACTGTTTCAGTTTTGTGTTTATAAATTGGTTTCAATGAGTAATACTTTTGGTTTTGTTATGGTAGAAGATAAATCAGAATGCTTAAACAGATTGTGGGAGCATTAATATAGTATGGATGGTATGTCCTCTGTAACACAGTTTTGTCTTATAGATACTGCTTACAAAAAATTCGGGGTCAGTGCTTTATTTCTTCATATGAGTGATGCAATTTAATATTGGGTGATCACCCAACTAAATTTTGTTTCCTTCATGAACTTTATAAAATACTGTAAGAAATTTTTGCTACTAGAGCATTAAGATAAAGATTTTAAAAGATCATAATTTGCCCTTACTTTTAGACACAGTAGTCATATTATTAGTCTCATAAGTATTATCATAATAATATTATTATTATGGGATTTCCATATATAAGTGTTTATGTTTTCTAAAAAATGTTTCTTGAAAAATGTTTAGGTCTTCATTGCCTTTGAATATCTGTTCTTATCCAAAGGAATTTGTGGTTGAATACTAGTTCTTTCAAGAGTAAAATTGGAAAATTTCACTTAAAATGTGCTTACCTTTGGGGTGTATAATTTGTGAGAATAAGTTTAGATCGTATTCATTTCTGTTTAATATGATTGTAGCTGATAAGTAGTTTTCAAAACCTGTTTCACACAAAAATAATTTGAGAAGTGGGAAAAAACCCCCATGCAGATATTAATACTGAAGTATATCGAGAATTTGTTTTTCTAGTTTAGCTTGAGTTCCCCCAGTCAGCAGAGGTCAGTTCAATCAACTGTGAGAAAAGTCTTATGGGAATATCAAGGTGGAGAGAGTAAGTCACATTTCTACTTTGGTTTAGATACATTGTCATAAAAGCAATAAAAATCCTTTTCTTTCTGTGCCCCAGTATGCTTTCCCTAGACTATAGAATTACAGATACTTACTTAGTAATTTGAAAAGAAAATATTTCCTAAGTGGAATTGCCGTCATACAACCACTGCACTACTGAGTGACGAGCCAATTATTTCTGTCAACAGAAATAGTTCCTGACTTTTAATCAGTCAAGTACCAGTGTTGTTAGGCCAAAGAAAGAAGGGGCGTACGACAGCTTTCAGAAACACTACTGCTCTTTTATAGGTGAAAGAAGAATTAAAGCAGAATTAAGTTCTACTAACTTTCTCCCCTTAGGCTTACATAGCCCAACCTGTCTTGGTTCAAGGTGGCTGACTGTGTCCCAAGTCACTGTTCCCTTGGAAGGTCTCCTGGTCAGCCTGTTGGTCATATGGACACTGACTATAGAAACCTCTCCAGAATGAACCTACAGAAACTGCAGAGCTGTCAGGAGAGCAGTGTTCCCCTTTCCAGAGTCTTATCTCAGCTGCCTTTCTTCTTCTTCCTTTCTTTCTCGAGCTGGGGCCAGCTGGAACCTGCTCCCCAGTTCCTTAGTCTCCCTTCTTTGCAGGCAAATTGTTTGCTCCAGACATTCTCCTCCACAATGTGGCTGGGAGTTAGCAGCCTTCTCCTGTCACTTTATCTCTGTATGAAGTTTGATGTCACAATCACCCTTCCCAAGTATGAAATAGGAGGCTTTGTTTTTGTTTCGGTATTGTTTGATTTGGTGTTTTTATTTGTTTGTGGGTGTTTGTTTTTTGTTTGGTTATTTTAGTAAAAGATTATTCTGACATAATTTCAATTCTGCACAAAATACGAAAATATTTCCCAAAAGGCAATGGTATATTTTCCTCTAGTATATGAGGGAGATTACCAAAATAAGTTTTAAATCAGCCATCAGTTTATCACTGCTCTGAGGCAGAAGGTGTTTGTGTTTTCACTCAACAGTGCTTCCTCGATATGACGTTTGGAGCCGGAGGCCACACAACAGCTCTTTTGGAGAAAGCCAGCGACATCACCGTGTATGCACTAGACAGGGACCCCACAGCTTACAAAATAGCTCAGCAGCTTGCAGAGTCCTACCCGTAAGTTGTCTTCTCGTGTCTTAAACGTGGTCCAGATAAGGTTGATACTTCGGTATTTTATACATAATGTAATATATTGTCATAGGTTTTAATAGCTTCTTGTAGAACAGCGTTCAATGCTGTATGTACCCTGTTAAATAGGAGATCCAGTTCAATTTGTTTATGAGTATTTGCATGCAGCTTCTTCTTAGGTTTTTGGAGTTAAATGTGTATTTTATAGTTTTAATTTTAGGCATGCATCAAGTAGCTAATTTTATATTTAAAAATGGATTTAAATAAGATTCATGTGTTCTGCTTGCCTTGAGATGATTCTGATTGCGAAGTAATACAAAAACATATCTTTGTGGTAAATATTTCACAAAAGCGATGGAATAATATGTTATAAAATAATTAGGTCATTTAAATATGGATTATGAATATTTTAATTTTAAAAACCCCAAAATAATTGTAATTCAGTATTAGGTTTGCTAAGTACTTTGCCACTGGCTTCAGAAACTACTGAACAATTTAATAAGCTACGATTTCTGTGTATAGCTTATGCTTCAATTTTTCTTTTAAATAAGAGTGCTGAATTTGCTAAATGAACAATTGCTAAATGCAAATTTTTACATCTTTTTTAGTTATGCATAGTTCTTGTTCCTTTATTTAATTCAATAAAGAACCCAGTCAGAACACCAGTGCATTCATGCAAAAGTGTCCAATATATAGAGTTGAATATGAGCTTTTCAGAAAGTCACATTTTCAAATCTGACCAAGAAGTAAAAATATGTAGATACAAAATTAAAGAATACGAAGTAATCAATACATAAGAAATTTATATAAGATAGTATGGAGAGAATACTCACTGTCAGGTTGAGAACACTATTTCAAAAGAGTTTTAACACGAAGAAAAGCATATATTTCCAGAAAGAAGAAATCTGGAAGAGGCGGATAAAAACACCTGGTTGTTCAGTCATGTTCTCCCACATAAAAAGAAGTTCTAAGGCAGCAGTAATATTTAAGCAATGCAGAAGGTGTTGCTGCCTTTTTCTAAGACAAAAGCCTGAACTGTGCATTCCTTTCTTCACGTGTGTTTGACAGAGGCCCAGTGGGAGAAATGCAAGCATGTGTCAAGACAGCATAGCTTAGTTTCTAGTCATCCTACTCTGTAACACCACTTACATATATTTCTATAAATTTTCAGCTCTTTTTGGGCTGAAATGACATGCAATGTATACTTAGAAATTTGTAGAATTCCTCTCTCCACTGTTATTTCTCCAGAAAATGCTCTTTTTGACAGAATGCTGTGGAGAATATTGTCAAGGAAAGTCCATTTTCTTTTAAAGTAAGCCTGCAAACATGTTCTGCCAAATGTCATGGGAGTTGTAAAGTCTTCTGTTCTTTGTGTCATAGAAAAAAACCAGTCTTTTTGAAACATTCACACAACGTAAGACAAAAATGAACAGTCCTCTGACTCAATATAAGTTTATCTGTAAAGTATCCTATGCAAACCTGGATGTGAAAAGTTTATTTTCCAGATAGACTAAGAGATTTTACCCGTGTTGGATGCTCTTCTGCCAGTGATTGACATTGGTAATTTTCTGCTTGCTTAGGTCTGTGAAAAGATGAACTTTGTGTAGCAGTTGATGTAACTTACTATGGTTTGAAAGACAAAGGAGGTCGCCTAGTTCTTATTTTTGATGGTGGTGTCTACTTTTACAGATGCAAATTATCCTTAGAAGGAAGTGTATTCTTAAATAACATAGTGTTGTTGGTGAAAAGTCTTAATCATTGAAGGACAACTGCATGTCACCTGGATATGTATTGTAGGATACAGAGCCGTATTCTTATTTGCTCTGGTGTTTCCCCTCACTTTCTGTCTTTCCTATTAGAAAGAACAAGTGGGTCCTTTTTCAGAAGGTAAATATATCTTTTCTCCTAACAGTTTGTGTTGAAAATTATGGCAAAAGAATGTTCTATATGTGCTAATTATTAATCTGCTTTCCCTGTGAAGTCAGCTGCATAAACCACTGTCAAATTAAAAGGAGAAAGGAGGCATAAGGCTGCCAGCTGGATGTGGCACCGTTCACCAGCACTCTCTGGGCCCGGCCATCCAGCCAGTTCTGAACCCAGCAAAGAGTGAACCTGTCCAAGCCGTGGGCTGCCAGCTTTCCCAGGAGAATGCTGTGGGAGAAGCTGTCAAAGGTTTTGCTGAAATCCAGGTAGACAACACCCACAGCCTTCCCCACACCCACCAGGTGGGTCACCTGGTCATAACAGGAGATCAGGCTGGTCAGGCAGGACCTGCCCTTCCTACAGCCTTACTGGCTGGGTCTGATCCCTTGCCTGTCCTGTAGGTGCTGTGTGGTGGCACTCAAGATGATCTGTTCCATTATCTTGCCAGGCACTGAGGTCAGGCTGACTCGCCTGTAGTTTTCTGGATCCTCCTTCTGGCCTTTCTTGTGGATGGGCATCACATTGGCCAACCTCCAGTCATCTGTGATCTCCCCAGTGAGCTAGGACTGATGGAAATGATGAGAGTGGCTTCACAAGCTCATCTGCCAGCTCCCTCATCACCCTAGGGTGGATCCTCTCTGGTCCCATAGATTTGTGAGCATCTATTAAGAATAACCTAAATTACCCTCACCTTCAAGGTCGAGTTGTAACATTTTGTTGGTGGATTCTGCACCTGGGACAGGGCAACCCTGGAATTATGTACAGAGTGGGGAATGAGAGGCTGGAGAGCAGCACTGCAGAAAGGGACCTAGGGGTCCTGCTCAATGGCAAGTTAAAGACCTCTTGAAGATGGCAAGCTCAAGACCTGTGTATCCCCATGACCAAGAAATCAAGCAAAGCGGGCAGGAGGGCTGGATGGATGAGCAGGGAGTAGTAAAATCTCAAATAAAAGAGAGAAATGTATGGGATGTGGAAAAGGGACAGGCCACATAGGAGGACTATATGAACATCATTAAGGTGTGCAAAGATGAGACAAGGAAGGCCAAGGCCCACTTGGAATTGAATCTGGCTGGGGATATCAAGGACAACAAGAAGTTCTTTTACAAATACATCAGCAGCAAAAGGAAGATGAAGGAAAATGTGAGGCCACTGCTGAATCAGATGGTAACAAGACACAGAAAAGGCAGAAGTACTGAATGTCTTTTGTGCCTTAGTTTTTAGTGCTGAGAATGTCCCTCAGGAGTCCCAAACCTCAGAGGTAAGAGAGGAAGGCCGGAGAAAGGAAAACTTCCCCTTGGTGATAGAGGGTTGGGTTAGAGACCAGTTAGACAGACTTAATGCCCATAAATCCATGGGCCCTGATGGGATGCACCCATGGGTGCTGAGGGAGCTGGCAGATGTTGTTGCTCTGCCACTCTCTGTCATCTTTGAACATGGAGAATGGGAGACATACCCGCTGACTGGAGGAAGGGCAATGTTACTCGCAGATTCAAAAAGGGCAAACAGGAGAATTTGGGAAACTACAGTCCAGTCAGCCTCACATCCATCTCTGGAAAGGTGATCAGATCATTCTTGAGGCCATCACAAAGCATGCAGAAGAAAAGAAGTTCATCAGGATTAGTAAGCACAGATTCACCAAGGGGGAATCATGCTTGACCAATCTGATAGCCTTTTATGATGGCATGACAGGATGGCTCAGTGAGAGGAGAGCAGTGATGTTATGTTAACATCAGCAAGGCTTTTGACATTCTCCCATGACATCCTCATAGATAAGCTCAGGAAATGTGGGCTAGAGGAATGTACAGTGAGGCAGATCAAGAGCTGGCTGAAGGGCAGAGCTCAGAGGGTCGTGGTCAGTGGAGCAGAATCCAGCTGGAGACCTGCACTCAGGGGTGTTCCCCAGGGAGCAGTTCTGGGTCCGGCCAGCCTGTTTGTCACCGGCCTGGATGAAGGGACAGAATGCACCCTGAGCGAGTTTGCTGAGGATACAAAACTGGGGGGAGTGGCTGCTACACCTGAAGGCTGCATTCCCATTCAGGGGGACCTTGACAGGCTGGGGAGTTGGACAGAGAGAAGCCTAATGGGGTTCAACAAGGGCGAGTGTAGGGTCCTGCACCTGGGGAGGAATTACTCCGAGCACCAGGACAGGTTGGGGCTGACCTGCTGGAGAGCACTCTGCTGAGAAGGACCTGGGAGTTTTGGTGGATGACAGGTTGACCACGGGCCAGCAGTGCACCCTTGCAGGCAGGAGGGCCAGTGGTGTCCTGGGGTGCCTCGGGAAGAGTGTGTCCAGCGGGTGGAGGGAGGTGATCCATCCCCTCTACTGAGCCCAGTGAGGCCACATCTGGAGTGTTGGGTTCAATTCTGCTCTCCCCAGTTCTAGGAAGACAAGGAGCTGCTGGAGAGGGTCCAGTGGGTCCATCCATCCAGCCACAAAGATGGTGAGCGGGTCTGGAGCATCTCTTTTGAGGAAAGACTGTGGGAGCTGGGCCTGTTAATGGAAGGGAAGACTGAGAGGTGATCTCATCAATGCATATAAATATGCAGGTGTGAAGAGGGTGGTGCCAGAGTTTTTCAGTGGTGCCCCATGACCAGACAAAGAGCAGTGGCCATAAACTAAAACACAAAAAGTTCCACCTCAACATGAGGAAGAACTTCTTCACGTTAGGGGTGGCAGAGCACTGCAACAGGCTGCCCAGGGAACTCATGGAGTCTCCCTCTGGAGACATTCAAAGCATGCATGGATGAGTTCCTGAGACACCTGCTCCAGGTGACCCGGTCTTGGCAGGGCAGTTGGACTGGATGATCTCCAGAGGTCCCTCCAACCCTAACAATTCTGTGATTCTGTGAAATATTCCCAAAGATATTGTGGTAAGAGGAGATAAATATGCTAAATTAAGGGATTTTTCTATATTCAGAACTTATAAATGAAATCTCCAGAGGTCCCTCCAACCCTAACAATTCCGTGATTTTGTGAAATATGCCCAAAGATACTGTGGCAAGAGGAGATAAATATGGCTAAATTAAGGGATTTTTCTATATTCAGAACTTAAAAACGAAATCCTCCATGTATTTTACTGAAAGATAGCTGGAGTAGTAAGTCACTGGAGGAGAAAACTGAGGAAAAATACATTTGATGTTTGTATTTTAAATGTGTCTCTGTTTTTTGATAGCGATTTTGTCAGAACTTAAATCTGAAGAGGGTAGAGCTCCAGCTGCAGCTCTCACATTCATTTAGTGTTTCTGTTTATTATTTTTATTTTTAAAAATATGTAGTGCTGCTTTAATAAGGAGAAAATGGGTCAGGGTCTGTTAGATATTCAGTGTGTGGGTGGGAATCCTTTGACGTGCTTTCTGGGGAAGCCGCTAACTTGGGAATTGCTGCTGAGAATCCAGGAGAACAAGATAAAATTTAGTCAGTAGCAATATATATTACAAGTCAACCCTTTCACACCCACTGAAAGGAAGAGGCTAGAGAGGTGGCTGAAATCTGGCAATTAACCAATATCATGGAAAATTTTTAAGTATGAGAAACTCATGCAAAGCCAATGCAGAGCTAAAAATACATGCTTTGTGATTCTCTGAGCAGAATAAGAAATTGTGCCCCAAAAATATGGATAAATGGTATAGAATTCCTCATGCAATTTAAATACGATTTTAATATAGTTTTAAAGTGATTTTGAGGTGTGAGGGTGCTTTTAGATTTTGCTTTCAGAGTTACACAGAGTTTGCAGAAAAAATGTGATAGATCAGCTGTGCATTGTATGCTCTGGGGAAAACAGATTTTTTTTCCCAGTCCTAGGGAAAACAGAAGGGTTTTTTTTCAATTTTGATTTTTTAATGTGCTTATGAATAGTAGCTGAGTGTTATGTATTGGTGCTTTTTCTTGCTATATGTTATTTTTATATAACTTTTAACTGTAGTGCATATGAAATACAATTAATATGCAATCAAGGCATATTCATTATAATGGTGCCTTGACTACATACATGTATAGTTAATTAGTTACCTATAGGGTTATTTCTTTCTAAAGAATTCTCCATGTATGTCAACATCTGGCTGTCTCAAAAATGCAGGCAACAAAGATAAGTGAGTTACCTTAAATATGAAGTGGAAAAATTCAATTGAGAGTAGTAAAAAGACCCTCAAATGACATTAATATTAAAATACTACTTTTCTGATATTTATTTTGTTTTCCAAAATATTTCAGTAGGAAAACCAAATATATTTCTGTATCAAAACATAAGGAATAAAAATTCTTTTGTTGTTGAAGTCGCAGCTGTGCAGGTTTCAGAATGACTGGGAAACTGCTTGCTTTCATACATACAGTGTGATCCTTCAATACACTGAGTTGCTGGTTTAAATTTGGCTCAAATTCAAAATTGCCCTGACACAGAAAACACATACAAGACGGCTGGTCTTTACAGTGTTGGATATCTTGTTTAGTGCTTTCTCAAAACCTTGTCAGCTTTCAAGGGAAAGGCTATGCATGTCATTTACCTGGAATTTAGTAAAGCCTTTGACACTGTTTCCCACAGAATTCTCCTGGAGAAACTTGCTACTCGTGGCTTGCACATGTGTCCTCTTGTCTGGTGAAAACTGGCTGGATGGCCAGGCCCAGAGAGTGCTGGTGACTGGAGTTAGATTAGCAGGTGCCTGGATCTGAGTGGTGCTCCCCAGGGCTCAGTATTTGGGCCTTTTAATATCTTTATAGATGATCTGGACAAAGGGATTGAGGGCACTCTCAGTCAATTTCCAGGCAACACCAAGTTGGGTGGGAGCGTTGATCTGCTAGAGGGCAGGAATATTCTACAGAGGGATTTGGACAGAGTGGATTGCTGGGCCAAGGCCAGTTATTCAAAGGTCAACAAAATGAATTACTTGGGTCACAACCGCTCTGCAGCACCACAGGCTAGGAGCAGAGTGGAAAGCTTCCCTGCAGAAAAGGACCTGAGGGTGCTGGTCAGCAGCAGCTGAACATGAGCCAGTGTGTGCCCAGATGGCCAAGAAGGCCAATGGCATCCTGGCCCCTATCAAATAGTGTGATAGCAGGACCAGGGAAGTGATTGCCCCCCTGTACTCGGCACTGGTGAAACTGCTCCTCAAGTCAGTTTTGGGCCCCTCACTACAACAGAGACATTGGGGGGATGAATCATGTCCAGAGAAGGGAATGGAGCTGGGGGAGGATCTAGAGAGAAAGTCCTCTGAGGAGTGGCTGAGGGAGATGGAGATGTTCAGCCTGGAGAAAAGGACACTCAGAGAGGACCTTCTCGCTTTCTACAACTACCTGAAAGGAGGTTGTAGACAGGTGAGGGGCAGTCTGTTTTCCCAGGTGATAACCATAGGACAAGAGGAAATGGCCTCAAGTTCCACAGGAGAGATTTAGATTGGATATTAGGAAAAATTTTGTCATGGAAAAGGCTGTCAAGCACTTTCTTGGTTGCCCAAGGAAGTGGTGAACTCATCATGCCTGGAGGGATTTAAAGGCTACATAGATGACGTAGATGACTTAGCAAGTGGTGGACTTGGCAGTGCTGAGCTAATGGTTGGACTCAATCTTAGAGGTGTTTTCCAGCCTAACTGATTTTGTGATTTGAGTATCAGGCTTCTCTTACATAGCATAATTACAGAAATTTCACTATAACATTACATTGTTTGAAACTGTAATTAAATAATTTGTATGTGCACTTCTTAATTTTCTTTTCATTGATGATGCAATGGATTTTGATTCATTGTGTGGGCTGAAAAATCTTTACCTGTAGACTGTAGTCTAGTAAGTTCAAGTTCAGAAAATGTTTCTACCACTTTGTGTTGGGATTACTACAGACCATTTCCAGTATTTTTTCACTGAACATGAAACATTTACATTTCATATGCTGTTTACATAATAAACAAATCCTCATTTGTATTTAAAAGAACTTAAGGGTACAGTTGCCTGTCTCAAACACTGTCAAAGTCACAGAAGGAACTTGTCGTAAGAAAAGCCACCACAGCAGGAACTTGAGGTAAGGACAGAAGGGAGGAACTTGTGACAGGAAGGTCCTAATTCCAGGCCTGGTGGAGGTGAGATCTGTTCAGCACATCCTGGTTAACACATTGAGACAAAAATTCCCACTGTGGTAAACTGGGAAAGGAAGGAACTGCTCAGATCACCCCAAGTTATGGGACAGATGGCATCTGTGGCCACCAGTGACCACTGGAGCACCCCCAAACTCATTTCTGTGGGGTTCCATCAGAGGACTGTGCATGATCCACAGTGTTAAAACTACCCCCAGGGGAGGTGCCTGGCATTCCCACCTGAACCTGAACACATTTTACACTCTTGAACTCTTTGTTTCATGGGCTGTCCCCACCATGACAGATCGAGACAGCAAACATCACTTCAACCAACAGACATCTGAATTGCAACAATCAAGCCTTGTAGCTGGATCCATGGTGGTGATATCTTTCTTCTCCACTATCTACCTTTATCCTCCCTTCCTTCCTTCCTTCCTTCTCTTAAATTATAGCTTTATACTTTTAAATGGTTTTATTACTATAGATAATAATAACCAAAATGGCTACATACCTCCTTTCCATCACAACCTAATTGTTCTAAAATAAACCCTGCACACACACACATACACGTATATATATGTATAAACACCAGTCATTCAGTGTCATTTCCTTCTCATCCACCCCAGGGAATCTTTTAACAAGAACCTTAATTACCCCATCTCAGTGTAGGGTTGTAACAGCGCTGTTTACATCTAGAAGTAGTAAAGTGTCTTTCAAGACACTGTGCTGGAATACTGCATTTATATACACAATAGTGTTAGTTTCAAGGCATGTCGTTATGCTGACATTCCCAGTAAAGCTTTTCTTTAGCAGTAGATACATTTGGACAACAATTAAATACTAATCAGTTCTTCAAGATTCATTGTATTTACAAGACTCTATTAATCTTTTTGATGGTATATATATTTTATTTTGACAAAATTATCTGATAGTTATATTACTAAAATTATTTTGAATTTCATGTCATAAAACAGGGTTTTGTTTTCATACATAACATCCCATAGGTCAGTTCTAGATTTAATATAATTTACAGTCAAATGAGTCAGGACATCCCTTTTACAAGTTACTAGTTTAAGAAAACAAAGTGATGTAATTTTGATCTGAGTGCTCTTGAATAAGTTGCTTAATCATATTATTTTAGTAGGAAAATCTTAGAAGAGATGTTTTACATTAAGTGACGTCTAGAGTTCTGTGGATAACTGTTGTTTATCAGTTTTGAATTTAGTTTTGGTTTAGGCAGTTTCTCTTACAATATATCCTGGTTCCAGCCAGGATGGTTAAGTTTTGCAGTAGCCAGGAGGCGCATGGCCAGGACCTGGATGTTATTCTGTACCACCCCACATCATGTCTGGGGGACAGGGGGGGAAGAGGTCTCCTCCAGTTGTGCTGGGTGTGGGTGGGTGGTTGGGATAGCATCGAGTTCCACGTGGTGAGCACTTGTGTGTGAATTGTTCACCTCTCTTGTGCACTCTGTTGTTAATATTGTTGCCATTACAGCTTGTTTTCTTATTTCATTTGCTGTTTCCAGTAAATTGTTCTTATCTCAACCTGTGATCTTTATCTTTTGTGCCTCCAGTTCTCCTTTCCATCCCACTGCTGCAGGAGGGGGTGGCAGAAGGGGAAGTAAGCAAGCAAGTGGTGTGTGATTTGGAACACTAAACTGGGGAGTACCATTCCCAAAGTGTGACACGATGCCAAAACCATTCCCATAGGAAGAGATCTTAGGACGTTGTCTAGTCCAGCCTCATGCTTCAGACATATCAGGCAGTCAGTATGATCCATCTACTCCTGTATCTGAATCTTCTTAGACATCTTTAGACATGCTTAGACAATGGAAGTATAGGTTAAGCAGCTTAATTCCTTTCTGGCCTGAAAAGCTACACCTTTCTGACCACAGATGTTGATCAAGAAACAAAGAAACACTCAGCAGAGTGTTAGTTTTCTTCCATCACAGTTTTTCATCGGTGTTTCTCTAGGAATACTCTAAAATGCTAACTCTTTTTACAGAATGAGAGGACCATCATTTAAGTTGATAGAGAGGGGTAAGAAGCTTCTGAAATAATTTCAAACAAATGCAAACCCCTCTATGTGTTGGTAAAGGAGATGGAGCTGAATGTGGGTGATTTGAATTCCTTTTTAATACAAATGTCCAGATCCTTAATTTGTTTTTAAGGACCTGTTAGCTCAACTTCATGGAATGCAACGTCAAGTGTTACTTTACATGTTCATTATATTCTTCTTATTTTTTAAGTTCATCTATATCATTGTGGCATAAAAGTGCTCAGAATATCTTTAAAGTTTACTGTTATAGCTTTTAAATGAAGAGTATTTCCGAGAACAGTTCTTTGAAGCTTAATTTGGGTTGTAGATTTTTTTTCTAAAAGGAAGAAATGTTTTCAATCCCCATCAAATAAATAATTATCCTGCTGAAACTATCTTTGAGTTTTTTGATCTGTAAAGGAGACATCAGCTTTTTCTTTCAGCCAGTCTTCCTTCCTGGTTTTGATGAGAAAGTTTCTTACAGCTCTTTAGATGACTTAAGGACTTTTATATTGCTTTAAAATACATGTAAAAGATTGTAAAACTTAAATTCTGATTATAAACATTTTATAATGTATGTTTCAAAAATATTTAGAAATATCTTTTATAAACAGTTAAAGCATTTTTTTTTGCAGCTGAACAATTGAGCTCTGGGTATATTTTCATTACAGTAACAAACCAGTTTGATTTTTATAAAAATAATCGTTGTTTGAGAGAAACTGATACAGTACTGCTTTCATATCTTCTAAAATTTAGTTTTTCATAATAGCAAAACTCCTTCTGATGAGAAGGAGGAGGGGAAGATAATGATTTCTAATCAGAAGGTTTTTGTACCTGGTAGCTGGTTGTCTACAGATCTTTTTGTCTTAATGAGAAGATGGTATTTTCATATTCCTTAGCAAGTTTGCACCAGGCTATATATTTAGCTTATTTTTGTTAACATTTACTATAGGAGGCATTAAGGCACTCTGCACAAATCAAGAGGACATAAACTGTATTAAAATACTCCTTCTTGTATCAAACAATAGAGATGAAAATTTATTTCATCAGTAGATATATGATAATTTTTGAGGATAGAAGATACCAGCATTTTCCTGTGAAGATGGAAATTATATAAATGTGTACACAAAAAGATGCTTGTCACTTACTAAGAGAAGGTCAAGACTTATTAGTATTTAAGATAAGTATATAATTTACTAAGTAGCTAAATTAAACAAAACCAAAAGATGATAGTCTCTGATTCATAATCTTATTTCTTCTACTTTGATAAAAAGAATACAGGTAACTAAATGAAAATATTAGTAAACACATTTTTGTATCAGAATTGAGCTTCACATTTAACTATGGGATATAAAAATGTATAGAGAAATTCAGATTATTTTTCTGATTGAGCCATTGGGCTTCAAATACTGTTATTCTTAGATGCATTAGGATTATGCATATAGGTGACATAGACCATAAAAATGAATTACTTTGACTACATAATTTTATTTTTTTCTGGTCATAATAATAAACATAATTTGCATTTTAATTTGATTTTAGTCTTTGTGACTCAGCTGTGCCAAGTATTGTACAGAATATTGAAAGAACTGAAAGTAAAATCAGGCATTTAATTGCTGCTTTGTATTTGGATGCCTGAAAAATACATCAACTTAGCTTGATCAAGAAGCAGAGATTTGGACAGAGAGATTTCAGAGGATTTCTGTATAAAACCTCAGTGGAGAAAACATGTAACGTGGAATGGAAGTTGCCTGTGGCCTTGTCACCACTGAATGGTGCAAGTGTTTGAGGCCAATATTGACTAAGTGGTCTTGACACACACAGATTTATAAGAAATAATACAAGTGTCATATCTCAACAGCACAAACAATCTGTAATATTGATACTGTTTATACTGTCAGTCTTACTGGGGTCATGAGAAGTTAGACGCTGCTGGAATTTAAATATTTAAATATAAATCAGAAAAACAGAACCAAATTCTTTCTGATAATGATATCCAGATTGGCCATTCATCTTCAAGAAGATCTGTGCCACCTTCCTGGCTGGGCAAGGAAGGAGGAAGATAACAATCACTCCTTTCCCCCAAGCCTTCTCTGGGAAAGCACCTTTTTTTTTTTTTAATTCCTGAAAACCAGCATCTTTGCCCCTCAAAAAAACGAGGAAGTACTGCTGCACATCTTGGAGACCAGCTGCTAAAACCCCCAACTTTTCTGTGTCAGGGCAGGTTTAATCCACGGCTGCGTTGTCGCTGCCCATGTGGCGATGGGCTCTCCCTAATGCACCCCAGGGTACCACCGGCCCTCTTGCCCACAGGGCCCACTCATGGACACTCTGCTGTCCACCAGGGCCCCCAGGTCCTTTTCCACAGAGCTGCTTTCCAGCAGGTCAGTCCCCAGCCTGCACTGGTGCATGGGGTTATTCCTCCCCAGGTGCAGGACCCTGCATTTCCCTTTGTTGAATTTCAGACAGTTCTTCCCTGCCCATCTCTCCAACCTGCCGAGGTCCCTCTGAAGGGGTGCACAGCACTCTGGGGCTCTGGCCACTTCTCCCATCTTTGTGTCATCAGCAAACTTGCTGAGGGGGCATCTGCCCCTTTGCCCAAGGCATTGATGAGTGAGTTAAACAATACTGGGACCAGTGCTGAACCCTGGGGGACACCACCAGTGCCAGGCCTCCAGCCAGACCCTGTGCCACTGATCACAACCCTCTGGGATCTGCTGTTCAGCCATTCCTCAATCCACTGGAATGTCTGCTCATCCAGTCCACACTCCCCGAGTTTGCCTATGAGGATGTTGTGAGAGACTGTTGAAAGCTTTGCTCAAGTTGAAATAGGCAATATCCACTGCTTATTTCCATCTTGCTGTTCCCAGGTATTTGGACTATTATGGGTTTGTGGGGAATTCAGCAGAATAGAGCAGCAGACATGGAAGATGCTGATTTTCTTGGTCTCATCTGTTTCTTTGTTTTGCATGGTCACATACATGATGGACAGGGCACCAAACCTATGTCTGAAGGACACCTTGAATTCTGTTTCCTTGGATATTTTGCAGATTAAAAATGGATTGAAAAAGAAATCTCCGTAGGCTTTTGATGTTAATTTGATGTCTTGTTTCATAGCTCTTTAGTTGAGATACTAGTTTATTATAAATTCAGATCTATTGTAGCAAGAATTATGAATAAAACAAATTTTATTGAATTTTAAAAACTTAAAATTCTATACTGCTTTTGTGCTATGACTTCATGGCTCAAAAGAAGAAATGAATATCGTTGTATAATCAGGGGGATTTCTTGCTTTCAGAGGAATATGTTTCCATTTTTATTTCTTGTTGGATTCCTGCCTCCCTGGTGTAGCTGTGTTTCTTAGTTAGGTTTTTCCCCCTAACGGGGGACCAATTTTTAAGAAACTTTCAGCACTCTCTGAGTTTATTACGTCTTATCAGAGAAACAAGGTCACGTAGCATACACCAGAGAAGTGCAGAAGAAGAAATGCCCACAGAATGTCCGAGAATGTGTGAGAGTGTCCGAAAATGTCCACAGAATGTCCCCTTATCGAGATAACACGGTCTTCTTGAGGGTCAATCATCCAATTAAGGCTTAAAACGAAAGATATTTTCACTTTTCTACCAATGTTAGACAAATGCTTTAGTCACGTATACAGGAACTGCGGAATTTTTCATCCAATGATTTTTAGGAGCCTACTACTGCAAAATATGGCATACTAGAAGAAGAAGAAGAAAGCCTAGAAACAATAACAATCCTCCATTTTTGAGTTTTTGCTTTTTATCTATTTACTACATTAATAAACCCAAAACCTTTAGATTTTTCACCCTGTGATAACCTTACATAATACTCTATTATTTAGTTCTCACTGAAGTAGATTCTAGCTCTTCCCAAAGAGTTAGCAATTTTCTCCATGGATAAAGGTCAAACACAGTGTTGTCCAGGGGGGTAGAACCCTTCAAAACAGGCAGGGAAATATTCTCTGCATTCAGGGCTCCTACAATTTCTCATAATTAATAAGATATTAAACATTGAAAAATAGAAGTGTGCCGAACTAAAAATGTCTTGTTCTCTCCTCTCTCTAACTATTGCTACAGAAAGAAATGTCAGTATTTGGGTGCCAATCTGGAAGCTTCTCAATGAGTCAGCATTGCACATTTAATAGAAACAGATAAATATATAGTAAAATTATGGTACATAAAATGTTTATCGATTAATTCTGCATTCAGAGATGCAGCGTAAACCCTTTAATTACTGAATCTTGCTTTTGAGTTTTCAACTCAAAATTGGGTCCCCCTGGCAGGTCAGATGGGTTTTTGTCTCTGGAAGGAAGCTCTCTTTTCCTGCTAGACTTTCAGGTGCAAGTCCCACATTGATCCATTGCACCAGTAGCAATGAATCCAGCTTTTTGCCCATACATTGTTTGTGGCTTTAATGCTGCCTACCAAAGTAATAGAGGAGAAAAATCAAAAGCTGTATTAAAATGAAATTAAATATACTCTTTACCTGTTAACTACAGAGCCAGATACTTTTTCTTAGAAATAAATGACGTTGATCCAGGTGTGTTTTACCTTCAATAAATCTATGTTGTCTGTTCTCATCTTGCTCTTCAAGTGATGGGTAATAGTTTTCGTGAGGACTTCATGTGTAAATAATGAAGGAAGGTCTGCCAGCCTGTAGTTCTCTGGACAATCCTTCTTGACATTTTTTTAAGTTATCACGGCACTGACTTCGTCACAGTCATCAGGGATTTGCCTTAAAGCTGACAGAAGAGCTTCCTGATAACAGCAGCCAGCTCTCTTGACACATTCCGGTGTGTGTCATCTGATCCCGAATCTGTGCAGGTGTCCAGCTGCTCCACGTCACCATCTCCCTTGGTCCTCCTGCACTGTGGTGTGAGCATGTTTCCCTCCTAGTCTGTGAGAGTGTGCACTTGGGGCAGATTTTGCCAGTAAATACTTAGGCAAAGGCTTTCATTGCCCTGCCTTTTCAGTGAAATTTATTACTGGGTCACCAGTGCCATTCTCCAGTCTCCCATGTCTGCATGGCATATCCCTTTCCAGTTTTAGCTTCAGACAGATTTAGGTTTTCTTAACTCCAGCCTGGTGCAATCCAGCTCAGGATTTCTCTGGTAGCTTGTCGTGCTTCTCCCTCTTGGCCCTCTTTTCTTTGACACTGTCAGTATTTCCCTGTTCAACCCAGGTGGCATCTTGCTGTGGGTGCTGTGGCTTTTTGTTTTCATATGGGTATGGATTCCCTTGCACTTTGCAGAAATTGTTGACGGGATTTAGCCTGTTGTCCCGAGTTCCTTCTCATGTCAGGAGAGCCTCCTGTTTACCCATTCCCTAAAAAGGCTGAGGTCTCCTGAATCCTGGGATTTCTAGTTTGCTGTCTCCTTCGCTACCATCATCGTCATCAGCAATTTTGTCTAAAGACTTAGATTGCAGAGTCACACTGTGTAGCTTTTATCTAGGATCAATGTTCAAAAGTATTTTTGGACGCTTGTATTACTTCCATGAAAAATAATCTGTTAATGCACCCTCCACTGTTATTCCTCCAAAATCTGTTTGAGGCTATGTCAGGAGCTGTGACACCTGAGGTCAGATATTTGTGGAATACTTGTTTCTTATGCCAGACGGTTTTTACCAGTTCCTTATTTTTGTTGCTATGGGTATTGTATAGTTTACTACAAGTATTCCCTCTGGTGCTATATTAAACTGGCCTAGAACTTTCTCACTACATAAACATACAACCTTAATCCAGTTTTCATGTACTTCTGTATTTGTTGTCTTTTTTTTTCCTTCTCCTTTCTAGAAGGGTTACTGATTCTCAGAAGGCAGTTAAAATCATAGAATCATTTAGGTTGCAAGAGATTTCTAAGATCATTGATTCCAACCACTAAACCAAATACTGCCAAGTTCAACTCTAAACCATGTTTTAAGTGCCACATTGACATGTCTTTTAAATACCGCCAGGCATGGAGGTATTTAAACCTCATCATCATCATTTAAACCTCATCAACCACCTCCCTGAGCAGCCTGTTCCAGTGCTTGACAACACTTTTGGTGAAGAAAATTTTCTTAATTTCCCATAAAAACCTTCCTTGCCATAACTCAAGATAATTTCCTTTCATCCTGTCGCTTGCTGCGTAGAAGAAGCAACCAACCCCCACTTTGCTGCAGCCTCCTTTCAGGTACTTGTAGGGAGCAATAAGGTCTGTGCTCCAGAGCCTTCACCAGCATCCCTGTGGAATGCAGATTCCATGTTAATAAAGGTATGTGAAAGACCATTTCTGATGCGTTTCATGAAGTGTTCAATTCCATTTTTAAGTTATAAAATGAATGTAGTTTCTGATACTCTTAGTTCTGAAAAGTTTCAATTGCTTTTGAGAAATAGAAATTGTAATTTATTTTTTTGTCTTTGAAAGACTGCAGAGGAGAAATGTAACTTGCATAACACATCAATTACTAAAATGATCTCTTAGGATTAATTTAAGTCAGTTGTGTCACTGACAACTTTGTTTAAACTCATCAGAGAGCATTATACTTGTTAGAGATGAAGCTGGACTTAGCTTCTATTTCTTTTAAAAATATTGGTTGTATTGTGAACATAAATGCTGGCAAATCCTCAAATAATTACGACTGACCTCAAGCTGTTTGAATATGCCCTTTAAAGAAAAAAACCCAACAAACCAATGAAAAGCAAAACTTGTACTGTAAATAATAAACAACTTTATGATAAGTTGAAAGTCATTTTTTCAAACAACAAATTATAAGATTTTTTTTTCTTTGAATCATTTGGGTGATTTTTTGAAGTTTCCTGTGTAAAAGTAAAGCAGGGAGTGAATGGCATCTTAGAACCTTTTTCTTTACTACCTGTGATGAGATCTGGAAAGAAAGAGTTGTGGTTCAGGGTTCAGTGCTTCTTAGTAAGCATTGCTGTGTTAGCCCCTCTCTAAAGTAACACGTGTCCTTGGCATGTGCTCTTACCTAATCTAAGAGGGGATTTGATACTGACATTTGACTTTATTCTATAATTAAATGATTTAAAGAGAAAAGGGAAGTATAATTTACTGGTTTAGGTCATACACTAAGTCAACAAGGTTCATCTGCAATGCTCAACCCAGTCACAACTTGTTATAGGTTTAACACATATCTAAAGCATTTTAGTCTGTGAATATTTTAATCTTGAATGACAATTTCAATAAACGTTTGTATGAAAAAGAATGTGCACCCTTTAACTAGAACCAGAATGTTCTCATTGTTTTGACTTTCTGACGTCTTTCTGCTCCATAATCAACTTTAGGAAGTACTGCAGGTGGTTTGGAGGTTGAGTGAGTTAATAATTAATAAGGATTTTCGTGGCCTTTGTGTCAGTTTTTATTTCCAAATCACTTGCTAACCAGTCACCTAAGGGCTTAAAATTGAACAGGACAATAAGCAGCAGGAGCCTGTGGTGCAGTTGATGCTGATGAACAAAGAAAATAAATTACAGAAGTCAAAATAAGTATTATTGGTTGCACTTAATACTATAAAAAATTGTTTTCTTGTGAGGAATACAGAGAACCAATTCAAATAAAGATTTTTTTTTGGCTGTAATTTTATGTAGAACCTAAACTTTCTTCTTTATATATAATGCAATGATTATTCAATTTATCAAATGTTACTGCATTGCTTTTGCTCAAGAGCATTCACTCAAATGGATGTCAGTATTATGTAATTTTTTCTTTTCTTTTCTTTTTTTTTTTTCTTTTTCCCTTATTCCTAAGCTCTGGAGGTTGCCATTACAAAAGGAAGGCATTTATCTTCAAGTATTTTCAGGCCTAGAAGAGCTGGTCCGTTTCTATGACCTGTTGAAGATTTTTGACAAGACTATAGTTTCTTCTGGTGTTCTCTCTCTCTTAAATCTTGCTATCCTTTCAAATAAGAGTAAATCTTTAGTAAACTTTTAAGTAATGATAGCTAGTGCCTTTGAAAGAGACTGTTGAATGTGAAACAAGGGGATTTTTTTTTCTTTTTGCCACACTCCCCTCCACGTTACTTGACTGCATTCACTAATACATAGGCAAATCTTGTTTTTTTGAACGAAACTTGTGACCAAATTTCCTTTCTCACTCCAAAATTTTAATCATAGATTTCCTACAGTAATACTTACATAATTTGATTACAAATAGAGATTATTGCCACAGTTTACTCCCGTGCTTCTACAGACTCTTATAATTCTTAAATCTTTCCTGCTGAAAGTTTTGACAGTGTAGGTAACTTGTAAGCCCATCAGCAGCCTTTTTTAAGGGTGGGATTTCATGTGTGTGATCTTTGATCTTCAGTGCTGGAAGCTCTTTGAATTTCCTTTGCTTTGAAAGCTGCATGTAATGGTATAAATGTCTTGATAGTCTTGCACTAAACATAGGAGACCCTACAGGTCGAAATGACAGCTATCCCTATTCCTACACTACACTGAAGTTAATGTGGTTTCTTCACATTTCTTTCTAGCCTTCTGTGTTACCTTAAGAGTATTGTCCTTTCCCTTCCCTGTGAATGCAGCCATAGCTTGCACATCTAAACCTTTATTTTTGTAGATGAAGGATTGTAGGATTGCTTAGGTTGGAAAAGACCTCTAAGTCTGACTATCAGCCCAGCACTGCCAGGTCCACCACGTTCCTAAATTCAAGTGTTTATCATTATGTATTCAAGTAAGTTCCTAAATTCAAATATTCAGCTCCATACATGCACCATAGTTTCTTCCCTCATCTGGGTGGCTGAATCACTGAACCATTAAACTATTAGTTACACAAGCACAGCCCAAGGTTTACATCTTTTGCAGAATGAAGGAGTATTTTGTTTAATAGCTGCACTACAGAAGGAATTGAAAGTCAAGGGAAAGCTTCTTGCTACTTAATGTGTTTATTCAAATGGGACTCAGAGATCCATTGTAATGCAGATTTTTACAACTTGAATTTTACTAATACTATCTTTTGTCTAAAGGTACTATAAATATTTTTTAAGTGTCACTTCCACTCAAAATTACTTACTCTGGTTTTGGCCATATGTTTTGAAAAACAAAAGAAAAATTATATCTGCCTTGTTTTGCTCTCTCAAATCTAAGTAAAATGATATTTTGAGGTAGAAAATACTATTTTTATACCCTCTGTCACCTTTGTTAACATTTTATTAGACATAAATCATGTAGTTTCAGGCTGCATAGTGGCAATATGGTTCACTGTGTATTCTATTTTTGTAACTTTATTTAAAACTGACATGTAACTTGCTGTACCTGAAACCCCAAGTGAGCCAGTTATTGGAGTGTAACAAAGTTTTGACGTCAGAACTGCTATTTATTCCACTGGCAACCATTAGCAATGCATTACCCTTTGGCACTCGTGTTTTCAGAAACATGGTTAAATTTTTATGACTGGGTCTAGCCAATTAGGATTCTTTCTCAAGATAGAAATAAGGGAAGAGATCTTTTTTATAACTTACTAAATGTAGCTTTCCAGAAACAACAGAATAAAAATATAAATTATTGCACTCAGAGTTCCCAAAACATTCTACTGAGCCACACCTCAGCTTGCCTGCTTGCTGTACACATGTATTTGAGAGGCAGGGGTTAAGCTGGGCTGCCTTGTCAAATGCATGAGCCTTTATTAGAATTTAATGTAATTACAGCTGAGTCATTCTCTCGGGTCAGTCTGGGAGCTTCAGTAGGATGTTAGAGGGGCCAGCGACTTAAGGTGGAGAGAACTGGGGAGATACAGGAGGTGTGGAGGAAAATCAGGTGGAAGGGGTGGGCTTGTCAAAAACAAATGAAGAGCAATTTCAGTAGAGGTTTCTGTTGCTGTCTTTTTCCTCGAAAAGCTGAACTTAAGCAGCGCCAGACTTAAGAGTGTGTATTAGTAGGCACTACATACAGAGTGGGATGGAGCAGCTGCATGAGAGGGTGCTGTAGGATGTGATTCCTATAATAGAATAATAATAAGAAATGCCAGTGTCTACAAACAGAACGTACAACAGATACGTTTTCCTTCTGTGTAACTTTTGGCAATCTTCTCCTGAGGGCTCGGTAATGTGCACTGTGTATTCAGGCATGAATTTAGAGTTGCAATTCAACAAAAGTTACAAAACGCTCGTTTGTACATGTTACTTTACTAGTGTTCTGTACATCTGCTTTGAAGGGAATGCTCTTTTATATAAGGTTATTATTCCATTCCTGCAGTTTATTAATGATTTTGTGTTCTTTATATCAGTAGTGAAAATATGGCTAGTTTTTGTCATAGGTTGTTTCCTGCAAAAAATGCTTCTCTTTAAGGCTCTGATCTTTATTGTAATAGGGCAACTTTAATATGTTGCGTAAAAGGTTGTGGCTGCAATCTAAATTTGGCAGCTACATCCTAATTTTCCAAGTAAATAGAAGCTGCTTGATCTTAAAGTATCAGCTATCTGCGTTTATGTGTAATTCAGTTATCATATGATTTCCAGGTGAACAATCATCTTTTGAGCAGCCATGAGAGGGAAACTACTTGGACATTCTGTTTCCAGGTCTTGTATTTCTCCTGTGTGGAACCTTTGACATCCCTCACTGCTATCTCCTGTAATTTGGATATCTGTTCTGGGTGCAGCACATCAGAGGCTCTGCTGTCTTTTACCAACCTGTTTTAGTGTCCTTACCGAGTTAGTGGAGACAAACATTTTCTTTTGCAGAGTAGTGACTGAGAAAACTGTTGAAGCATGTCAGGTGGAAAAAGGTTGTGAGGCCTGAGAAAGAAGGGGTTGTCTGAATGGAAAATGTTGACAGAATTTGGAGACCACTGGAACAAAAACGAGAAGAGCTACGCTTGATTCTAGAAGAGAAGGAAAACTGCAGGAAGTGTTTCCAGCTTCTTTGGGGAAAACAGGAAGTCAATTAGAGAGGGAGAAAGGATTTAATTGCCTGGTAATTTTATGAAGGAGACATGACATCTTCCAGAAAGTGAGTGGCCTTGTTGGTTACTCCTGTGTGCACATTTGTTTTGTGTCTGAATCTTCACTCAGAACTGTGGAGTCACTGCCATGGCATGAGAAAGTTTGTAACATCAAAAAACTCAGTTGTCTTTATGTGTGATCCTTTCAATATTTTCTTTAAAGAAATTGTGTGGTGGAGAGATGTTTATTCTTTTGAGCTTCATGAGGGAGATCACGAACGATCTTTGCTTCTTGGAAAATGCACCTTTTGAAGCTATCTGTTAGTTAGTTGCTTATAGTGCCTATCTGGGAGTGTGAATACAAGACTGACTACTTCTGAAAGATGAAAAACTACTTTAAATCTCAGATTTAAGAATTACACTCCAATGTTAATCCAGTTTTAAAATTATGATTAAATATTGTACCTGCATTTTCCTGAGCGCTTATAGATATTTTGGCAATATTTGGAACAGTAATTTTTGGATATCTGAATAGTGATTGTAGACTTTCTCCTGTTACTACACATGCAAAAATTGAAGAAAAGATCTGTTGCAGAATGTTTTGTAAAAAAAGGAAATTAGAGTAATGATTTGTAAAGTTCTGAAGTAACTGTTCAAAATGAATTCGTATTCAGGCTGTCACAACCTGCAAAATCTAGATAGCTACAATGTGGATATCCCTAATATGCAGGTTTTTTTTAATCATGAGCTAAGGTTCTTGAGTGAAGAAATGTTCATTGCAGGAACTACGTGTGAGTACAACATGTATTTGTGAAAGGCCTACACCACCTAAACCAGTAATTTCCTTTCTCATATGTTGTCTTAATACAGGAAATAGTTGCACAGTTTCACTGTAGTTTTAACTCCTGTGGTTTTTTTCAGCATTCCTTCATTCCTTCCCCCTCCACTCCTCCCCCAAATAGGTACTTTTATCACAAATGCCAGCTTTTTAGATTATTCTGCTGAGAATATTTATCTCCTTCAACATATTAACCTTTATAAGAGAATATCTGTAATTCAGACACCATGTATTCTCATTGTCACAGGAATGAACAAAGTATGTAACAGAAGAGCAATGTATGGCAGTGATAATACACAAATTAATTTCAGGTGGACTGTATTTTCTTAACATTTGCCATTCATCAGAAACTAGGTTAAACTAGACATGCAAAATTCACAAGTGATTATTTAAAGTCCAGTTTGTGAGGTATTTCAGTGGAAAGATTTTTGGGAGGACCTGAATCATACCTACAACTCAGGGTTTTAGCCCTCTAACTTCAATTGTTGGTTGGTAAAACTTGGTTTAACTGTAATGAGCTAAAGAGGTTGATTTTCATTTGTGCAGAATTGTAAAATTTCAGTGATTTCATATCAATTAGGTGGGATTTATTTGTAATGAACATGAATATATTCAGTTTTATCACTGTCTGTATCAATATAGTGGAGAAGAAGCCTGGCTCATAACTATTTGTGTTCTACATTGGTAAACAAGAAACAATAGCAAGAAATAAGCATCCTAAGACAAAATTTCTTACCCCTAAGAAGTAGAAAAAGTTTTCTATGTGATGTTTTCTGTGGTAAACACCTATTCATTGTTCACAGACCATGGAAATTATTTTGTTCCAAGAAGACCTATGGGATTGCCTTGATACTTGTAGAAAAGCAGTGGGGAAGAACATGGAAGAGAGCAGGAAATGAATGAACATGTGGACAATTGGGAGAATACAGCAATTGAAGGGTAAAAAGCAAGTCTAGAGGACATGAGCTATGTGTAAGTTCTGATGAAAAAAATGGAGCATCAGAAAAATTCCAAAAAGGCAAGTGGTTTGAATAATTCATGATTGAAGGGAATAGTATGAGTCAGAGATAAAATGAATGGAAGAGATACAAATATGGAATGTGACAGGCAAAATGCAAAGAACAGAAATTAAATATCGGTTGACCATTCAACAGCAGAAGTTAATATTTATGGGTAAGTCAGGGATAGCCAAAGAAGAGCTTTATATGAGCTTCAGGGTACATCTTCAGGATATCTAGTTCAAGGTGGATGTATTGAGTGAAAGACAGATTTTGGTCTTTTGTATAGAGGGGAAAAAAACCAAAACTGTGCATGGTTGTGCATTTCAGTCTAGCTTCATCTTCTACTCTACAAAAGTGTGCATGGCATGTCTTACAGTTGCCATGGAAAGTACTGGGGCTCTGCACCTCTCTGCCCACTTCAGCATGAAATCAATCTGTGAAAATGCTTCTAAGTGTACACTGGTCCCTTCAGACTTGACTGGATACTACCCACCTTTTTTTTTTTTTTTTTTTTTTTTTTGTAACATCTACGTTCATGTGTTCAGATTTAGCTAAAATTTTCAGTTTCAAAAAGAAATATGGGTTCTGTATGTTGTATCTGTTTTTTTTAAAAAACCCAAATAATAACTCATAAAATAGTTTTGGTTGAAAGGGGACCTTAAAGATTGTCTACTTCCAACCCCTCCTCCATGGGCAAGGATACCAACTATCTACATCCTTGTTGTCCTATGTATTCCTTTTGTATAAACTGCAGTTTATTAGAGGGATACTGGCATTCATGATACTGAAAGATGAAATGTCAAAGATGACTTTCACAGACTCAATGAGAAAGGTTTTTGTGTATCCAAAACCTGTGTAGTTAATGCAGAATACCACTTTGCAGTAGACTGAGAAGAGCCAGCATTATGATCTCTACCTTTCAGAAGTCATATTTGGGATACTGTTGACTACAGGGAAAAGAGCATGAAGGGGACTATTCTGCCTATATTTCTAGTACAAAGAAATAAAAAACTGGTAAGATAAAAAACCCCCTGATGCAGTTACAGGAGTATAAGGAGATAAGACAGAAGAAAGAATGGAATGATACAGGCAACAAATTGATCAGTCACTTTTCTGAAGACATGAAATCGGATATTACCAACCTGAAATTTAACTGCATATTTTGTGATAAAAATTAGCAATGAAACAACTTCAACCCTGAACGATTTCCAAAAGAAAATTCAAATAAAATCAATCATGGATGTTAGAAACAAGGAGTTTAAGAGCTGTCAATAAATTGTAAAATTAAAACAAAGTCTAATATTCTTTTGGAATTCCTAAATGCTATTTGCCTTTCCTCTTCCTAGAAACATTCTGTAGTAACAGGAATTGCATAAATAATATGTCTTGGTGATTTCTTGTGGTTTATATATGAAGAACTTTTCCAACTGTCTAGCTCAGAGCTCTTTTTCTGCCATGTCAGTCAAGTATTCCTTGACTTGCTCTGGCTTGGCATGCAGAATGGCTGGATACTGATGTCTTTTTAATAACTTCTTATAGAGATAACCATCAGATCCCCTCCAGCCTTCTTATTCAGAAAGAAAAACAAAACAAAGCACAACTTTCAGTGTTTCCATATGAGTCATGTTTTCTACCCACTTTTTTGTTGGTCTCTGGATCTCTTTCAGCTTATTTCAGCTTTACTTGTTTTAAAGCACTTGCTGTAAAATTTGGCCCTGTACTTCAGGTGATACCTGATTAGTTCTGTGACCCATGGAATCCTCGACTCTTAATTTTGATTATCAGACTTCTACTAATTATACTGTGAAAGTGTTTGCATTTTTTCCTAGTGGATGCATCTGTAGAGAAGACGTGCCAGACCCTTATTGGGCAGAATGTGATTCTACTCTTTTCTTCATTTCAAACAGACCTTAATGTTTGTCAGAGTGATCTGCATATTTTGAGAAGACCCCAGTGTGGTTTTGACATGATTTAAGCTTTTGCCTGAATGGTTTGGTTCAGCTCTTTCTTTGTAAGATGTGTGATGCAAAACAGCTATAATGAAGTGAACATGCCTTTTATCCTCCCATCTAATAGTACCAGAACTCTCTGATAATCTTTTTGGCAGACGGTGTCTTCCATAAGGCGTTAATCTGTGTATCAGATCATTCACTCATTTTATGGGCAAAAGGACTATGACATCAGAACTGCTTTACGTGGCAAAGTCAACACAAATGCATGAATGTTGAGCAGTCAGACTTACAGAGGAAGGTTTCTGGGCAATAGTTTCTGGATTCTTTTTAAAGACAGAACAATAGCTCTGGGATCACTTGAGGATTACTTTTATAAATCAAATTGAGCTATACACTTTGTAACAAATCTAATAACCATACTGTGAATATAACACAAAAGTCATTGGTATTGCAGGTGGTGTGTGGGGATGAAATTAACTGCACCAAGCTCGTGGCAGTGCTTTGCAGAATAAAACCAAAGGTTTGCTTGTCCTGACATTAACGACTTCTAGTGGATGGTTCTATTGAATTCTGTTTGATTTTATTTGATATTTTGTTATTGGAAACATGGTGTCTTTTAAATTCCTTTTAAACAAGTTTTTCAAATGGAATTATTCTTACTCCTATGGTATGCCACCTTAGGGAAGAGTATACTCTAGGTAAGGCATTATACTGCCAAAATGAAATAGTAAGGTGTTTCTTTAGTATTTCCCATGGGTGATTTGAAATGTTACCAGAGCATGTTGTAGGAATACCAGTGGAGCCATCTACAGTATTTTGAAGGATTTAATGAATTACCTATGGTTTGGCATTGGCAAAGAGACATTTATTCAAAATAAAAGGTGATTTTTTTCACTTGAAGTGCTGGTATTGGTATTTATAATGATTTCAGTAGTTCAGCTTTGTGAATGGGAACGTTTGTATAGTAACAAAAATGAGACCTTCTTCCAATGAGAGTAATTCTACTCAGCAATGATTTTTTTTTTACTGAAAAGTACTGTAGCAAATGGAGAGCAATGAAATTCAATTTACTGGCACTTCCAAAGAAAACCATAATAGAAATGAAAAATCAGCTATTTTGAGAATGTGCAAAAATACTGAGATGTAAACCAGCTTGTGTTGAGAGCTTGATTCTTAAATTTTTCATGTCATCAGGTAACGACGAACAATTATTTTATATCCTGCCAAGAATCCAACATCAAAAGCTCTTAAGTCATATTTTAGTAGCCTGATATAGAAAATGAGCCTGCTTGTAGTAAATATGTAAATGATTCAGGAGTAATTGTTGGCTTTCTATGTGACAAAATACAACTAAGAGTGAATCTTCCAGAGGTATGTCAAACTGTTCTTGTTTTATAATTCAATTAAATACACAGTTGCTATATCTTAATTTCAAATTTGTCTTAGTAATTCTGGGAAAAAAAAATTAAAAACAGGATTAGTGATCCGTAGTATTTTTGAAGACTTAAATAATTTAAAACCCTTTTCCAACTTTATGAACAATTTGCACTAAAGCTTTCCACCTGCCTGAAGGGCTGCCATAGCTCTGGAATCTTTTGGAGTTTCTGAGACATGAGTTAAAAGGCAGGAAATTCCAATTAGGTGTTACAGTGATAAAAATGGCCATAAGGGTTGTAGTACTGGAAGAGGTTTCCTGGAGAGCTTGTGGAGTATCTTTGGAGGTGTTCAAGGCTCAACAGGACCTGGCCTTGAGAAACCCATCTAAATAGGTCTGCATTGAGCTTTGGACTGGAAGACCTCTGCAGGTCTCTTTTGCAAATTATTATCTAGTTCTGTGATTCCCAGGTAAGATGATGGCACTTAAAAAAAAAAAAAATTCTCTATAACAGTCTGAGTATTTGTGGATCAAATGGATTCTTGCCTAGTTCCAGTTTTGGAAAACTTCAGTTTGAATAAATGCTGAAGTAGACGGTGGTTGTTTTCTAAACGCTGTCAAGATCATGTTGTGTATTTTCTAGCACCTGGAAGGGCATTCATCTTGATGTGAAAATTACCTGTAATTATTCTACTTATAAGAGCCTAGCCTTTAATAAAGCTAGTAACATAAAAGAAAATACTTGTCTAATTGAGGATTTAGCTACTATACAAAACAGATGGAAAACTGCTCATAAACATAGAGAAATACATCCTACAAAGTTCAAACCATGGAGCAGAAGGTTAAAATGTTCTTCTTAGATATGCCTGTTCTGCTTTATTCTAATTGGATAGAATTATACTTAAAAATACCACTAGAGTAAGTTGGGTTTTGTTCAGGGGTTTCCTTTTAGAGTATTGCAGAACTCTCCTTTTATATCACATTAATGCCTTCAGACTATTTTCTTGCTCCTTATGGAAAAGCAGATACCAAACTTTCCCTTCAATAACAATCAGAAGTTGTTGATCTTGGGATCCCAATCATCCTTTTGTGGCAGCAAATGGGTTTGGAATTTCCTTTCTCATCTTCTGAATTAAGAAATTAAAAGAAGCTAAAAATAATTTTATCTGAGAGCAGTGTATTTTTTTGAGTTTTCTATCAGAAAATAGCAGTTTCCAGTCAATATCAATGTTATGTTTGGTTAAAAATTTCCCAGAAACCGCTTTGGGAAAAATTAAGGGAAAGAAGCCTTTTCAGTGCCAATATTGTATTTATGCATTCAGTTTAGGGGTTTCTAAAAATAAAAGGAATCGTTTATACCTAAGGGGTTAGTTATTCTTAGGTTGGAATATGTTTATACACATGTAAAATGTGTAATGTGTATATGTCTTGATAAGTTTACATAAACATTTTCAGGGTGAACTTTTCAATGGAGAATTACAATAGCTGTTCAAATATAAACATGCTGTAAGAGACTTCTACATCACTGAATCCAATTGCATGGTATTATAAGCCACTGCATAATTTAATCTCCTTCACTGTGCTCTATCTTAAAAGTAATTAGGAGTTCTATATGCAGTGCTCCAGCTATTCCAGAGTCTAATATTTCATTATATGAAACTTTTTTTAAAATTTCCAGTTAAAGCAGTAACCTAATTTAATTTTAATTGAAGAAAATTAACTAATAGTTTATTAATACCTATTAGTTCTTTTCTCTCCTTGGCATTTAAAATACTCACTGTAGAATATTGACATCTATTCTTGCCCTTCTTTTTTGTATGCAAAACAAGTCTGGGGATTTTTTATCCTCTCATCTCATAATCTCTCACTTCTGCTCATCCTGTTTCAGCTCCTCTGTGCCAGTTCCACTTTGAGTTGTTCTCTTTTAGATAAGGTTTCTGTAATGCCATATCACACTCTGGGTGAAGTCTTACCATTAATATTATTATATTCTATTATTATTATTATATTATATTATTATTATATTATATTATATATTATATCTATTCCAATTAAGACTTCTGACTTGTATTGTAGGTTTTTGTTTCCCTTTTCACAGCTGTGTTCCCACTACTGTTTACTGATAAAATGGTCAAATAAAGCTTCCTAGTCCTTTTCTTCATGGTTATCTCCAGGTGATGAGCTTCCAGCTCATGCAAGGGGTTTTTTTCAGGCCCTTCAGTACATATTTTCACACATGGTGCTTTGAACTCATCATATTTCTCTTTGGTAATATTTTAGGAACTTTGCTGTCCTTTACTGGGGTACATGCGACAAATTCAGCCAGACTGATATTGCCCCTTCTAGGTTAGAAACTTGCTGCAAATATTTTTTTTGTTTATGGGTTTTTAAGGATCATGTCTCATGAGACTTTGGATGGAATTATGCAACAGCTTCTGTTCTCATAGTCTACCACTTCCATATTACTTCTTCTATATGGTATCTTTTTCATTATGCACCTGTTTAGTTAACTTTCATATTTGGTAGAGCTGACTCACAGCTCTTTTTTTTTTTTTTTACCTCAGGATGTTGTCTTGTTTCACAAATGGGGTGCTTTTTTGTTCTTTTGTGGGTTTTGTTCTAATGTATCTCAATTGAATATATAATTGAATATATATATATGAATATATATATGAATATATAACAGAGCAGTAGTTTAAAATTGTATGTGTACTTTTAGGAGCAAACATTATTCAATTAAAATTTCTCTTACTTCTCCAAATACTTACAACTTCAGTCTTTATGTTGTAATCTACAGTGGCAAGTAATTAGACTGCATGTAGTCTCTGCATAAAAAAATACATTGTTAAGACTAGGGTAGTTCAGTAAAAAATATAATTATTATTTCTGATATTTGTTTAAAAGATAATTTGCACAATTTCTTGGTGTTCATTTTGTAGGAGGGAAGTTCATTTGTATGCAGCATTTCATGACTTGTATGAAGTAAAAATGTACAGGAAACACTGAATGGCAGGAAAGACCATCACTGGTGAAATGCATTTAAATTTCTCAGCTTTTACTACAAGGTACTTAATAAATGAGGTAACAGAATTAGAATTAAATATAGAATTGCCTGCATGATTCTACATGGGTGCTAACTGGTGGTGTCTAAAGAGCAGCAAATATTCATGGCTCCTGAACAAACTAGTTTTATTTTTGTGATTGCTTTCTGAAATTGAAATTTGTAAACTAGAAAAAAGGTCAAGGTCTCTGGGAAAGTGAATTGCTGCCAACTTGTGTTTTAAGACAGCATTTTAAATCTAAAGCATTCTTAGAGTTTTTAACATTGTATTCTTTAGTATAGCCTAAGTAGTTTTTCAAAATTCAATGCTTACTAGTGTAAGTAATGTTATCTTAGGGGATATACCTAACTTTGCATATGTAGTAACTTTGGAAATAATGACTTTCTTGAGGTTTTGATTTGATGAACTACTAAAATACTACCTTTTAAGTATGCATATAAATGTAATCTTTAGTGGGGTTAAGCACATTACTTTCTTCCCAAGATTGGATTGCAATGTTATGAGAAACAAATCTAGATTTAATTTTGATTTTAAGTGTTTAATAATTTGGAACAAATTTTCAGAGTTTGTAAATACAGAAGTAACAAGTACAATATAACAAGGTAAAGTTGTGTAGAGAGTGAGTAGTAGAAGCAAAGCAATCTTCTGGTGTGGATTTTCTGCCTGGTTATAGGGGTCACTTTGATCTCATTTCAAAGCTGTGAGCTCACCAGTGCAGTACCACAAGGATATGTGGGTAGAGCATGCAACTTATTTATCCATAAATTATCAAAATAACCCAGCAAATTGGTGGCATGATTGCTGTTGATTTTTGGTTAGGCTATGGTACCTAATACAGCAAAAATAAAGACTTATTCTGGAGAACTGCAGAATCTTACAAGGCAGCAGGTGAAAAGAGATGTGGTTAAGTGGTGTGGCAAAACACATCAGGTTTACTTTTGTAGGCCGTGAGCTGAGCAGTGACTACTGAAATACTGGGCTTGTTCTTGAAAACTTAATGAGCAGTGTTCACTGATGGTTAGAAGAGCATGCTAAAATCTGCTGGGAAAGAAATAGAGAACAAAATACTGAGTATTAGCCTGTCTTTTAAACCCATTAAATGATTGAATTTTTAATTTTATGCAGAGTTCACGTTCCCTTGTCTCGAAAAGGGTAAGACCTGGTATGAGCATAGGTACAGAAGAGCAAAGGCTTCTGTAGCTTCTAGCTGAGCAGTGCCCCTATTTCACTTCTGTCCTTATTTGCATTCCTCTTGTGTTCTGCTTCTCTTATTTCTCCTTCCCACAATTAGGAGCATATAGCTGGGAGATGTGAGGCTGTCCAAGTGATTGGCAGAGAGTTTAATGCCTGAGGTGCAAGTCAATTAAAAATGTAGATATGTTCTTCTATGACATAGCTTAGAAAAGAATGACAGGAAGGAAGAAAAAGTTACTTGTTTCATTTGTAATAATTCTTGATGCTAGATGTATTTATCCTCAGTGTTCTAAGGTTTAACTACTGTTTCAAACAAGGAAATGGTTTGTCAAAGAAAGAACAGTTAATTACTGATTTAAGTACGATAGAAACATGTTCAGAAACCAAAATGTTGCAATGGGGGAAAGCAATTAGTAGAGAAATACACTCTTCTTTTTGTTGATTTACCAAGTGAGGCAAAGGAGAGGCAAATTCTTGTCTTTTTAAACTGTAATATTTTATATATGGTATTCTGGTCATTGTAAATACCTGACCACAATTAATCAGTAATTGATCAATAAAGCTGATTGAATGATAAATCTGTTTTTGTGCCTTGTCTCCAGTCTGCAACACTCAATATAATTTCAGAGTCCTCTGAGACTGGGTGTTAACACTGAGAAAAAGTGATCTGCCCCTTTTCTGCACGTTGACAAAAAATCTGTCAAAATTGTTGCTACAGATTTTAGTATTCTTATATTCATGGACTGAAACGTGTTCATATACAGCTGCTATGTTCCTGATGTCAATTTGTACTTTTCAACTTGCTGGTGTATATCCAGAATTTCTTTCTGTATTCTACTGGTTTTTGGCAACGGATTTAAACAGAACTTTTTTTTCCTTCTATGGCCAGTAGCAACATTTCTTTTGAGTTCAATGAAGTACCATTGTACATTAATGAAAGTATGAATTTATATTTGAGTTTTTGTGGCCTGGAGAGGCAATTTTTATCAAGATATCTTAAGATGCTAGTAGAAAAAGAATAAGGATATAATTACTAGGATTTATCAGCTCTAAGAAAACTTGCTTTGCTGGGTTTTCTTACAGTGAAAAATCTTCTTAGAACTTGAATGATGAGTTAGAAATTCATCCTTAAAAAGTGGTTGTGCAAACTGTCATCAGCAATGTCCAACAAAACTTCTTGCAGTAATAGTTAAAGTGATAGCAGTGTTTATTAGGAGAGGAGAAATAGCAGGCAGATTCAGCTGGTACGTGATACATACATGCTGGTTGTGATGGGGCAGTTCGAACTGGTGGTAATAAAGCTGAGGGTCACAGTGGTTTGGTAGTCCCGAGGTAATGATGCTTATATTCAGCTCTTCTTGCTTATGCCCACTGATCCTCGTCAGACTAGGCTGTGCTATCTACTGCTGTGAAGGCTAAACTAGGATATACCCCCCAAAGAAATCCCCAGATGGGGCAATGGAAAGTCAGAGAAACATTTGTGACTTTTCTGAGGGTGGTATCTTACCCTCTGAACTGTTATGTCTTATGAGTGACAAGCAAATCATTCTGACAGCTTGGTTTTCTTTGCACATCTGAATGATGACAGCATATTACATATTCTACATATATTATTTAATAAAGATGTCATGCATAACAATGTTATGTATTTTACAGCAAAGGCTTTTATGGCTGGATGCAATGGCATAAAATTTGCTCTTATTATGCAGCAAAAGTTTGTGTTACTTAGGAAACTTAAAAATGTATTTTTCCAAATTTTGGTGAGACATGTAATACTGAAATTTGCCTCGATCACTAGTCTTATTCTGTTAGTCTTCTGTTTTCCCAGAAAAAGGAAAAGAATTGTCTCCTTAATCTGTAATGTAGCAGGAAACATTGTTCATTAGGAATTTAAATTTTCATATTTGTTTTAATGGGATTGAGTATACCTGCTATGGAAGATGTCTAATATGGCAAGAATTTGGATGTACTCAATGGAAACCATCTTTGATATTTGTGCTTTTGGTTTAAAAATTTTATCTTTTCCTTTAGTTGAAACAGTGTCTTCTCCAGTAGTTTTTGGTGAAATTGTGGTAGTGGACAGAATAGTGGAGTGCATCCTTCATACAGAAATAAAAATGAACATTTAAATAATGAGCAATGTGTTTTGAGCCATCCTGAAATTTCTTGCAGGTGCGCTTGAGAGGTTGTTTCAAACAGTTTTGGGGGCGTGGTGTCAATGACAGAGGAGGAGTAAACGATTGCATCATTTTACAGAATGTGGCAGAGTAAGGAGCAGAGGAAGTTTTCCTGGAAGCTGGAAGAGAACAATTGAAGCATGGAGTAACTGGTTTCACAAGGGTTTGTGTAAGAGAGAAAGACACTCTTGGGATAGCAGTTCTGACAGTGTAAGATGTTCAGCGTCCTACAAGGCAATGCAAAAAAAGGGGGGTTTGCTGGAGTTTTGTTTTGGTGTGATATCTTCAGGTTATATGGAGAGAAGTAGTTGACTCTTTGAATGTATGCTTAACTTTTAAATGTTCTCTGTTCTTAAGTGGGAATACATGGTAAGTAAAAGTTTACCAATTTAAAATACTTAAAATGACATTTCAATGATCCTCACATAGAGTGCAGTTATTATTGCAGCCCTCAAATTTGAAAATCTTAACTTGGTTCTATGGAAATTTCTTTTTACATATGCTTCTTCCTGCTTTCAGGTCTTTGTTAATCAGTGCCTGAGATGTGAGTTTGTAATTTTGTTGGACAAAACTCAGCCTAGACTGAGTTGTTAGTTATTAAGTAGATACTGGACTTTTCATAGATGTGTAATATAATTTTTTTATAAAACTAGAAATGTAATGAAAAAGTTTATTTATAAGTTGGTAGATGTCACAATTTGTGGTTTTACTTTTTTTTTTGTTGTCAGGGGTTGACCCTGGCCAGATGCCAGGCGCCCACAAAAGCCACTCATTCACTCCTTTCTGCAGCTGAACAGAGGAGAGAAAATTTAGCAAAGGGTTCATGGATTGAGATAAGGACCAGGAGAAATCACTCATCAAATACCATCAAGGGCAAAACGGGCGCATCTTAGAGATACAAAGTGAATTTATTACTAACAAAATAAGAGCAGGATAATGAGAAATAAAATAAGCCCTTAAAAACACCTTCCCTTCACCTCTCCCTCCTTCCCAGCACTACCTCCTGCCCCAGCAGTGCAGGGAGACGGGATTTCTGCATCCCCCGTGG
>VZRO01003968.1:179552-204714 GCA_013397915.1 Daphoenositta chrysoptera | reverse complement strand
ACAGCTCCTTCCCCATGTCCATCACCCCGGCCTGCAGAGGAATCTCAGCTCTGGTGCCTGGAGCACCTCCTGCCCCTCCTTCTCCACCGACCTTGGTGTCTCCGTGTAGTTTCCCACACAGGTTCTCACCTCCTTCTCTTCTTTGGCTGGAATTTAAACCACACCACAACTTTTGTTTTGATTTCTTCTTAAATGTGTTATCACAGAGGCATTACCATCATCTCTAATTGTCCCAGCCTTGGCCAGTGGCATGTTTGTCTTTGGAGCCACCAGGGATTGGCTCTGCAGGACATGGTGGAAGCTTCCAGCAGCTTCTCACAGAAGCCACCCCTGTGGCCCGCTCTGCTGCCAAAAACCAAGCCATGCAAAACCAACACACTTGATAAGTATGAAAACCATGCCAAACTTCCATTTGACAAAGATGATTAAAAATTTTTTACAGAATATTCAGATACATTTTTTTGAGAGGGATGTTACACCGAGGCAGAGTAACGTAACAATTTGCAGGTAGGATGCTGAAAGTTCCAGGGATTTATGGCTAGAATACTTCATAGTTTGCTTCTAGGTGTGCCTGAAGCAGTGCAGCCATGAGTGAAAATTGCAGCTATCTGACAGCTGTGAGTGACCTCAGTGAGGTGAGTCAGTGTCAAACCAGGTCTGTACCAGTATCCTCATTACAGCTGGTGCTGCTTGGCACCCTGACGGCAGTCCCAGGGGATTTACTGAATCAAAGCACCAGGTTGGTCTCCTTGTTTGATGTGCAGTGCCAAGAGTTAGCTGAAAAACTTTGTTTTCTGTTCTCCTGAAGAAACCATTTATTCTGGTTGAGTAAAATGTAGTTTGCACTGCTGACAAGGGATCATCATGTATTTATACATAGAATTTTTAAGTGGAGCAACAGTGAAACGTCAAGAGCAAGTATTATTATGTATACATAAAAAAATGCTGGAGCACCATCAAAGCATCATTGTACATCTCTGTGAAATTATTTGACTGATTGATGTCATATCAATGTCTGTGACAATGGAGAGAAATTAGATAGGAGAAAAGATTCTATTTATTTTGCAGAAGCTGTGTTAATGCTTTACTTTTTTTTCCTGTGTGGATCCCTCTCAACTGAGTAAAATAAAAAAAAGTGTATTTTTATGAAGCATTGCAGAATACCAGAGATTAACTGAAACCTGCAGAGCCTGAAATACTTTAGGAGACATTGAACTCTTTCTCATTCTACTCTTTCATATAGTTGAGAAGTGCGGATCAAGTCCTGTCTTGCAGAATTACTATGCTATGTGTCACAATATAATAAAATACTGTGTTATGACCTGAACAAAGGACCTGAACCCAAAGTTCTGTAGTATTTTCCAACTGTGTTATTTCCCAAGAATTCTGCAAGCTTCTGAAGTTGTTGCACAAGAAAATCTATTAAGGCCCCACAGCCTTAGTCACTGTAAATAACTTTTTAGTCTTTTTAAAATAGGTTAGATTGTCCATATTCCCAGTGTTCTTTAAAAATCTTATATATGTTTTTCTTGTAGAATGTCAAGATTACTAAAGAGGGAGTGAACATGTTGAATATTTTGAGAAGTTAGAGATTGCTTCTCTGTAGCAGTTGGGAATTTATCAAAAAATTACCATGCTATTACCCCATACACACCCTCACAAGTGAGAGCTAATATGACAGGTATTTTCTGCTTTTTTACATCCTCAGACCACAGTCTCTGAAATTGTCTTGGCTTTCTACATGGTATCTTCAAGTCATTGAATATTAAACCCGGCAAGTCTTGTTTCTCCATTTATAAGAGAGGAGCTAAAAGCTCTTCACAGTTTTTTTATGTTTCTAAAATATTCTGAATATATAAAATGCTCTTCAAGTACTAAGTTTAAATATTTTCTCTTAAGCAAGGCAATTTGGTGTAGTTAAGTCTGTAAGCTTCTAAGACTGCCTAAAATGATTACAATTCTCTCTATGTGACCCTTTGTAGTCTTAACAGCTTTCAAAGGCATCATGAAGACCTGATGAAAATCCCCATTCAGTCTTGCTGTGTGATGTTTTGATATGCTCTCTCATCTCAGGCTTCTTAGAATTATAAGCTTGGCTGTTTTTCTTGGTATTTACAGATGTTCCCTGGTTTACCTTTCCTGCTTTTTCCACTAAGCACTGGTTTTGCAATATATTAAGACAGAAAAGGTAATAGATTTTCGCACTAGGTAATATGGTCGTAGAACATAAATCCTCTATTGACCAAAGAAAACACTGGAAGACTGAAAAAGAAAGTGGAAAGAATTCTGCATACCTGGATAGAGCAGAAGGCATGTGACTGTAGGAAATAAAGATTTTTAACATAGTTTATTATTTAACAGTTCATTATTTATTATTTATCTGAGATTTTTCTGGAGAGTGGATTCGCATATCATGTAAATAAAAACCTGAAGTCAAAATGAAGTTGAGGGTAAATTAAGAATGTTTTGAGAAATCCTGTGTGTAACAGGCAGATTTGATTTGAATGTAGGCATAAAGAATGGTAGACTAGGGAAGAGTTTCATTATCTTCTAATAAATGTCTGAATTCCTGGTAAAATATTTTATTTTAAAAAAATGTGTCATGATTATAATCTAATAGATTAGTCCTTGTCATCATTATCATCATTGTTACTATCTTATCAAAAAAAGAGTTGATAGTTGTATTTTATTTCATAAGGTAGTAAATCTTTAATTGCTGTGTACTTGGTTTGATTAATTGAAGTGTATGAGATAGCCAAGATGCTTAAAATTGTGTCTTTTGTTCCAAAGAGAAATAGGAATTCAGGGAACTGGCCTGAACATTGTAATATAGTCATTACAGCCTCATAAAAACATCTGGTTTTAGTGAGGATTTATATTCAACAAGACACCTATACCCACTATTGATGCACACAAGGCAGTGCATAACAAACACAAAAGCTATATACAGAAGCTATTATTTCCTACAGCTGAAAGACTGACATCAAATGTCAACCTAATCATTTTTCAATCTTTTTTTTTATTTGCAAATTTCAGAATGTTTTCCAGCCGAAGCATTTCTCTACCAAAGAGTAAATTTCTACTTACTTAAAATGTACTTCTTTTTTAATCAACCTTTTCTAATCACAAAAGTTTGGCAGATCACAAATCAAAAGCTGTCCCAAAAATCTTAGCTATCCACATATTTATGACTTGTTTAAAGAAATGTAATAAAATTTCTAACAATAAATAAATATTGTTCAGAATAATTTTCCAGATGGGTTGGTAGAGCACTACTTCAGAGCTGCTGACATGGATTACTGTCTACTGGGGAACTGGACAATGGCAAATTACTATTTTATCCAGGTCTCATCTATTTTCATCTCTCACATATGGAATTTTAAAGTTCATTCATTTGCATGAGTCATGAAGTCACAAACACTTCCCAGTTGGAAAAAGTGGTACATATTTTCAAGAAAATTCCTCTCATTAGATTGAGGAGGAAATACAGTCTCAAAACTATATAACTATATAGCTTAAATTGGTTTAAGTATCTTAAGTGGATCATTGTGATTATTAGGAACTGTCAGTTCTTATTATGCTGAATAGTTGTATTCAGTTATGGGCTGGACAGAAATCAATTCAAAATTGTGTGTGCCATCATGATATCCCTCATGGAAATTGTTCATTCACACTGTTTCCCAGGTTTTGTGCTATGTTTAATAGGTGGATTTGTTCTGCTCTAATGAGGAGAACATTGTGTAGCTGAATGTTCTTCCATGTGGTTGGATTCATAAATGTCTTCCTTTTCATGGAGCTTTTTCTCTCTGCATGGAGGCAGTGGCTTCCTGCTATGGGCAGAAATATGTTCTGTTTTGCAGGTAATGCTTAAAAATGTTGATTAATCTTTTTAAGTCTGTGAAATTCATTGAGATTTCGAGAGACAGATAAAATAAATCATGTAATTTTAAGTCATCTTATATGAAACCCAAACTTATACGAAACCCAAAAGTTTGGTNACAGATAAAATAAATCATGTAATTGTAAGTCACTTTATATATAAGCAAAACCCAAAAGTTTGGGATTAGATACCCAAGAAAGTCCCAGCTCCTGGCCCTAGGCAGGACACCCCAAGAATTCCATCCTGTGCCTGAGAAGATTTTCCAAACATTTCTTGAGATCTGTCAGGCTGGTGCTGTGACCACTTCCCTGGGGAGCCTGTCCCAGTGCCCAGCCTCCCTCAGTGTACTTGGATACTGGAACCTGTGGGGAAGATGTGTTATCTTCTCCCTTGCCATTCCTCTTTTCTTTGCCAGTATGCTGGTATTAAACAACCACTTTAAATCTAAGAAAGAACAGTAAGCACAAAAGTGCATGTAAAACTACTCTCTCCAGTGATCAGGTGCCCAAATCCAAATTACACTAAATGTTCTACCTGCTTATGATTCAGTGCACCTCATTCTCCCAGTTATTTTTAAAATGACAAATGCCACTAAAAAGGTGTTTGGTCCCATGGCAGGAACTTGGAATTCTTTTCCTGGTGGGTTAATATTAACCACAAGGTTGTGCACTCTTGTTCCATTTTGTCTGCTTCTCTAGGTCCAAGATCTGTTCATTCTTTTCTGCACCTTGGCCTCGCTTGACTAAGGGCCATGCTAAGCAGGGCTGGTACATCAGTGGTCAGGATATTCCTGCTGAAGGTGTCCTTTTGAGCTCCTGCATACTGAAAAAAAATTTTAGTCAGGTTTCCATTTCTTTAAGATCAAGCAGGAAGAGAGTAGAGAGTTAAAGAAGTTGAAGTAGCCACTGAGGGGTGGTTTGGACCAGTTTTTAGTGTTGACATATGAAAATGCATAAACTCTTACTTTGGGAATAGCCCTATTGCTTCTAAGACAAGTTGAGTGCTATTATCTAATTCCTTCTATGCAAGGGGGAGAGATGGCATTGTTATAATTAAACTTGAGGCTATTTATTTGTTACTTTCTTACAGGAAACAGATTCAACCTCTTCTAGGACAGTTTAGCCAGTCAGAGGCTTTGTTAATCTCATCTGGGGTTGAGCCAGGGACTCTGGATGGCGTTCTCCTGGATGCTGGCTGTTCTTCTATGCAATTTGATACACCCGAAAGAGGTTTTTCCCTGCAGAAGGATGGACCTTTGGACATGAGGATGGATAATGACAGGTACATTATAATAGAATATTTCTTCCTGAACGTCAAAATTGCTCAGCAACCCCTGTGCATTTCCTTTCCTATTAAAATGAAGAATTCTTAGCATCAAACCACATCTAATTTTGCATGAAAAATTTTTCTTTCTTTTGCCAGAAAGCTTTTTTTCTATCTCAGTGCTCAGCCTTGGTTACTGTCTTTGCCTTTTGCAAAAGAAGAGGAAATTTCCAGTGATGAGTAATTAAACCAGTAATGTTTTATTAACTGTACATTTGAATTGTAACGTTTTTGGAATGTATGGAATACAGTCACAGGAACATCTCCCTTTCAGAGGCCTATTATTTCCACAGTTTCTCAGCCTACACTTGATCTGCAGGCTCACAACTTCTTACTGCAGTCCCTTTCCTTTTCTGCCACATTTACTATTTGTGGAAACTTCACTTGAGCAGGTTCAGTTGCTCCCTTAGGAAAGGAGCAGCATCCCTCTTTTGTGCAATGACTATCTGATCCAGTTGCTTCTCTGTAAAAGGCACATAATAAAAATAAATAAATTAAATCCTATCCATTGTATCTGCCAGTTTAAATCAGATAGCTACATTGCTGTTAACATGCTAGTAGAAAGTTGTCTTCCATGTCCGTATATTTGTTGTAAGTTTTACTTAAAAAAATTAGAAGCTTCCTTTCTCTTTGTGTAGGAGGCACATCAGGCTTAATTGTCAAATTAATGATTACTGAGTAAATCACCTGTATTTAAATTTGGATTGGTGTTTAGTACTTCAAAGAGCATGAAAATCAGTCATGGAATGATAATTTCCACATATGCAGCGTTTTTCATCTTCAGACAACCTGATGTGTTTCTGCAGCATTTTGCTTTTTGCATGAGCAACCAAAGATGTGTCTTGTATGGATGGTGGCTGTAATTGCATGATGCATTACGTGACAGAGAATGACAATATTTTCCTGGTGTTTTGATGAACCTGGAGTCTTTAAGAAATGCCATTTGTTCTTTCAATGCTCACAGAGAACCCATGGGAAACCTCAGTTTCTAAGGAATTAGCTTACCATATTAATGTTAAGTCTTAACACAGCAAATTTCATGATACTTGCTCTTTCTGGTTTTGTGCAAAATGGTCCCATGATTCTCCTGGGATTCACTCCTCAGATTTCAAGAATCTGAACTCCAGGTTTAAATATAAGTCTGATGCATCATGAGAAAACAAACACAGAACAAGAGCATAAGAACAAAGGATACCTGAGGCATAACAAAAGCCTTACACTATGGTTGTTGCTATGATACTACTTGCCTCTAAGTTTTGTTATCTTTTGTAAGATACTGCAGGGGAGTAAAAAATGCCTGAAAGAGAAGAAGAGAATTTAGAAGAGAATTTATTAAGTAGTTTGTATGTTTTCTCTGATTAGTAAACCCATAGATGACGTTCGTAAAATACCTTGAACTATTTCAGTAACAAAGTGACAGAGATTTAGATATATAGATTGAAGGCTTACACTGTTAAAATTGTAATAATTCCTGTAATTTGTATTACTAGGTCATTTCTATTATCTCAGAAGAGTATTTATATATAAATTCTTATGCCTTTTAGTGAAAAGCAATGTTTAATTATCTTCATTAGCAATTGTTTTCATAGCAGGAGATGTGAAAGAAAAGATCCTTGAAATCAGTTCTGACTAGAAAACAACATATGATGCAAGGTGGCTAAAATGAACCCATAAGAGGCAAGTCTATATTCTAAAGCTGGCTAAACAGAAAGGTCACACATAATTTCCATCCTAGCACGATACTGGAATATATTTATTCTCGTCACCTTATTAAGCATAGTTTATGACAATACCTGGAAGTTAAAACTGTTCTAATTGAAGTTAAGGAACAAAGCCCATTTCGACCAGCAAGAAAAGGGATTTGAAAGGTGCAAGCTGCTTCCACAGAGTTGCCATCTCCTATGTGAGAGCCTCAAAGGCACTCGTATGCAGCGTGCGTGTGCTTGACTCGATGTCTCAACGCCGTGGAGCCTCACCTCTTGTCAATGAAGGCTGACGTCAGTGAACTAATTGGCTGCTCTCGTGCGTAGGTGCCCTGCCATGCCCACCGCTGCTGATGTTGTGAACGCTTTAGATCAACAGGCGCTTGCGTCCATCCTGAGAACCTACGGGGAGGAGAGGCACGCCAGGAAAATCGCCTCAGCCATCGTGCAGGCACGCAGCATATACCCCATCACCCGAACTCAGCAGCTTGCAAGCATTGTTGCAGGTACCCTCATTAATTCTTCGCCGTGGCTGCTGAGGAGGGAAAAAAAAAAGTATTAATCCCCGAAGTCCCAGAGGGATCTATTTGTACTTGAAATCATGCAGGATTCTAATCCTGCCTGTTCTGCTCTGATGTCAGCTCTCTTTTTCTATTTTTTTTTTTTTAAGCTCACGTTATTTGTATTGTAGTTCGACAATTAGTTTAATAATAGATGTAACATGAGGTGATTTATCATTTTGTCAACCAAGTTGAACCACAGAATGACAGCAGCCTTGGCTGTTCTTTATCCTGGCTATTGATAAACTTTCAAATATCAGATATGTCATACCTGTCTTAGTTTTCGATTTCTGTATTTTAATATTTTGAGGGGAGGTATCATGGCAGTTTCCATTTATGAGTGAAATCAGATAATTTCTGTCTTTTTAAAGAATCAGGAAGCACAAAGCAATACATGGCTTGCTTCACCTTGTGCATGCCAACTAGATCAGCCTGAAGTGACTATTGAAACACTTCATCTTCCTTGCTCCTCACTGTAAACAACTTGAACAAAATGCAGTTAGGCAGGAACAGTGCTTACATCAAGAACCTTTACGTTTGTGTTCTCAAATAAAAATTTTCAAGGAAAAATATAAGACACTAATCCTTTTCATTAACATTCTAATAGGTAGTATCAGGATGTTTTATTTTTTTAACCAAATGATGAAAATCACTACATCTTGTCACAAATAAGTGCTGACTTTGAATATAGACCTTTGAAATTCTAATCCAAATTTAACATTTGCTAAAGAACAGTGCAAAATATTTTATCAGCATCCCGAAGAGTATTAAAAAATGTATGGTTTTCTTAAAAATTTTTATTACTTAAACTGGAAGTCTAAGGCACTTAAATTTAATTATGGAGAAATGAAAAGGTTTGGATTTGTAGAAGTTAAGATACCTTAGTAAATGCCCAGTCAACCAAGGCCCAAAGTTTAGCTGATATGATGAAAGGACCTGAAGACACTGCTTGCTGTTGTAAGCCCCTGTTGTAAATATAGTGAATACAAGCAATCTTAAAAGAAAATGAAAGAGATAAAGCACTATGTATCTTTTATAAACCTTACATTTTCAATATCATCATTAGCAATATCCTGAAATAATAATTTTGGGCTTTGTCATATATGTCTTATGCTTTTTGAAATACTGTTGATTAAGACAGTGTACCACTACTGAGTTTGAAGCAACCATATCACTGTGTTAAAGATAGAACATGTTATGTGTTGCAGACAAGCAACTCAGTAATTCTGAAATAATTTGTGCCATAGCTTAAACTGAGCAAATAAAAATACTAGAGTATAAAAAACAGCGATTGGAGCTCCCTTCAGGTTTAATGTGATGCATGCAAGTCATCAGTTAATGGTCACTTTCTTTGCAATGAGAAGGATTTTTTGTTCTCACTTTAAATTTTCTGCTATATTTGAAGAGCTTCTTGATACATGAGTCAGGTATGCATCAGGTAGTGTACATGCCAAAAACAATGAGTCCAGCACACATCTGCCAAGACAATAAATATCTATGTTTTGTGTCCTTTTTTTGGAGTACACAAGTAGTTACAACAATTTTAGAGCTGTTACACTGATCCCTGTTTGCATAAAACTTCTTCCAATTTTAATAGGATTCATCCAGTAAGGAAGCACTATGGTGGATCCTATTGGTTTTTGAACTGATTAAGAAAAAAATTAAGAAAATTTTTGTTAATTGTGATATATTTTGATTCATTTATCATCTATCATTAATATATATTCTTGCATGAAATTATATTGGTGAAGGTATTGGGATAAGCCAGAGCTAAAGTGTCAGAGACCACAGCTACAGGAACCTCTTGATGGCACAGCCCAAAAGAACACTGTCTAATTCAGGACTTCATCAGAGAAAAATTTATGACCTATTAGTTAAATGTTATGTCCTTTAAAAAATAAAATATTAATTAGAATAATAAAGTCTTGTATTTTAGATTTTGCAGATTCTTTGCAAGCCTGATTATCTTCCAGAACAGAGTCATTATTTTTGCCTAGTATAGGACCTGAACACAAGTAAAAAAAAATCTAGCCAGTGAGGCTGGGTATTTATGTCTTTTTCTCTGCTGGTGTCAGTATCTGAGAATTTGTGAAGTGTCCATATTTCTTTCTCACGTTATTGGTTACTATGGATTCAGATTTTCTAGAGCTCCAAAGTTTTATCTCAAGGTCCAGCTGATAATCAGAATCACATTGAATCTAGACTTGGACTAACCTGAACTTGGAAAATTTAATTTCTTTTTATAGAATGCTAGACTTCTGGTCTTTCCTACCACCCCCCAAAAGGTTAGGACACGTATTGCAGTTGCTAGTTGATTGGGAGATAAAAAGTGAAGGATGTAGTTTAAAAAACCCCAAGCAAACAAAACAGCATTAAAAAATTTGTGTTTCTCATTGTGTTTATAAATATTATCCAAAAGGCTTCTGATCTGTTCAAATAAGATCTCTGTGAGCTGTGGAATCTGCAATAAGAGGAGTTTTCGGTGCAGTCTTGTGAACAGCATCTCTTCCTGCAGCACAGTCGAACTCTTCTTACTGTTTATAATTTTCACAGAGGTATTTGCAACATTGAATGCTCTGTATATACTAAAAATCAGTAGTTCTCAACTGAAGGGTTGTGAATAGATGTGTGGAAGTTGATTAAGAAGCACTTCCCGATGTCTTTTGTTGTACCTCATTGAGTCGTTTGGAAAAAATAAGTCTAACTGCATGTGCAGGAAATATGGTGAAACTTTCAGAAATTTTCATATGGTTTTCCTGTACAACTGATGATCTATTTTGATTTCTTTTCAGTGGGCAATATACCTTGTTATCTACTAATTTTAATTATCTATTAAAACTAATATTTAATTATCTATTTATTTTTTCTGAGTGTTATTTAGATGCATAACCTATTCACAGACAATTTTGAGATCATGTAATCATTTGGCCTCAGCTTGAAAGGAGTCGATGGTGACATGTTAAAGAAATTTGAAAAGTTTGAAAAGAACTTTAATCGGTAAAGTCAATTTCATTCAGACTGGTTCACTTTTATAGACTTTAATTATCAGTTTGGAATTCAAGTTATTGCCTGAATTTCAGATGGGTGAGAATTAACACTGTACTGAGGGAGCCTAGACAAAAGGACATTAGTTGCGTCACAGAAACTTATTAAATGCAGTGCTAATTCAACAGACGAATTCCTGCAAACAGGTGCACGATCTGAATTAATTTTTAAACTCTCCCACTCTCTTACACTCTGGGGACTTTAATAGTTCATATTGACAGGCACAGCACATTGCTAATTTCATTCACCAGCTTTTAAAATTTCAATACATTGCAACATGTGAACCTATTAGATTTTTTTAAGTGTAAGTATCATCAGGGCATCCTAAAACTAAAAATGATAATTTCTCTCACTGGGATTTCAAGCCAGTCATCTAGCCAGAAGCGTGGTGTTTTTATGAATGAAATTCATTTTACAAGCTTCCCATACAGATTTTTTTTTTCATGTCTTTGTACATTGAACAGCCAGTTACCAGGAAGGATTTTCTTTAAGTGTCTTGGTAACTGGAGGGGCTTGAGTGAGAGATGATGTGCCTGAGCAGAAAGCACAAATGGATTTTTATTTAACTAAACTAGGGGAGTAAGAGTGATAGGAGAATTTTTCATCACACACAACTGGCAGTCAACAGCTGTTCTAAGGGTTCCATTTTCAAGGAATCTATTTATAGGTATGTAAAGAAATATGGAAGCAGATACTGTGCCAGTTAGTACAAGCTTGGTGTTGGTTTCTTGGGACACCTTATGTTCTGTGATTTTTAGTTCTCCTTTTAATTTAGGTCTCTCATCAAAATGAGCTTTGTGACTTCTACAATGAGAGCATATATTCTTTTTATGATTCACAGTGAATACAGAAGGTTATGTTCTCAAGGACAGAAATGATATTAACTAGCTAGTGTAACTTTTTCTGGAGTTTGTAAATGATGGAGAAGCCCAGCTCCTGCAGGCTACATCTATTTACTCTGTTTTCTGAGACAGCTTCAAGCCACAAATTCCCGTGCAGTTGTTTGTTGGGAGAAGTTGATCCTGTTTCCACTTTCTGTCTGGAAGGATTCAGACTATAAGAATTGGAAGCAGCCACAGCTACAATGGGTCTGTTCAGTGAATTTAGGAGCTGTTAGCTTTGGAGATCAGAGGAGGTAGGGAAGGTAGTTAGGAAAATCAATTATGCAGAAACATATCTTAGGGACATAGCATACATGATAACAGCTTTGTTAATAATGATTGAATTTTAAAATCCTGGTGTTTTCCTCTGCCTTTGCTGAACACTGACATTGCTTGTGTGTTTGTGATGTGTTTTGTGAACACTTAGGCTTTTGGACATAGGTAAAATCTTACCTTTAAAACTCTCAAGAATTCCACCAATAAATTACTCTGTGCAAGCATATTATGGGTAATGATATCTCTATTAAGTTTTTTCAATCACCTGTGAAAATGTGAGTTTAGACAACTAGTTTCAGAGGCAGAGTATTCCCCTCTTTTACTTCACTACGTAGAATATCAATGACTTGGTTATGAGCTGCGTTTACTTCAAACTCTTTGATTGTGTTGTAGCTTAGCACTGACATGAAATTAGGGCATTTTAATACATGCATACCAGTTGTATTGCCTCTTGTTTAGAAAAATGATTGTCCAGTTATGTGCTAGCATTATTCATTCAATTTATCTTTACCAAGACTCCTGTGCTCACTTATGTAATAGATTATAAATTTACTCAGGTTTCACAGATCTTAAAGGATTCTTGCACTTTAGTCCCTCTGATCCATCAAATCAGGCTTCTCTAGCTTTTTGCTCTGTACTCACGCAATTAAAGTTCAAACCTAAAATACATTAAATATTGATATAATTAGGTTTCTATCAAAATTTCAGTCTCTACAAGAAGTTATTTAACTCATAAGAATTTTGGGCAAAGGAAGAGGGAGTTTTGTGCATCTAATAAAAAATATTTAATCTGGTGATTTTAGGTCTGACAAATCTTGACACATTCTGCTGTATAGACACGTGAAAACATAGCAGTATCAGCTGTATTTTCTAAATTTCTCAAGGTATTTTTGTGAACATTTGAAGAAACACAGGTGTAGTGTTCAACAACTGTTATTCCCAAACAAGGGTACCTCTTTTAAGCTTCAAGTAACTCATTGAAAGATAGTTATCACCACGTAGACATTGTCTTCAGTTATATCTGCCCATGAAGAAATGCAGTTATCTAAAAGGCAACAGGTAAAATTGTGTCCATCATACATTAATTTTTTTTGTTAAAAGCGTAACACAGCCACAAATATCAAACTGACATTGATTACACTGAGCGGTGAGACTTATCTAGCCTATATTTTTTTCTTTATCTTGATTTCAGCCATTATTTTGTGGTTTAAATTTGTGAGGCTTTTGGAGAAGGAATTTCTCTAAAAGATTCTAGGGAAAAAACCCTAACACTTAACAACAAATCATCTTATTTTAATAGGGTTTACATTCAGAGCCATGAATTCAAAACATAAAATAAAGATATGTTTCCAAGAAGGAAGCTCACTGCTCAGGGTTCAGTTTTGACTATGCTTTCCTTTAAAGTTGTCTTGCATGAGTGGATGTCAGGATGTAGAAATATTAATTTATTAACATGCACCTTTTAAAATGTTTTAACAGGTGCTTTTCCAGCATCAGCACGCTATGCACGAAAAGACTTGCTTCAGAGACCTGCACATGTTGCTACTAAAACTTTTCAAGGCCTGCGAATATTTGTAAATGATGAGCTCCACGAACTCTTCATAGGACTGAAGACAGCTGAGAAGTTTCTAAAACCTGGAGGTCGCCTTGTAGCCCTCTCCTTTCATTCCCTGGAAGATCGTATTATCAAACGTTTTCTTCATGGAATTGACATGACAGAAAAGCACAATCTTGGCTCAAAGCAGAAGATAAGACAGGCTCTGAAAAAATCCTCCAGAGGAGAAGACGCACAAGGATCTCCCTGTGGAAAAGCCAACTCAAAGTGGATTTCTATACAGAAAAAAGTTCTCACACCCCAGGCCAAGGATATTCAAACAAACCCAAGAGGAAGGTCGGCCAAGCTAAGAGCTGCTATTAAACTCTAAACCAAAATATATGATTACGTGATTGTATCATTTCCTTAAATTTTGTTTTCCAGAAGGCTGATTGGACAGATAGTATCAAACTCACAAAATAAAATGAAGGCTTTTAGAAGACACTTCTTTCTTACCTGTGTGCTTCTTTTCAATTAGGAAGTATTATAGAGCATGAAAATGCAAAATAAATGCATATAAGTGGGTGTTGCTAATTATACAAAAAATACATATTTTTTTAAAAGAGCATCAAACACCAAGTTTATAAAAATTGCAGGTTTGATGTATTGGTAGTATTCCCTTTAGATTAATTTCAAAATCCTGACATTAACAGTCTAAGTTCAGCAGCTAATTGAGACAGACATATTTTTATGGGGGGGGATTTCACACACCTAGTTCAGATGTCTGGTTTAGACTAGAGTAAGTTTAAACTAACCAAAGAATTCTTGATATGTATGTCTCTGGATCCCAGCTAACTTGCATGAATGCCTATGGGACAAGAGCTAATTCTTAAATAAAGTGACATCAGTACGTTGTGTTCTATCCAGGAATTTGTAAATGGACTCTTACCTTTTTTTAAATAAGTATTTACTTCTGAGTAATCACCTGGCTGTTGAATGATTAGTAATTTAAAATAATAAATGTGTCTTGGGGGAAAAAAGGGTTCTTAAAAAAACACTGTTGGCACTTGGATATTTCAGTAAGGCAGGCAGATTTGTACTTGATCATCTGAATTTCTTCCTGCAACCACAACTTCTGTGCACAGATCCACTACAGCTTTTAAATATTGATGGAATTATCAAAAGCAGTATTGTGGGTCTTATGAAATAACTCTCCTTTACTGGTGATTGTTTATTAAGAGGTAAGTATTAAATTGTTTTAGGAAAGGTCCACTCTTAACACCAGCTTTCTGTTTGGGTGCTATACTAGATTGTAGAACATTTAACATAATTTCTTTTTTAGTTAATGTGAATTAAATTTAGTTTTGGTTTTATATTTTATCTTAGAAGATCACTGGTTTTCTAGTTTTATATGCTAAAAATGAATGGAAAATAGTATAAGTTTCAACTTCTTTGACCTCTGACTCATCTCTTCAGGAAAAAGTCTTAATTTAGATAATCAAATTGGTACCGGGATTTCATTTGTGATGTCTGAAACTTGGTTGGTAGAATAAAAAAATGCAATTTCTGACTCAGCTAAATGAATACTACACTGGCTTCTGAACAACTGACTGGATCATTCTGAACTTGATTTTCATCAAGCATTCTCTTTGTGTTGATGTAAATGATTACTTCACAGTAGTTTTTTGGGTCATATTGACACAAGTTGATATTTAGGTTCACTGTCTGTAATATACAGTACAGTGAAATATCTGGATATTGTTTAATTCCTTGGTAAAGGTAAGTCATATAATGTATTCTTAGGTATAGATGATAACATCTATCACTAATCTGAAATAACAGTTAAATGATGATGGGCATTGCATTCTTTTCTGAAATTTCAATATTTTTCCACTAGCTTCATTATACATGCTACTTAAATAAAACATTCCACTTCAAATAATATTACTTACTCTTGTCATCTTTGAGACAACAGACTGTACCCTAAATAGACATTTTTTTGTGCAAACATTAAATATAAATAGCTGAGGTTATTTTTAGCTAGGATTTCATACTGAAATGTATTTCAATTGTAGATTTGAAAAACTGTGCCTCCAACATAGGCTTAGAAGAGTCGTAGTGCCATGCTGTGCATTGTTCACACACTTCAGGAAAAGACCATCCAGTATAGCAGAAGTTGAGTATTAGTACCTCAGAAATTATATGAAAGCACTAAAATTCCTTATTCTTAAAACAATGTTTAAAATCCACACTTTTCATACCTAAATTCAAAAGCACATTTTCTTAGGATAATGGAACTACTGTATGCCAGGTTGTGTAAATACCCTCCCTCATCTAGGGCAAGTAAGAGGCTTTTATTTGCCTTTAGGTTGGAGTTGCACAGCCATGACAGGATATCATTTGTTGAGTTTTCCCCTTTAGAGGGTCTTTTTCTCTCCTCTCAGCATCTCCTCACTTTCAGCTTTAAACCTGACGTATGGAGAGTCCTATAATTATAACCTCTGCTTGCCTGAAAAAAAAACCTTCTGGTTTCCCAGAAAAACCTCTGGTTCTATTTGGTCAAAATACTCTTGTATCTATAAACATTTCAATAATTTCATTTCATAAAAAATAGGGACTTTTTACACAGGTATGCAGTGATAGGACAAAGGGAAATGGTTTTAAACTAAAAGAGGAGAGATTTAAATTAGATGTTTAAATTAGATGTTACTAAAAACTAAACTGGATTTTTGCCACAATTGAAAATTACATTTAAGAAGGAGATGGTAGCCTGTGGAAAATGTCTCACTGAAAACCAAGGCACGCTGTTAAGGTACAAGTTATGTATCATTTCTAAAAACTTCCATTCAACCTAAGCAGTGCACATTTTAATACAGCCAAATGCAAGATTATCCATCAAGAAAGAAAAAGGATTGCAGACTGTGTTTACAGGGAATATGACAAGAATATGGTCCTGTACTCAATGGGAAGAGTAGAAACATCCAATATATGGAATAATTGTAGAGGACATCAAGTGGTGCTGCCATACAATATGTGCATGCAGAGCATGTTGCTAAAGAGTGTGTCTTTTCATGTCACTACTTTAGAAGAGTGGAAAAATTTTTAAAAGGCTAAAACCCAGCTATAAGACTATTTGTATGCATTGCAAACGTACTTTCTATTGAATTTACTAGACAATAGGATTTAATTAGTTAATCCAAGTGAATGTAAAAGTTGGTATGCTGTCAGAAGTACCTGCCTGGTAAAGAAATTTGCATAGAATAATTATTTGAAAAGTAGACACAATTATCCTGTGACGAAGGTATTTATAATAAAAAACCAGTATTTTTTGAAAACATAATTTAACAGTATAAGCACAATTGTCTGCATTTATAGGCCGTGGGGGCGTACTGGCAATTATAACTTCCCTATTGCTTCCTAAAGAGAAAGAATCAGTTTCATTGTTTCATAATGCAAGTAACGTAAGGAATCAATATCTCTTCAGTTCTGGTTGTTTTGGCTTTTTTTTAGCTTTCACAGTTGAGTATTTTATCAGTAGTCTTTTATAGTCACATCTGCCAAGATTCCCACTTGACTTGAAAAAAATCCCAGTCTGGAACATGGGTTTTTATAAAGATGTACAGAGGTAATTGATGGATGGAAATTGGAGGGAAAGGATTCCTAAATGGAGTAGAAATGGGCAAATGCTGACTTCAGTGAACACTATCAGCAAGTGCCTCTTCCAGTAGCAAGTGTTGTATCAAGTGTTTTGCATTCTGCTTTCTAGAGTAGCATTTCTATGATTATTAATGATTCATATAATTGCTCTAAGATTACTTTTTGTACTGGAGAAGACATGGTATTAATTGGGGAGTTTATGCTCCTGAACAGTGTAAAGCACAGTGAGAAGAGCTGTGCCCTCAGGAAAGGTGATGTGCAGGGGTGGGAGGATTGCAGTAAGAAGTCTTAGACGCAGATTGTTGGTGATTTGATTAATTTAAATTTTAAAATAACTTAGTTGTTTCGAATAATCAGTCGTGACTCACTGTTTTGAGTATCACTGTGCAAAAGTACTGGTGAAAAATGAGACAAATTTCAATAAACAGAGAGGTAATGAACTCATAAGTCAGTTTTTTGCTGCCCATCTCACTTAACATCTTTACTTCTAGCATGAGTAAGGAAGGGGCTCGGACATGGTTTTCTTGTGCCTCAAAACTTCTCAAGAAAGCCCTTCAGTAGGTTTAGCACCATTTACACCACGATTTTCAAGAGCATTCAGTGGAGTATGGGAATCAGTCTTTATATCCATACATTTACTTTTTCATAAAGCACTTGCTTAAAACTTACCTGTAAGTTAGAATAATATGAAATTAAATTTATGAGTCTTTCAGAAATATAATCAAATGCAGAGGCCTTTTTACACTGAAGTCATACTGCAATTAAAGCAGGATTTTGTGGATTAATTAAAACTTCATTGCTAGAAGTGAGTATTGCAAATAATTTAAATGAATGTAGAACAACATCTTCCCTTCCCCTTCACCCAGCCCGTGTAGGAGAGAGAATAGAAAAATATGTATAATTTAAAAGAAATAAGCAGTAAAGTTGAAAAGTTTAAAAAAAATTATTTATGAGGTTGATATCCAATTTTAACAAAAATTCATAAATGCAATATTGTATTACTTTTTCTGTTCATGGCTTAATTTTGCCTATTTGGGGATAAGTAGTAGCAGTGTGAGAGCTCAGTGTCTGTACATGGATGTAGAGTGTGGTTTCTAATGCATAATGAGAGGTAATAGTGGGAAGGTATATATGCTTCTAAATATGAGCTGTGTGTTTTTCCCTCTGTCTCCTTTGGAGTTAAAATTGTGTTTACCTTCCTGGATCCTCTTTAAGCTTATTTCAGGTGAATGAGAGGGAAGGGATTTTCATTTTTTGGTGAACTGTAATACCTGTCCTTAGAAGTTTATTAAAACTAATGTTGTTTCATGCTTTTTCTACTTGACATATTTCACTGATGATATGCCATGTTTTTCAGTATTGCTATTACATCACTAAATAAGGAAAAGGGGCTAATATTTGTTCATGGGAAATCAAAGCTAAAAAAACAGAGCAAGTTGTCAGTTGTCTAAATTTCTTACTGTACTGACATAGCTATATTTATAAAAACTAAAACTTTTTCGTTGTACCTTGAACTTTAGGCAAATCTTATTCTTCCTGTTGCTTTTACAAGCCTAATTTGATTGGTTGTAATGGTGAAAAACAAGCTGGAGGGTTTTTTTAATTCGTTTTTATGGTTGCAAGTTTAAACTTGACAGCTTGTTTATAGATGTCTTTTTAAAGAAGAAAACTGGAGACACAGCTCCCTCTGTCTGTCCTGGGAGTACCTCTGCTCTGGTGTCTTTTGAGAGCACCTGCAAGTGATCATAGGAAGAGCATCTTTATTGTCAACATGAAGATGCAAGGAAAAAAAATGGGAGTAACTTGTGTTACAGACCAGTAGTTGTTTTAAGTTACGCTAACTGGAATTTCAAAAGAACAAAGGTCACGTTCTTATCTGAAAATACTTCAGTGAAGATACCTAATTCAAAAGACAGAAAAACAAACTTATGCAAGTTCTCAAAATTTATAATTAGATTATTATTAGAATAAAATATATGTGTATAAAAATTCTATCTATTCTTTAGTGCCCATACAATTTTTGCAGACATAACAGTGGCAAATATACTTCATGTTTTTGACCATTCATTTAAAAAATATGCCTGAACAGCGAAACATTAGGGAATATGACAGAAACGAATGAAAATAAATGACACTATATAAATCACATCTTAAAATTCATACATGCTGTAATACCTAAATAAAAACTTAGGTTTTATGTACTCCATTGTCATCTCTTCAGTTCCAGTCTGTGGAAGTGATTCTGGCAAAGAAAATGCAGTCTGTCTGTGGTTTTTATTTGTACTGAAGGTATAATAGAGCTCAGAATGGGTTTCTGCTAGACTTACGATGTTATTAGAACTTCATATTAGCTGTAATTATACTAATAATATTAACACAGCAACACAGCATTAACAAGGTTATACCACAAGTTAGCGACTGTAAAAAAATCTTGAAGCATCATGATAACTTGTACACTAAATGTATGGAAGCTTAGTAATCACTTAGTCATCAACAATTCAGGGTAGAAAAGCTTCTCTTTTAATTCAAACTGTATTTTAAGCTCAACCCTCCACATCTTTCTTGTAAATTATATATACTTTTTTTTTAATCAATTCAAGTGGAAAAACATCTCTTGTAGACTTTGCTAAGAACTGAAATAAGACGTATTGACAGTCTTGGCTGATAAGTATCTGAAAATTGAGATATCATAAAAACTGTTTTGTAATACAGTGCAAAAGCTATATTCTCAAGAGTAATGACACATGCATGCCTGTTAATACATGCACAGCCTGTGAGCCTCATCCTGCAGCCTTTGCTTGTGGGCCCAGCTTTGTTATGGAATGATGGAATTGTTAAGGTTGGAAAAGACCTTTCAGGCCATCGAGTTCAACCATTAACCCAGCACTGCCAAGCCCATCACTAAACCATGTCCCCCAGTGCCACGTGTCTTTAAACACCTCCAGGGACAGTGACTCAACCAATTCTTTGGGCAGCCTGTTCCAGTGCTCGACAATATGTACGCCTTAATTCTAAAATGTCCATTTCTCATAGTTGTGGTAGAAATAAAACCTGAAATCTCGGTAGGCAGTGAGAGCTGGCAGAGCAGAGGTTAAGGTCAGTAGGCTGATTGTGGGCCTTTTTGGAGGCAGAAAGGACTTGAAACTCTGCAAAACAAAGTCCACTGAGTATGGGGCAGTCCAGGCTGACTGCCAGCACTTGTATGATAGTGACTAAATATGATAATGCTGAATTAAAACAGTTCTTGATGTGGAGGCAGGTTGACTGGTATATCGTATACTGCATTCCAGAATGGCTTAGTAATGGTGACAGTGGGTTTTAGGAAACTAAATTTAGGAAAATAATAATTAAAAAAAAGTCCTTGGAATTGAAGCTTGTATATTTCTTTTAACTGCCTCTCTTTGGGAGGGCAGGAGGATGACAGAAAAATTATTTGGGAGGAAAGGGTATTTAGCCTCTAGTGTTGCTGTGCCTATTACAGATATAAGAAGTTTCCACTGTTGTAAAAAACATGGGCTCAATACCTTACCAACACATATCCTATAGTTATCACTGTTACTCGGGCTATTAAAAACTAACAGGTGACGTGAAATTATAAAATAGTAGATTAATTAAATGAGCTTGGCAAATGCCCTGCCATGTATTTGTACTGCACTTAATAGTATTCTAAAACAAAGGTAATTAAGGGATGACTAGGGCTTTGTCACACCAGCCTTTACACCAGGACCCTGCCAATTTTTCATGTGTGCATCTTAAGTAAACACAGCAGCATTGGGCTGCAGCCTGCACACCTGGGCAGGAGCACTGCTGTAGCCAATAGTGTGATGACTGACATGGAGATTAAAATCTCAGCCTCCCCTAAAAGTGTTCCAATATCTCACTTTTTAGAGCACTGACTTAATGCTTTATTAATAGATCTCTCGTTATTTGGAAAATAACATATCGCAAGCTGAGCGTAGGGGGTGTTTTCTGGTTGCTGTTTGAACTTGATAACTTTTGTTCCTCCAGGCAAGCTGGCTATTGTTCTTTTAAAAATAAGTGAAACCAGCAGCAGCAGTCAACATTTGTCTCTGAGACAAAAAATAATTAATGAATTTAATTGCAGTGACCATTAGATCCAGTTATATACCAAAGGGAGCACAGCTCTTCATAAATACCACATTTCCCAGTAGTTCAGTAATTGAGCAGCATATTAAAAATACTCTTTCACAGTTTATACACTCCCGTAGTTATAGTTGGCAAATATTTTACTTGACCTAGTCAGGTTTTAGCTGTTTACAGGATTCTGTTTCATTTGAACGCTCTTTGTATAGGAAAAAAATGTTACAAAGTAGTTCGTTTTCCAGAGAAAGGGCAATTCATTCCTTTTTTTGAATAGTCTTGAGCAAAGAAAACATTGCAATTTTTTTTTTTTTTTACTTTTTAACTTTGATGAGGAAATAAACATCCAATAATTTCTTCCACAGTTTCTCCTTTGAAGTAATTCATTATTTGTATTAGGGATACAGAATTAATATTGTCTACTGAATAGAACTACTGGCTATCATGTTCCCTCTTACACAGGGTGCCACCTGAACTGGCATTACTCCCAGTCAATTCCTATAGCCTACAGAATAACAGGCATTCCCCAGCATGCATTCACACTTTGTTCCTCTTAATTTAATAGTGAGGCTGTATAATAACTGTGCTTAACTTAGGTTTTCTTTTCCCTAAGCAAAATCCTCACTTGTAATTTTGCTTATTCTTGCATAAAAAATTATGATAAGTTTCCACGTTCAAGTCAGTGCATCAGATTTAGTGCTGACAACACTCATTACCTTTGTTATTAATGATGCTCCCAGTTTTCCCATGGGCATGAGAATTTCAATTTTCCTGAAACAGTAAAGCTGAATTCCAGCCTTCATGGCAGCAGAGAAAACCATGCAAATTGAAGTCCCTTATCCTTCCCATAACTATGTATGATAGTCAAGTATAGTCTTTCTGTATTTCCCCTTTCCATTTTCCCTTTTTCTGTTTCCTTATGTTTCACTTTTTCATCTCCTTTCCAACCTCCACCCCCTTCTGTTCCCCTCAGGATAGCCATGTCACTTTTGGAGCCTTGCTTCTGATTTTTAGAAATGTCAGTTCTTTCCCTCCTCGCTTGCCCTCTGTTTGCCACTCCAGGAGGCGTGTATAAAGGTTTGAAGTGGAAGAAAAGAAGATTTTTGCTACATCCTGCTTATGTGTGATTTAACAGCTAATCAGATCATCTTCAACACAAATTTTTGCTCTCTGAAGCATAAAAGCCTCTCTTAAACACGAACCTTTACAAATGCATCCTTAAAAGTATTTCTTACACTTCATATCCTAGTAAGGTGATAGATTGTTGAATTAAACTATTGCATGAAAATATTTATAAATTCGGCTTTGTAGTCACAGCTTTTCCCAGTGAGAAATTTCCTTAGTCTTGAAAGCCAGGTCCACACATTTCCAGAAGAGATTCCTGAACGACGGGAGACACTTTGGCAGAAGGAGACTGACAGTGCTGTGGGGAGCTGGAGATTTGGGGTCCGTGGTTCACCAGGTTCTCATCCTGTCCCTAAAGCAATCCCGTGCATGACAAAGCAGCAAAATGTTTGAATGTGGCTGGGTCTGGCTGTCAACTGCAGCCTGTGAGGATTGCTCAGTGATATTAGGAGCTGAAGGATACCTCTAGTGGTACATGGTATAATTGGTGATTGTGCAATTTAAAGTTGCCTTGGGTAACGACCAAGACTGAGGGTTATTATTGGATAAGGAGAATAATTTCATCATCCTCAAAAAGAGTAATGCACATGACTTTTCTTGGGCAGGTTAAATTGGAGGGGTATATCTTCCGCAACGGAGAGAAGTGTTTAATTTGAAATATAGTTCTTTGGGAATATCACTTCCAGTGATTAAAGGCGAGATATAATTCAAATTGCCTGAGTCATGCTTCCCTTTTTTTTTCCCCAAATTATGCTACACTGGTGGGCAGTTAGCAATTATATGGGATCTGTCTCTGTGTTAAATCCAGCAGCTTGAAATGCTCTAAGGCTTTAAAGTGTTGTTGGGAGAAAAGTTGAGAAATGTTAAAATGTGTGATTTGTACCCAGTTGGCTTTAATAATTATTATTAGCTCTATTTGCATTCACTGCAGCCACTGCTGCCTTTCCAAAATTCAAGGAGAAGGGAGTTATAGCCCACTGCATGCCCTGACAGCTTTTTTTGGCAAAAAAGGGCAATGGCATAAAAATAACATTTTCCTTATCTCAGCAAAATGCAGAGGTAAAGTACAGGCAGGCCTGAAGAGTTTTGAGATGCCTGAATGTGACATGAAAAGCTGTGATTTCACTTAAAATAATGTTCTTAAATACACACAATCTATAATTACTTGATGTGAATTTTTTTTAATAACTTATTTAGTAAAAACTGTGCGGATGAATGTTACTCCTGGAAATGAAAGCAATTTAGTTAAAGCACAGCTATTAATCCTTGTTCAACAAAAATTTATTAGCTTGGCAGAGGCTATGTTGCAGCTGGGGCAAAGAAACCATGTCTCTTCCACAACCTTTTTCCTGAACAGGCTAATCTGACTGTAGCAGCTTGGGTTTCTATCAGTGATATTCTACTTAATAGCATGTCAGCTGACTTGCAAGTATGTCAAACTGTCATCAAATGCCAATTCATGTTTTATCTTCAACTGTTGTCTTTGCAATGTCTGCAGTTACCTTTTTATAGCAATTAAAGCAACTAACCTTCTATCTAGAATTATTTAAAGTAGCATGTGATGAGCAGCAGAGAAGCACACCACATTAAAATTATTCAGAAAGAGGTTGACGGGTATGGTTTTGGCAAATACTATAGTTTGGGCTTTGAGGGTTGTTTTGGTCCAAGAAGGTTAAAGTTTGTTAGAACCCTGTAGTCTTTCATGTGAAATGGCAACATAGCCCATCTCCAGCAGCATCTCAACAACTGTTTTTCATCTCTTCTGAGTTTAATCTAGTGAAGGATTGGTCATCTGTGACAGATGTCTGTAAATACAAACCCCTACTGATCTAGGGCTCATTTTCTGCAGGTATTAGCTGGCAAAGATGTTTAGTTCTCCTCCACACTGAACGTAAAGCATTTTTTCTATCTAGAGGGAGAAAAGATGAAAGTTAAGGGGGTTTGGAGCATTTCTGAATAGCAGAGGTTAATAGGCTGGGAGTGTGTGCTTTCCTTATTACCCTTGCTTCTTTCCTCTCATCTACACTCATCAATAAATAAATAAGTTAATTAAAAAGCTGTTTCTAAGGGACAAAGTACAGATCCTTAAGACGTATCAAAGTCTCAGTAAAAAATTTAACCACTGGCCTGAAGAAATACACAGATTTATGGATGGATGAAAGCCCTCAGCTTTGCTGGTTTTTATTGTTATAATGAGCTGCACAAGTTGCAATAATAAATGAAAGGTTTATCTCTCCACCAGAAGCTGCTAAACCAGTGGGCCCATGGCAAGGCCTATTATGCAGAAAACATAAGATGAAAATCCTTTGCAAAAATATCCAAATTTTCATATATATGCTTAATCATAATCCTAATATTTTGGAAATGTTCCAGATCATCAGGATGTGTAGGAAAAAATATTCAGAATCCAATTAAATGCCCATAGGAGATTCTATCTGATGTTCAACCTACAGTTAATGAAATGTGTGTGTCTGTATAGAGAAATAAGCATATTATTTAATGTTTTAACAAATTATTTAATGCATTTTTCCATGTTTTGTTTTTATGACCTCTCTTTTCTGCATTGCAGGCTGCCTGTGACTGTTTTGCTCACCCAGGTGTCCTCTCCTTCTCCTTGTCCACCCCGACCTTTGCTGACCTAACTGCTGGTGGCAATTCTATTCTGAGCTTTCTGCCACAGTCTCAGAAGTCACAGGAGCTTTCTGCCAAGTTTCTGTGCCAGCAGGCGCATTGGTGATGAGAGCTCCTCTTGTGAGCTTGGTGTGGATTCTCTCCTGTGTTTGGAGAGAAGGTGGCCAGAGGCTCAACACTGCAGGAGGTGTGCTGGGCGTGCAGCTCAGCCGTGCCTGGCGCTTGCTGCTCTCCAGGGCTCGCAGCTGGTGAATGTTGTGCTGCATTTTTTTAAGTGTGACTCGGTGTAGCAATCCACAACCTTCCCGGAGAGCACGGCCCCGCAGCGATAGAGGAGGCGAGGGATGGTCCCCACATGGGGTTCCACAGAAGAATGTGGGGACCTCTGTGGTGGCCTGTAAGGCCAAAGAGCAAAAGCCTCCATCTCCTCCTGAAAGGCAGCAGCC
>VZRO01003968.1:89018-179268 GCA_013397915.1 Daphoenositta chrysoptera | reverse complement strand
GAAGACCAAGACACAGCAGGGCCGTGGGGTTTTGTATGGGGACGAGGAGGGCGCAGAGAGCGCGAGGGCCGATGGTCTCAGGGCACAGGGGCGGTACCTGGGCGGGGGTGAGGTACTGGGGCCAACAGGGAAAACCCGATGGAGTGGCCAGGGACGGGAGCTGATGGGAGAATGGGGAAGGGAGAACAATCTGGAAGGGAGGCATATAGGGTAGAAAAGGGGAGGAGAGAAAAAAACCAATAGCAGGAACGAAATGTGCATACATAATGATAAGAAAGCAAAGGATTTGGGAGGAGCCAATCCACTCACCCAAACCAAGAGATCTCCCGGCTGCTGCCTTTCAGGAGGAGCTGAAGGGTTTTGATTTTGGCTTTATAGGCCACCACCCAGATCCCCACGGGTGAGTGCTCTGCAAGGCAAGCCCAACAAGCAGGTGGCACTCTGCAACCTCGACTGAAAAAGAAGGTGGGGACGTTCCATCAGTGAAAGGTCACCTTTGTGTCCCTTGAGAACAAAGCAATGTTCTGCTAGAAGTAACCAGTTCTGCCTGCAAAATGCAGGTTGAGCTCTGGTGAATGTTTTGTTCGTCGTTGTTCCTTATTTGGTTTATCTGCAGGGAATCAATAAAAAAAACTTACTGGTGATCAACACAGGTCTTTGAAAGGGGCTTGTGAAAAAGTCGTCATCTCTATCTCTGCACAAATTAATAAATGAGGTTAAATACTGATATCTGTAAGAGTATTATTCTATTCAGTGGTGTTTACAGACAGGGCATGTGGGTGTTCGTACTCAAGTACAGCCCAACACTGTGGGTAGCTTTAATGTAGCTGGGTACAGCAATTCACTCAATCCACAACAATGCATTTTGTGAAGAGTAAATTAGAAAAAGAAAAATATTTATTTCTTAACAAGCTTCACTCATCTGAGAATTAAAGATTCACAAAAGCTTAAACTGTTAAGTATTTTCAGAATTACTGTTTTCATTGGTCCTTCAGGTGGTCATTCAGGATGTTTAAGCCTATGCAATAAATTAAGAATAGCTGTGGTGAACAGTTGTGGAGAAGTCCTCACTGTTGTTTTCACTGGAGTAAACACATACTCATTAGTAGAAAAATTTAATTTTGCCTGCTTAGTTTTAAAAAAAATAAATAAGCACTAGCAATCACAGAAAACAAAGAGTGGGTGATTGGTTCCTATTATTTTTCTTTTTAATATGAACATGAGCCCTACAGCTCTGTGATTCACTTTCATAATTTCCTCCCATTTAACCTAAGTGGCTGTTTTGGGAAAGATTCCTTTCCTTGAAGAATAGTTCATGTGTGGGTTTAATATGTTCTTGCAGAAATTTATTATTGTTTTCTTTAATAATCTTGGCAGAGTTTCAGTAATTATATCTTACTCTCTTTATTTAAACTTTTCCAGGTCTTAAAACTAACTGTGTTATCACCTGTTTCAGTAGTCTACTTTCTTTAAACTTTGAGGTATTCTTTTTTAAATGAATTAAATTTGTATTTAAAAATAGAGTTGTGGTTCCTCTGCCTGTATAAACAAATTCTGGTCTTCCCATTAATAACAATCCATCTGCTGGAGATATTTCCAGTGCACTGTAATGGAGCTCTTCCTCTTCTCACAGGGGAAGTACAGTTGTCAGATTGAGGAAAAATCTGTAGAAAGGCAAGCCATTGCTAAAAGTGGTACAGGTTATTCCACAGGGCTGAAGTTCTGAAATAGCAAACAGAGTATTTTTAAATTCCCTCACCTTCCAGTGTTTGTTAGGGGGATGAGGAAACTTCTGGTGCACTTTAGCTCCTTAACCTTTTAGTCATTTCTAACAAGGAAAAAGGGTAAACAGCATAAATATGTAGTGATCATAAATATGACTAGACTTACACCTTTATATAGCTATTTACAAATGGTGTGCATATAGAGAACTGACTGACAGCAAAGCTGTTATTAATATAGTTACAATATAGTTTCTTCTGCAAAATTGTCATGGCACCAGCATAGTCTCAAAATGGTATCATAGTCTAACTCCATCTTTATTAGCATGTTACTTTGTCTATAAAATAAAACATTCATCACATTTCTAATAAAATTCTGGTTTATGTGTGTATGAAATACCTTCTGTTGAGTAAAGTATCAATTAAACAATGAAGTACAAACTCAAGGAACTTGTTTGAAATTATGCTAATTACCACTATTAAGGTCTTTATTGATGCTAAAGTCTTCAGATGTGTACTAAGGGGATAAACACTTCGTCTTACACAGAGCAGCTTTCACGTGGCAGTACCATTCAGTTGCTGCTTCCCAAGAGCCAGGGCATTTCGTCTCAAATTCTCCCTTTTCCCTACATAAATCCTATTTCTCTTTTCTCTTCATGTTACTGAAATAATACAGAGCTTGTTGGAAAACACCGTACTGCTAATGAGAATATTGCACCTCTTCAAAATGATGACCATTGGAAAATGCAAAGCAGTTTCATTCAGAATGCAGAAGGAAATGGAGTTGCTTGCATATCTGAAAACAAGCATCGGGCTTTTCCAGATTTTAAGTAGAAGCAAAGAAAATTCTGCTCTTCTTTCTGTACCCCAAAATGAAAATGTAGGAAAAATAAGTGAAGGAGGTTTTGGCCATTTCTCTATCTCTGTTTCATTTTTCTTCAAATTTCAGAGAAGCTCTGCAGGAATTTTATATCAAATTTCCATTTTGCAGAGGCAGTTGTGACAATGTAAAGAGTGCTGCAATGGCAAATACCTTCTGAAGTCTATGAATTTGTTTATATCAAAGGTCTGACACTGCAGGATTCTGGATGAATTCTACACTTACTGTTTACCTGAGCAAAAAGTTTATATATCTGCTCTGTTTTAACCAAACTAATTGTATGTGTATGCAGGTGTATACCTAGGTATGCATACAGACATACGTGTATACATATGCACACCATAAATAAATCTTTCTTCCTTAATTAGCATGGCCATCCTTAGGGTGTTTGAGAAAATAAGGCCTCTTATTGCAAGAGGAGGAAGCCAGGCTAATGAAGGAAACTTCCTATGTCAGAAGCTTGTAGGCCCTTAAGTGTGAACAACAGCAATGGACTGCACTTGTTAATCCATTTATTGCAATATTGTCTTGCATCTGTACCCATGTGACAGCTGAGAGGATGGCTCACAAATGACCATTGCAAAGAAATGTGATGTATGGATATAAATACCTGGAATGTGGAAAGAGAAAGGTGGAAGAAAATCTGGGATGGTTTAAAGCAGAAAAAGTAGAATAAATAGATGTGAGGGTGAATTTTATGGAAAACTTTATGTCAGTGCCCAGATTTTTCCAAAGAAGGTGTGTAGGTGGTTTTCCCAATCAGACTTGATGAAGAAATGAAGTATCATGTATAGAATTATTCTGTACTACAGGGGAATGAACTAAAAGAAGACCATTTCTCATTTTAGGTCACTAGATTGTTGAACTCTGGTATTTACGTTTGATACCTGAGTAGCTGGAAATGGAAAACATTGGTAGAGTCACCTACTTGTTCCCAGCTCTGTTCTGCTGGGGTTTTCTTTTGATAATAGTGATAATCACCATAGCCATTTTCTTCCCAGAAAACCAAGGAGTATTTCCTGTCTATGTTAATGTTTAATTAAAAATGAGTCAATGTCTGTGTTTCTACTGCAGTGTGATGTGGCCATTGGTTAAAAAATTCATGTATGAACAGGGATGTGGAGAAAATAATGAAACTAATGCAACTAAGATGACAGAACTGAGATGGCAAATGCTATTACTAAACTCCAGTTTCTTCATCTGTGATGCTTAAAATGTGTTCCTTTTACCTTTATGAGACGATTTTCGTTTATGCAGTGCTAATTTTGTAGTCTATATAGCATAGCAGAAGTCACAAGGAGGCTCTAGGCTTTTTAAATTTCTCTCCTGTAGCGCATAACTTACATTTCCACGTGAGTGATGCTGCAGAGATGTTCTGGGCTGAAGCAAATTGCCAAAGTTCCATGTTCTCCTCTCGGAAGACCCCACTCCTTTTGGAGCTGCAGGAAGCTGTCTGTAACACTGAGGAGCATGCTGAGTCACAGAGCACGAATGCAGGCTTTGTCCTTCTCCCATGGCTGTATCAATCATTCTTTCCTCCTGTATTACCTAATGATACACCAACTCTTTCCACAAAGTGTGCATGACTCAGGGCTTCATTGCACTGCTGCCCCTGAACTGTTCTTGTTCTTCTCTTTCTGAATCACAGCTTGGAAAGGACTTGTTGGGGGAGATGCTCGAGAGGACCACGTTGCACTGTACTTGTAATACAAGGTTCAGTTCTTCAAATGGCACTTCTGTTTAAACAGAGTTGTTATTAACACATTGAAAACCTCGTCTGGAAATGTTTAGGGGTTCAGCTTTAAAGAAACCACAGAAGTCCAAAGTTTCTGCTGAACCTCTTGTAACCCAAAAATAAATTTTAGAATTAGATGGGACGTTTTCCTCATTAGTTGATTGGATTGAGTTCAGAAACACTATGTATTAAGCCTTCAATTCATAATTTTTCAGCATTTCTAATTAGGAACAATAAGCTGAAGATAAATAAAGGAAGAGCTGGATTTTTTTTTATTTTATTTGCAAAAGTTTAGTAAAAACTAAGAATTAAACACCCTTATAATCCACACTTGCTCTTATCTTCATTTTTAGGTGTTTGAATGGCAGGCTGTTTTCTGGAGGTTTTTTAGCTTTTCTTCTATCAACAAATAAATTTAGAAAGTAATCTAATGTGAATCACTAAGACTTTTAAATAAGATATATGAAATTTGTATCAGCCTACATAGCCTACATTGCTCATATGTTACAAACTATTTTCCTGCAGGTTCTTCTCATCTTGTCCTACAAATTTGCAATGGCTTTAACATAAGGAGGGCAAAAAAAAGAAATGAAGGAAAGAAAAATAGCAATTTTGGGGGTTACTGTCAGTTTAAATGCCAAACCTTTTAACAAAAAGTTTTTCAAAGAATACTGATCAGGTTTTTTATTTTATCCAGTGGTAAGAGACTCAAAGCTTCAGAATCTAAACCCAACATTAATGTTGCACCTTTAGTAACAATACACACACAACCTCATTCTTGTGTCTTTTTTTTTGTTTGTTTGTTTTTTTTAAATTTTCCTAAATGATAACACACGCTTGTAAAAGTATTTGTTATGATCATCCAAGTTGTAAGAGTCTCTTGCACATCTTTGCAAGGAACTGGTAGAACTAGCATATCTTGTGTTTAAAGTAGACCTTAAAAACTGAATTTTCCAGGTTTTTCAACCTGGATTCTGGTCAAGATTGTCTCTGTAGCAAGGCAGATCTGATGTTTCAGGGTCAAACAAATGAATAGACTATATTTTGATAGCAAGAGTGTGTCTGTGATGAGGCTGTACATGATCAAGCTGCTGCTTTGGAACCTCCCCGTATGTGTCTTCACAGAAGTTGGCCCAGAGTCCTTCCTAGGCACTGTCGGCAGTTTCAAGTTGGAGTTGTGTGTGACAGCAATGTGACCATAGACACATAAATCATTCTGGGTGTCCTCCAGACTGCTTCCAGAACTTGTCAGCTCTAGTCTGGTGTTGGTAAATGTGTATAAAGAGGACCCACATGGGGAGTAATGATGTATGTGGAACCCCTGGACATGATCTGCTGTTGGCAGTGTTGGGGAGACTTGGACACAGGACTTGAAGGGGATACTAAGTAAGTTTGCAGATGATGCAAAATTGGAAGGAGCTGTTGACTCCCCCAGAAGCAGAGAGGTCCTGCAGAGAGACCTCAAAATATTAAAGAGATGGGCAATCACTACCCATGTGAAGTTCAACAAGGGCAAGTGCTGGATTCTGCACGTGGCACGGGGCAGCCCTGGTTGTGTGTATGGACTGGGGAAGGAGAGGCTGGAGAGCAGTGCCATGGAAAGGGACCTTTGGGTGCTGGTCCATGGCAGGTTGGATGTGAGCCAGCAGTGCCCTGGAGCCAGGAGGGACAGCCCTGTCCTGGGGACATCAGGCCCAGCATGGCCAGCGGGGCAAGGGAGGGATTGTCCTGCTCTGCTCTGGGCTGGGGTGGGCTCACCTCGAGTGCTGGGGCAGGTTTGGGTGCCACAATACAAGAAAGACACGAAGCCATTAGAGATTGTCCAAAGGAGGCCACGAGGAAGGTGCAGGGCCGTGAGGGGAAGCCGTGTGAGGAGCAGTGAGGGCACCGGGTCTGCTCAGCCTGGAGGAGAGGATGCTGAGGGGAGACCTCAGTGGGGTCTGCAACATCCTCACGAGGGGAGGAGGAGGGGCAGGCACTGATCTCTGCTCTCTGGTGACTCAAGGGAATGGCCTGAAGCTGAACCAGGGGAGGTTTAGGCTGGATATCAGGAAAAGTTTCTTCACCCAGGGGGAGGCTGGGCACTGGAACAGCTCCCCAGGGAAGTGGTCCCAGCACCAAGCCTGGCAGAGCTCAAGAAGTGTCTGGACACTGCTCTTGGGGACATGGTGTGACTCTTGTTGTGTCCTGCCTAGGGCCAGGAGTTGGACTCGATGCTCCCTTTGAGTCCCTTCCAACTCAGAATATTCTGGTTCTGTGATTCTGGGGATTGTGCTTTAGCTATGTTTTCTGTGGCTGAGTTTCAGAGGGACTCCTTATGTGTCTGGTTAAATAATTTCACAGGTCAACTCAGCTGGAGATGGCAGCAACCTGTGCAATAATCTGTTAGTGGAGTTGCTGGGCATCTCAGTCTAATCTGCTGGAGGCAGGTGCATTAGGCTGAAAGCTGAAGAGGTGAAGAAACTGGATGCACCTAACTGCACTGTGTGTTGAAAAGGCAAGACTGAAGTAGTCCAGTGACAAAAATCCTTTTGATTTGATCTGAGAAAACAAACTCATGTGACATGGATATCGAGAACAAATCAATCAAAAAGGAGAATAGAAGGAGAAAACTATGGAAAGGCTAGCAATAATCTTCACTGTTTCTACGTCTGTGTGAACAATTACTTCATGCATTGCTTTGGCTGATGTTCGATGGAACAACCCCTCCCTGCTGGGATACAAAAATACCAGGACATCAGTAGCTTTAAATCTGTATGTATCCAGAAGGCTGAGAAGACTTGATTGTTCCATGTTGCTCTTATTCAGTAGAGTAAATTCATGCTCTATAATGGTATTTTGAAACCTTGGGTCCTGTCAAACTTTGGGGACTTTGAATTTCCTTAAGGAACTGGGACATAGGCATTTCCAAGACTCCAGACACTAACCAGCTAAGGAGAAGAAATTAGTTCAGAAACACATCTAAACCCCATTTAAATTTAATCTAAGCTCCTATGTAATTATTTAGTTATTTCAGGGGTGTAAGGCCTCTGTGTTTAAAAAAGAAAGAGTTGGACAAAGATTTGCTTGGCAAAATTTGAAACTCTCCAGTCTGGAGAGGTAAAAATAAAACGCCTGTGTTTCTTTATGTCAGTTGTCTTTCTAGTGGTTTTATTAACTTCCCTAGGACTTGAAAAAATTCATTTTCTGCTACATGTAAGTTAAGGAAAAGAGGCCAAAAACCTCACTATGGTTTCTGACAGATTCTGTCAATCATAATAATATGCCCAGAGTAGAGCAGCTCTTTCACAGGCGGGCTTATTCACACATAGAGGGATGACTAAGTGTACAGCAAGATGCATGGTTACATGTTACATTACACTAAAAGAGAATATTCTACTTTTAATTCACCCCTTCAATCAGATCTAGAGGTGTGCAGTCAGTCAAGAGGCTGCTGTAGTGCGTAAGAAAATGGAACCAACTACTCAGGAGCTCTCCAGCCCTAGGCAAGACTGAATCCAAGTAATGTCTGCACAAGCACATGCCCCGTATGCCCAAAGAGGCTAGAAAAATGAGAGCTGCTTTTTAAAAATCTGGAGTTACCTGCTTCTGGGTACACTGGAGCATGTCAGCATGGATTGAGGGCTGCTCAACACTGAGGTCTTGCTGGCTGTGCTGCAGCCTTGTAAAGATTCTGAAGCTAAAAAGGGATATTCACAGGCTTCTTTGAGGCTTTTAAAGAAGACATCACCTGGTTGTGTTTGACTGAGGACTCGACACCCCGTGTGTTTGTGATCCTGTACCAATGGGTTGCCCATTTCTGTTCTGTCTCCTGTCTCTGTTTACAGTAGAAGCAACGCTAATCAGAAATCTCTTGCACGTGTTTTCTCATGACATGACTTCAATGTTTTGTGTTTTCTTACATAGAATCATAGAATGGCCTGGATAGGAAGAGACCTTTAAGGTCATCTCATTCCAACTCCCCTGCCATGGGCAGGAACACCTTCTACTAGATCAGATTCCTCAGGACTCCATCCAGCCTGGCCTTTAACACTTCCAGGGATGGGGCAGGCTGTGGCAGTGCCTCTGTGGTTCTGTAGATCACAGGAACATGCTGTCCTTGGAGTGGGTTATATCTGTAGTCCTCTGCTATACCCCTGAGCACCTGGCTTTGTCTGGGCTCTCCAACAGATGGTACAGGACAAGCATGGCAGCCCAAAACCTTCCTCTGAACACTTTGCAGTTCTTCTTTTCAAGCTCTATAGGGGACTAAACCAATCAGGTCCTTTTATTCTTTTTAAAAAAAATTTTTTAAATTAATGTTTTAAAGTGCTGATAATTTCTTTCCTCTTATGTCCCATTAGCCACATTTCATACGAACAGAGTAATATTAAATTAATTAATGTCATGAAGCTGTTCCTCTGTAGAGGATTTGGAGCTCCTCAAGGGAAAGATGTTGTATAGAGGCAAAGAAGCTGTCCTGCTGATACTTTCATATGGCAGAATGTACATTGAATTTCAAAAATAATCTTCACCATGTCTACCTTAGGTCAAATATTTTTTTTAACCAATTCAGGATTTTTGTACTTATTTTTTATTTCCTTTTCCAACTATAATCAGTTTCCTGTTGCCATACAACATTCTGCTGGGTACATCCAGTGTTTTATGTCTGATAGTGTTGCAAAATATTGTTCTCAGGATTTTGTAACTGTCTAAACAGTTTTAGAAATTTTTAGTGCAATTCACCCCACCTATTGGTAGTAAGTTTATAGATTACATTTTCATAACAAAAATATTTTGCATGTTCTTTTTCTATTCTTTTCCATCTAGGCAAAACTCAATATTTTATGTTTTACGGCATCAACAGTTCCTGCATTTTCTCTCCAGGAATACTGTTTTCAAGGAAGTTTTTGAAAAATCAGCAAGTAGATTTCTATTACCTGTGAAAAATTATTGAAAGTGATGTTAATTCACATGTCATTATTGTACCTGAATATTTGCTTTTGTATTTTCTTCAGAAATTTAGGAATAAGATTCCCATGTGATGAAGGCATTGGAGCATTGCTCTGGAGAACTGAACTCCTTTTCAAGGCAAATTTTTCAATGCAGTGTGGATAAATTGTTTAATCTCTCTTTGTCTCATTTTGCAGCCTGTGGAACTGAGCCTGTAAGAGTTTTACCTCTTTGTAAAACCAGTGATGGTTTCTTGACTAAGGAAAAAATTATCAACTCTGTCTCAGAAGAGCTAGAAATTACTCAGTGAATATTAGACAGTAGGCTGGAGGAAAAGTAAAGGAACTGCTCTTACACATAATGATCAGTGTGCTGATGAATGTTCTAAAGTGAGTGGGAGCCATCCATTCCTCACAGCCACGCTGGCTTTGGCAGACAGGCAAATCGTCATCATCTGTAATGCAAGATGCATGGACACTGGAAGGCCTAATTGCCAGTAAACATGGAATTTTATGTCATGCCATCATTTTTTTCATTAATTTTATGCTAGCCCAAAATAGAGAGAATCTCTCAAAAGAGGATGAAATGTATGTTCTACTGTTGGTCTGGTGTGGTATCTCCATGACTGGCTACTGAATTAAGCACTTTATGCAAGCCTGATAAAAAATTTATAAAGTTATCACAAGAAGAGGTGTAAGAAGTATGAAAACTTTATCCTCAGTGCAAACATACTGAAGGTTAAGTTATTTGCAGGAATTTATTCCAGATGTGCAAAAGGCCCACCTCACAGACAGTCTGTAAAAATGCACACACTTTACCAAGCGGCCTCCTTCCCTGTTTGGTTATTTATCTTAGAACAAACTGTGCTTAGGTGTTTGGTCTCCTTGCAAAAATTTACCTTATCCAAAGTTGCATTTCATTTATGTGGGTATTGGCAAGAAAACATCTACCATTCTGAAAGGACTCATTAAATAGGGACATGTTAGTTTACAGGTTTAACCCATATGATATTTATTGGCTGTCACACAGGCAATGACAGGCAGCCAACACACTATTCAGTGGACTTTTCCACCCATCTGTTTATCCATCTGTTACTTGAAAAATAGATTTCTTCCTCCCCCCAGCCTCCCCCCCAAAATAGCATTGTTCTAGCAGGCCACTGAGATAAAGATACACTGGTGTATAGAACTCGTAACGGGGCCATCTGAAACACCCAGCAGTAGTATCTTGATATGAAATAATACCAATATATTATATACTAATATATTACATACTAATAATGCCTCTGCTCCCCACACCAGTGTACTTGTTGATGTATCACTAAAATACTCTCATAATGGACAAGTTGAATTTATTTTTTTGTGGGGAAAAGATGGAAGAAGGTGGCTTTTTGACCATCTTTTCAATGAATATATTCACAGCCTTGGTTGCTAAGATCAGAATGCTTGGAAAAAAAGTTATTCTGATTTTTAATCAAACTGTAAATAATAATTTGTGCACATAGTAAGAACACCTCCAAAAGAGAATCAAGTTATGCAATTTTCATCAGGCGCTTAAAAACTCCATTCACATTATGTGAGTTGGTTTTGTAATACGGATTTCTGAAGCCTACAATTTTAAATATTGCTATCAGATTGATTAAAAAGGTTATTCCTCAGTAACAAAAAATTAGGAGTTTCCTTTGAGGGAAAAAGTAAAAACTCCAAACTTGATAAATTCACATAGATACTATCTATATGGGTGCAAACCAGTGATGTTTCAGGCATCTTTACTGTGTTGGTGCACTCATGCTGATGGAGGTAACTTGTGTTGTCACAGAGTTATTACATCCCTCTTTGCTGGTCAGCTCTAGGAAATATTCATTAGAGTATACGCTTTATAGCCCATGGACTGACAGATTCACAGCATTCATATTGAAAGAGCCTTAATAGCAAATTTTATATGATTTGTTTTGACACCATGGTTTTCTACAAAACATGGAATCAATGACAATGTCTAGCAAAAATTTCTATGGGAAGACCTGCTTTCAGTTAACATTTTTTCTTTTGTGAGAAATGTATAAATTGAAAAATTTATCGGTAAATAATTTCCAAAGTATTAAGTACTAGAGCCATTTCTTTAAAAATGCAAAGAAACTTCCACAGGCACTTCAGCTGATTCAAAGAAAGTTACAAATTACCTGTATGATGATGATGAAACACATGAGATGGTCCTTTCTTCATCACAGTTACTGGCCTGTCCCTCTGTAGAGGAAGGGAAAGGAACCTGCTGTTCCTTCAATTTGAGGAGGTTTATACAGTTTTGGCAGCAATGGAGAACAATAAGGCAAAGCAGAGATGAATCAAAGCACTATGGGGCAGGCTAATCCTTTTTCTTTTGCATTTCTTTTGATTTGGAATGGAGTGATTACAGCAAGTGAAAAATGAAGATGACAACAAAGTCAGGATGTTGTTGTTATTACTTGCCCATCAGGCAAGAAATGTACGATGGTTTTCTTTAATTAAATGTAGATGAAAGCATTAATAGTAATTTACCAAAGTGGATCAATTTTTAATATTTCCTAAGGTAGTTTATACACTGATGCCACCATTACAAACAATCTAATCTAGACAAAGGTACTGTAGAAGTTCCCCACACATACTTTCTCTCTTGGGATAGTAGTAAGATTGTATGTAGCACATTGCATTCAGCATTCATTGAGGACACGATTGAAAAACACTTTTTAATACGGAAAATGCATCTTTTGTGTTGTAGGATTTTTCTGGGATATGTATGCTACTAAAAAGCCCATGGAATATAATTTATTAAAGGGCTATGGTGAGGATAGTGTCCATTTTTCTAGAAAGTAATCTGTAAATGCAAAACATTCGTCTTTGCAATCATGATCCATGGACAATTAAAGTGGGCATCATGGTGTGAATATAGTAAGGATACATAGCCCGAAAATTTTTGGCAAACTGTAAGGAAAGACTTTCCTGACATAAGCTTAAATTTGAAAGCAGGTTTAAGTAATATAAGGGAATAATATGTGTAACACTGAGAAAGGGAACTCAAAGGGATAACAATATGTAGGAATCAAGGAACCTGTGGTAGTCACATGGCAGCTTGCCAAAATTTCCTAAACTAGTTCCCTGTGCTGATGTGTTTGATGTGCAACACATGCAAGGTAACTTAACCCACCTGACACAGGCTTTTTCTGGCTCATTTGGGCAGTAAGATCTGAAAGTTTAAAAAATATCATACTTAGTCTGAGCCAAGTGAGTCTAAAGAGTGATTCCTATGGCCATACTCTGCAAAAGGTTATTCTGATTTCTTAAGAAATCATCAGAATATCTACCCTTCTGAGGATTTCTTGATTCTCAGAAATTACAAACAAAATTGTGGGCAGGGAGGTGCATCTAAGCACTAGATGGCCCTTAAATCCTTTCACATCTCACAGAATAGTTATTTCAGTTGCTGCTGAGCAAAGTGAATTCCTGATGTCTTTGCACTCATTAAGGGCTCCTTCAGAAATGCAGCAGGAACTCACTGTCACCCTTCTTTCCCTGCAGTTGCAACTTGATCTTAATATGTACGTATGTGTATTATTCATGCAAGAACAACCTCTCTAAACAGGCTATGCCAAAGCTTAGTAAGGTCCAGTAAGTATTCTTTAGTGGGTCTTCTTCAGGCCAGATTACTTCAGGCCTTTAGGGTATGTTATGTAATTGTACTTCCTTGGATGTTCTCTTCAGTAATTTCTAGGGTAACTCAAAAAACTGGAGTCAAAATGTAATGTTAATTCTTATAGGAATATAACAGTTTGATAATTATTAGCTTGGAGAGAGAACAGCATTTGGTAGTAAGAAGGTGACTACTAGAAGCAGAAAGGAAAAGCTAGAAGAAGTGGGAAGAGGAAGAAACTAAAGCTGAGAGCCAAAATAGCTCTAAAGGGGAAAGGCAGGAAACGGCTTTCAAATACTTTGTGTGGAAGTTGGATTATTTTACCTCTTATGTAGTAGTTATCCAAGTAATTTGCCTGAGTATCAACACTGAGCAACACTAAGTACTTTCAAAAAACGTCCACTCTTTTGGTTTATATTTACTGCTTTCTTGGAGTCCTGATTTCATTTAACTCTCTTATTCTTTCATTTCCTTTCACTGATGGTAGGAAACTTTGAATTTAAGTCTCCCTGTGTCTGAATTCTCTCCCACCTTCATCATTGTGGCCTTTGACCACAAAAATTAATTACTGTATCAGTGTGTATTACATTCATATTTCTCACCTGGAAATGTGTATTTCTGTTCATACAATGCTATAGAAAATATTCCTTCAGATCTAAAAGCACTGTACTCTTGTTAATGTATCTGATTCTACTACTACTTGGCCAGAAGGAAGAACCAATGCTTTCCTGCAGAAAAGTTTAAAATCTGAATTCTAATAAGTGCAGAGCTCCAATTTGTTACACCTCCAACATTCAGAGCATCTGCAGACTAAGTGAGAAGTATGTTTCTAGAGGAGAAAGCAATTTTCTTAGACACAGTTTTAAAAAATCAGCAAGACAGAGATTCAGATATTCACTTGGGAGATAAATAATAAAATGTTAAATTTAAGCTTCGCTCAGGTATAATTCTGATTCATAGAGAAATCCTGTCCCTGAAGAAATACTCTCAGATCCTAATACAAAATGCAAAATACAAAAGATGCTTTTGTGAGAGACTGGACAGTGAATGGTTAATGACTCAAGCAGTCCACCACTGAACTGCCCAGGGCAGAGGGGTGCACACCCGTCATGGGGGGGCTCCAGCTGGGCTATGAACAAGATAAGGGAAGAGGCTAATAAGAGGCAAGTCCTGCAAGGTGTTCTTTGTCATGCCAGTGCCCTCCCTTACATCATGGCTCAGGTGTGAAAACTCCCCTCTGGGAAAGTACTGGGGTATTCCTGGGTAGCCTGAAGGTATCCACCCCTCCTGTTGGGCCATAACTGACTCAACTCCGATGATGTCAGAGGCACCTGCCATGTCTTAGAAGGTGTCACATTCCATCAAAGGTTCCTCAAGTGTCCCCTGATGCAAAGTATTAAATCATCCAGTGTAAACTCTCCACTCCAGGAGGTGGTTGGGCTTTGCCATGGGAACCTGTGTGAATGTGAACCCGGGGCAGTCTGTGTTTTTGGGCTTCTCTGACCCTGGATGGATCAAGATTGTGACCATCACTTCGATGAGACTGGAACCCTCACCACTGAGAAGACTGGAAGACGAGGTCCAGGACGATGCTGTCAGGTTCCACTGAGTATCTCTCTGTCATTTTCTTTCTCTTCCCCCCTCTTTTTCTTTCTATCTCTCCCTCCCCCCCAACATTTACTGTTAAATAAAAATCTGTAGCATTGACTTCAGCATACTAGCTTTGTTTGCACCTTAATTTGGGCAGAGACAATTTTAATAACTGGGTCTTAGCACCTCTCACTGACCTCTTTGTGCTCTGGACTGGGAAAAAATGGCTCACCAGAGAATGGACTCGTTTTGACTAGAGGTCTCTTCTGCTGCCCAGAAATCATAGAATCATAGGAAGGTTTGTGTTAGAAGCAACCTCAAGATCATCCAGTTCCAAACCCCTGCCACGGGCAGGGATGCCACCCACTACATCAGTTTGCTCAGAGCCTCTTCCAGAGATGGGGCATCCACAACTTCTCTGGGCAACCTGTGCCAGAGCCCTCACCACCATCACAGTGAAGAATTTCTTCCTAACATCTAATGTAAATCTCTCCTCCTTTAGCTTCATTAGGAAGGATTATGGAAAATTTAGCGAAGCCCACTGTTTGGGGGGTTCACTGTTCCTGGTGTCCTTCAGGATCTGTTTCTTTGCCTGGGTTTTCTGCTTAGTTACAGGTATCACAGTTGTGATCCCTGTCTCCTGGTTGGTGATTTTCATCTGTACCCATTGGTTTAATTGGTGTATATATTGCAATAACTTTAAAAAACCCACTTTTTAAAACAGAGTGGGCTTGAAAATGTCTGTAATTCCTCATTGTGCATTGACCCTGAGATGACCTCAGTTGGTTGGACCATGGTGCTAATTAACACCAAATTTTGGGTTCAATCCCCAGATGGGCCATTCATTTAAGAGCTGGACGTGCTGATCCCTGTGGGCCCCTTCCAGCTCAGACTTCTGTGTGACTGTGTAAGAGAGGTTGCATGGCAATTGCATGGCATCTGGGGCACTGCTGGGGATTTGTTTTCATCGTGCTACCCAACACTGACATCGATATTCTTTTATAGGACCCTGGCACAGCAGAGTCACACAGTTCCATAGGCTGAAATTTGGGTAAATTGAGAGATATGTCTCACTGTTAGTAAGGTACATAGTTTAACCCAGGGATCACACTGTTAATTTCCATTGAAAATGAACAAAATAAAATGTAATAAGATCCAAAAGCAAATGTCAGAGAAGTTCATGCATGAAAGCTTTTAAAAGTCCAGGAAACAATCTTTCAGCTTATCTTATGCTTACTTTTCATCAGCAACACCTGGATCTCCCTTAGCCTTAAACCTCTGATATTAATAGTTGGCCTTTGCTCTCTAGTTGTTCATTTATTCCACCTTCTTTCTAAGAAAAATGCATACAATCCTTTATCTTATGTACTTGTCTTAAGGGAATTCCATAAGGGTGTTGGTAAAATTCAAAGAATCTACAAGAATTGTAGAAAGGAAACCAATTAGATTGTCTTTTTAAAAAAAATTCCATTTGAATTACTGTTTAGGATTTCAGCATTACTGTTTCTGCTTCCTTTAGTGATCATATTTTTAGTAAAATGGGCTATGGATAGATACAAAATTAACCCCTTCCAGCACAGACCTGCTTGACTTTACAGATACATTTGCAAAGCTATTTGTCTCCTGGTAGTGAAATACCAGGAGATATCTTTGCATGTGGAATACCACTGTGCAAAAACTTGTGAGACGGATCTGATCTGCAAGGTAGCATGGGTGCTAATTAATCAGACGTAATTGGTTCAGCTGCTGCCTGTGTCTCGAAGTTCTCACGCATTCCAAGAGGGTTGAACAGCAGCAAAAGTAGGTCTACATCCTGCTTTGGGACTAGATAATTTTTTCTTTTCCTTCAAAAGAGAAATTACCATGGCTATGGCTACTGTTGTGAGATTTGACAATCTTGTGACTAATTTTCTTAATTTAATAAAAAAAATTTAAGTTTTATTTAGTTTCTGGAATTATCCTTAAAATTAATATGGTGCTTGGAATTGTTTCTTTATTTGACTCTGGTCATAGGACTGACACCTGAAGTAAGAGGGGGGAGGAAAAATCAACTATATTGATTTTTGTCAGTGGCTTATTGGGTGGTTGTTACGTGAAGAGAGTAAAGGTGCTCTGAAACAGAGATTTCAACTTTATTGTGGCAGAACTGCATCCACTTAAAGTCATGATGATTCATTGTTTGTAAAAGATCTATTTTTAGTTGGCCTGAATTATATGGAGATTAAAGAGAATCATTAGCATAAAAATCCCCTTGAAGCTTCTGCAGTTGGTATAACACAAAAGACTTTGTTAAGATCTCTTCAGCCTAGATAACTTTGGAGAATCCCTAAGTGTGCACAGGCAGCTTGGTAACTTAGGGAGGCTTTTGTGGGTCAGTGATCTATTCCTCTGAGCACAATGCAACTTTTCATACAGATTGCACTCCAAAACAACACTTTTTTAGAAATAGCACTGTCAGAAGAAAGAAATTGAGAGGTAAAGAGGGGAAAGGGGTGAATTTATAGGTATAGAGAGCATCCACCTCTTTAGGAAAAGCACTGCTGCTGGGTTTTGCTGTTTGCTCTCTCTCAATGCGGATTGAACTCTTCTTTCACGTCACTGCTTCTGTCCAGGCTGGTGTTCCTTGTGGCATAAAGTGAACCCAGCTGGTGTGAGTGCTGCAGGGTTGCTGCAGGTTGCAGTGGAGAGGAAGAAGATCAGCTGTGCAGATTGTGTGAGCATCTCTCCTCATTTATCTGCATGCCGTCACAACAAAAACGAAGATGCCTGTTCAAGTACCTAAGTTGCAACAAGTACAAAATATGATGAGCATGGCCAAATATGATGTGTTACAAAGCACTTTTAACAAGTCCAATTTGCACATCAGCATTTAGTGCATTTGTGCAAGGAACAGGATTTTCCATCTTAGTCAAAAATAACTTTGGTGAAAGCCAAAAGGTGTTAATGTGTTTTGTTTTGAAGAAGAAAACTTGCTGTTTGCTCTCTCTCAATGTTAACACCAAACTTTAGAAGTCATGTATAAAAACATGCTTAAATGATCTCCATACTTGGCTGAACAACAAACCTGAATTATATAGATTCTCTTAATACAGTGAAATCAAATATCTCAGTATATGTCATGATACCTCAACTTTTCCTGCTGGCATACCAGTTAATTCTTAAATGAAGGTTAAATCATGGTAACTTTTCTCCAATAAAATCTTCTCTGAGATGCTCTTATTCCTTTGTCCTGAAAAGACACTCGCTTCCTTCTCAGATTCTTAAATAAAATACATTTGCTGTTAGAGGACAGTAATAAAAATAAAAGTGAAATCATACAACAATCAGGAGGAATATGAGGGCATAAGTCTGAGTTTTCATTACAATAGGGCTGAGTTACATTGGAAATTTATGTATGTGGAAAAAATACTTAGGTAAAGAATAAATCCATTGCAGTAATTCTCAGTTACTGGAGAGACTGTTAATATGTCTTTTCACATTATGCAAAACCAGTAAACAAGAATAAGGGTCACAGCTTTAAGAAGAGTTGTTTGTAGCATCTGTTAGACTGAGCAAAATGTCACAATATGTAGTCTCCGGAAGGAGCAAACAGACCATTAAATCTTGGATGAATAAAGCAGGTTTTCAAACTGCTGCGGTTTTTTGTCTTTTTGGAATCATTACAGTAGGGCTTGGGGTTGTGGCTGTGATTATGTGAAGGCAATTGGACACTAAGCTTTAGTGGGACTAAAATTTGTCTCATGGTGCCAGAAGGAAGGCTGGTTTGAAAACTGTTTCATGTAAAGAAAGAGAGCCACCAGCTGCAAAACAGGTGGTAACCCACCAGGGGCAGGCAGGTATGAAATCATGGCTCTTTATTTGGGTTACGGTGAAAGGAATAAGGAAAGGATAAAAGGTAGAACAGCAGACTCAGAGGAGCAGCCCCCTGGCTTTTTATGAGGGGTTTCATAAATGAAATTGGGATTATATGCTGGTATAATGGAGATCTCAAATGTTGAACATGTAATGTGGCCCTCTCAACCAGGTGCATGCCTGCTCAATGTGTTTAAAAATTCTCGTTGGTGCTAAGATATTGATTTGCATGATGCATTTATATCTTTTATATATCTGTGTGTATATATATCTTTTATATCTTAAGTGAAAGAAACTCACACTGTTAGTATATTGAAGGATCTGGTTGCCATCCAGTCCCCCATGGTTCCATCTTGAAACCCGATTTTTTGGGTCCTTTTGAAGAACTGTGACTGAAGAATGAGCTGGAACAAACTGCTCTGCTATGGAACTGAGAAAAATGTATGGCTGCAAACAGCACAACTGAAGCTATTTCAGATATTTCATGAGTTCTAGATTCAAGAGAAAAGTCAATTTAAAAGAAGGTAATAATATATTTCCTGTATATTAATTTATTGCAATGTTAATGAAAGGAGAGGCATTTCATGTGTCACTTTTACAAAAGCTCTTACCAGGGCCTCAAAAATTTAGTGGAAAGCTATCATTGTACTAAAGGGGGGTTTATGGTTTACAAGCAGTGCCAAGATGTGAATCCTGTCCAACAGTAACAGGGAATGTTTCCCAAAACTGAAACTCAGTTGCCAAAGCTATTTCCTGCTAAAGTATTCCTGGCCTCTTTTATTTGGCCTGGTCAGACAGTGTTTTCCCTGAGAGTTTCCTGGACACAAAGTAGCTAGCAGAGGTACGGGATCACTCCCAATTGGCAGCTGGAAGCAATCCACAATTTTAGAAAAAGAAAGTTCAATAGTATGAAAGCAGGCAGGCTTTTCCAGTGGCCATGGGGACAGAGAACAAGCCCAGATATTTAGTTTAGTTATGAAAATCTTCTATAAATGTCTCCCTTTTGAGTGGTATGCTCTCAGCTCTTCCTAGAATTGGACACTTTTGTCAAATGGGAAATGAAAGTTCTAGAATTGGCACTGTTTACAAAGTGCAGGGTTGCAAAGTTTTGCTGATCATACCATGGAAAAGACACTAAGATTAAATTAATATATTGATGTACACACTGAAATATCATTATAACAAGTAGGGAGGGAACACAAATGCTAGGAAGGAAGAAATTTAAAAATTGGCTCTCCTAGCTTGTTGAGAAAAACAAAGCTTCAAGATGTGAGGTTTCAACATGTGGCATCAGCTTGAGCATTTTTGGAGCCTCTGAAAAGGCAGAGGGGAAAGCACTGAAAGTTATTTGGTCCTTTGTAATTTGGATAACTGTATCATAGCCACAGCCTTTTAGGGGTAGGCTTCTTAAGGTCAAAAGGCAGGAAATTAGGAAAGGATTTTTGTGAGGTTGTGTCTGAATGTTGCAAAAAACCAAGAACCATTCCTACTTGGTCAACTGATGCGTGGATGGTTTCACCAGGACACCACTGACATGAACTGCCTAGGGCAGGAGATTAAGAATTCCTTATAGAAGTAGTTGGTGAAATGATGCTATATGTGATTAGCTTCCCAGAATCTCCTAGGGTAGTTCGAGAGAGCTGTAAATATGCAGTGTTCTCCCAAAGGAACATCAAGCCCTCATTGTTGAGCAATAAAATATTTTCACTGTACTGAGATACATTTTACTAAAAACTCCTGGTAGAGCTTTTCTCGCAAGGAAGAACAGGTGCTGCTTCCAAAATTGTTGTTTGGACAGGTGTTTTAGAATGTCCTTAATAACATTGCTAATGTATGATTCATTCTATTTATTTTATTCCCGAGGTTTTGATTGGCTTTTACGGAATTTTCAGGGGTGCTGATCTCTACTGTTCTGTACCTTCAGTGTGATATATGGTACTGCTTCTTTTGCAACATCATGAACACTCTCTTCCTAGTTTGGGTTACTCCAAAATTACTCCAAACTCCTCAGATTTCTTTTGTTATGACTTAAAACACTTTCCACAGCTATGTTTTTAAAATAAAACTAACATCTGGATGTTGTGTTTACAATCTGTCTGTAGCATATCGTCGTTGTTTGACACTGGTCAAACGCCAGGCACCCAGGAAAGTTGCTCACTCACCCTCCCCTGCCACAGCCGGGCAGAATAGAGAAAATGTAATGGAGGGTTCATGAGTTAAGGACCGGGAGAAAAACACTCCAAGGGCAAAACAGGCTCAGCTTAGAGATACAAAGTGAATTTATTACTGACAAAGCCAGAGCAGGATAATGAGAAGTAAAATAAGCCCTTAAAACACCTTCCACAACCTCTCCCTCCTTCCCACCGACCGCACAGGGGACAGGGCACGGGGGTTTGGTCAGTTCATCACCCCAGGTTTTCTTCTGCTGCTCTGGGAGAGGAGTCCTTCCCTGAGAGACCGCGGGGTCCCTCCCAGGGCAGACAGTTCTGCGTGAACTTCTCCCGCGTGGCTCCAATCTCACGAGCAGCAGTCCCCCAAAAATGCAGTGCCGTGGGTCTCTCTTCCACGGGGTGCGGTCCTGCAGGGCCAGGCTGCTCCAGCCTGGGAGCGGGGCCCTCCCTGCACCGGGTCTGCCCCGGATCAGCCTCCTCAGGGACCCGCCTGCCCCGGCACGGGCACCTCCCGGGGCTGCGGGGGGATCTCTGCATCCCCCGTGGGTCCCCAGGGCTGCAGGGGCACAGCTCCTTCCCCATGTCCATCACCCCGGCCTGCAGAGGAATCTCAGCTCTGGTGCCTGGAGCACCTCCTGCCCCTCCTTCTCCACTGGCCTTGGTGTCTCCGTGTTATTTCCCTCACATGTTCTCACCTCCTCTTCTTCTCTGGCTGGAATTAACAGTGACCCAGCCTTTTAAAAATTTTGCTTCTTAAATTTGTTATCACAGAGGCATTACCATCATCCCTAATTGTCCCAGCCTTGGCCAGCAGTATTTCCATCTTCAGAGCCACCAGGGATTGGCTCTGCTGGACATGGTGGAAGCTTCCAGCAGCTTCTCACAGAAGCCACCTCTGTGGCCCCTCCACTACCAAAAACCAGGCCATGCAAAACCAACACACAGGGCCAAAAGTTACTTTGGCCCTGAATTTTAAGGGGAGGGTCAGGGTGAGAGTGGGAAACTGGCTGAAAAAAAGCTCATTCTCTGTGTAAAGAGGAAAAAACCCTCACCTTTTCAGTGAAAAATTTTGAGGCCAGAGTTACTTGAAAAATTTTTCAAAGTGTCACAAGACTGAGCTCATGAGAGTCAGATCAAATCCAGCTGAGGAGCAGAACCAAAAGTCCATGTGGGAATCATGCTATTTGCTGACTCACAATAAGGTCAACAACAGAATGTGAACTTTCTGAAGTCCAAGTACTCCAGGGAAGGAGTACCACTGCTTGAGCAGGGTTGTTGGACCAGATGACCCACTGTGGTCCCTTCCAAACTTACCATTCTGTGATTTTGTAATTTAAAATGGTACGATGTTGTAAATTTTTACTTCATAGATGCCATCATACATTTGAACTGGGGAGCTACTTATTTCTTACATCTCACTATCACTGCGATGCATTTTGTTATATCTTACTGTTTTATTAAAAATTAACAGTCACCAGCTGGGAACAAAGTCATAAAGCTGCAAAGAACCTATTGATGCCACTGAAATACAAAGACAAGGCATTAACATGGTAAGGGGGACACTGACTGTGTTTCTGTCTTGCTTAAAAGTAATCCTTTCTTAGTGCTCCAGCTGTAAATTACTAGAACAGTACTCTGCTGATATTTTTGAATCTATATTTATGACTTCATGTCTGTCCTATTTGCACATGGCTCAGCTGAATATTTTTTTTTTCAGTCTGATTTTAAAACTTCGAGGGAATAATTCTAGTAAATGCAAATTATTGGAACAGTAGTGGCTATATTAATTTGTCTGTCAATTTCCCTTTATCCTTCCTCCATCACAAAGAAACACGGACCAATCCTGTGCTACATGGGCTTCTTAGAGACAGCCATGACCATCTTATGGCTCCAGTGAGTGAAATTGCAGTTCTCTTTTCTTCTTCTCCTGTGTTTCTAAGAGTATTCTCACTCCCTCGATATTATCTTGGTGTGACAAAGAGGCATTGCCTGTGTACTTTGTTCTGGCCTTTGGAGAAATGAATGACAGAAGTAGATCTGGATATAAGGGGTCTGAGTGGGGTATTACCAGTGCTCAATTTTAAATGAATTACCAGAGAATAAATTATGATGTCAATTTGAAAGATTTGTTTGGTTGCTGGTTTTGGCGGGGCTTTTTCTTATTTTTTTTCCTTTTTCCCTGGAAAGCTCCGAGTCCTCTAGATGCACACATACAGAGCATGCATTTCACTATAATAACTTCCTTGTGAAATTGGAAAACGCTTTGTTACTTCAGTTTTTCACTCTATGCTAATACTAAAATCTAATACAAAAATGCTAATACAAAATTGAAGTGTGAGCAATGCTATCAGTATTTGATTTCTGACCAAATTTTATAAAAGGCTCCTAGGCAGAAGCTAAAGTTGTTTATCAAGATTTTGTTGTGTTCATATAGAAAGTCTTTTTTGTTGAATTACCAGATGGCATTCAAGCATTCTAAAAAATTTTACTTTTCATAGGTCCATCTTCAAATGAAAGCAGTCACAAAGGTCATTAAGGAAATTCGTTCCTAAGGAAGCAACCAGCAGTGCTCTTACCCACAGATCAACACTGCTGTGAGTCAATTCTGTATTTTCATGCTGAGGGGAGAGACAACCAAACTGCATTTTCCTCACAGAAGCATGCACAGAAAAGGGCAGATCTTACCAAGGTGGACCAGTGTCTTAAATCTATAAATCTTAAAACTAAAGGGGATGCAATTTTCTTTGGTTACATATCAAATCCAAGCAGTAACTCCCACAGGACAGTCTGCACTGCTGTGAAGCAGAGGCTTAGTGGGGAGAAGGTTCTCCACCTCACGTTTTCCAGCAGCTTGGCTTTGTTGAATAATTCTTCTTTTCAACCAAATAACTGATTTAGCTAGTGATAACTGGTGGAAGTAAAGCTTATTTGCACAAAGATATGACATAAAGATCTGAGTAAAAGCCACGTGTATTATATAGTCTTTGTAAATTGTATATATGGTGGATGAAAAAAATACATAGGTAATTTTATTTAGGTAGTTCTCAGAAGAAAACCTCTGGCTTTTATTTTTAGATAAAAATTCTATAATGATGTATGAATTAAGGTCGAATTATGATTTTTAAGGTAACTGGTGCTGCAGGTATCTCTAACATAGCACTAGATACTGAAGAGAAGTTTCTTTCATAGCAGTTGTATTTTACTAGCTAATGTTGCTTTTGAGTATCATAGAATTTGCCATTAAATATGTTTAATGAAGAATTAAGTGATTCCTTGGTAATTTGCCTAGAAGATTACTGAAGACTTTTTGGTGCATTTCCATGTATCAATTTTTGGGAAGGAATGGTTGTGTTGTCATTCATTTACATGTAATTTCTCATACTATGACAATATTGTGCTATCTGTATTGTTGCCCATGTAAATTTTAGGAATAGAAATCTACTTCAATGTAGTTTATTCACAGTTTTTCTCATTTGACACAGGTCTACCCTTCTTCAAAAACAGTGAACTAATATGCACTTAGTGTCTACAAAACTTCTGTTCTCAAGGTGATGACAAGTGGCAAGCTCAAAAGTCCCTATTGAAATGGTGGTTTTGTGTTATATTTTTTAAAAACTTCATAAGTAAAGTAAATTTATAGACCATGTTGCTGCTTGTAACAGATTGGGGCTATGTCTTTCCATCAAATCCTAAACCTGTTTTATGAGAGTAATAGATAAATCGAGTGATGACTAACAGAGTGTCCCTTGCCAGTTACACAAAATAAGTGGTAGCCTATTGAAAGGTCTCAAATGGGGCCCAGAATTTCGTAACTTTCTCTTGTCCTGCAGAGCTTTTCTGTGTAGTCTATATTTGTTACTTTAAGGATGCTGGAGGGAAACACCGTATCATTTCTCTGACCTTCAGATGTTGTGAAACATTTGGGAATTTCAACACAATCCTTCACTCGCTGCTGACTCTAAAACAGCCATCTGTGTGTGTGTGTGTGTTTGTGTTATTGTGCTTAAAATAACAAAAATAAATGAACAAACTTTGCATTCTGGAGTAAAATAATGACTGGTTCCTTTTGTGTCTGGCCCGCTTCAAACCTTCATCAAATAAACACTGGTTATTCAATGTTTTCCATACTTAGTGAGTTAGCCCAGGTTTTCTTGTCCTACAAGTTGTTTTTCTTCAGCTGCTGCAGTTACCTTTCCATCAGGGAGTAGGGAATGCCTGTTTCCAGCTTCACTGTAGTATATTATTTGAATACTTGCAGCCCGTTCTTTGTTGTGCAAATTCTTGGTGTGCAAACCATTAAAGGCAGTTAAAGGCTGCTCTCAGTTACCTGTGCATAGAATAAGTTGTGCTGTGGTTACAATTTCTATTTCAGTTATCCAGCTTAGAGTCTATTAGGGATAGGAATTGTACCGTTGAGCAACTAATATATTAATTTCAAGCTGTGTAATTAATTGCACTTTAATTCTCTTTGATTATTGGACAGTGCTGTGTGTCTGAAAGCCATTAAATTCTTTGTACGATAAGGTAAACAAGTCTGTTTCTGAATGTCTAATATGGACAGATCTATTGAGGTTTTTCTGCCTACTCAGATTCTGACTTTGTAATTTTCTGTTTTTCAAGACAGAAACAGCTTTGGAGACACAAATGCTACATTTCTAACTGGCCCAAAACTGCATACACCCTTTTTCAAAAATTTCTTTTTTTTCTTCTGTCCAGAGTTTAAAAAAAAGGAAAAAAAAAAAAGGAAAAAAAAAAAGGAAAAAGCTGTTTCTACCAGGTTTGCATTCCACTTTGCTACTTCCTTTCTCACAACAAATCTCATCCTACTTGACTTTAGTTCTATGTACACCTCTGTGTACACCTGTTACTACTTCTCCTTTTGCAGTCTGACAATTGCAGCCAGGAATACAGCTCAGGATGAAATCCCGTGTACTGTATTTTAAATGAGATTATAGTAAAATCACAGTATTCCTTAGAAGAATAATTTGAGAAAGCAGTGAAGATAGACCACTGGAGCATGACGATATTGAAAAATAAATACACATCAGCAGCAAAATCCACAAAAAACCACTCAAATATTTGAGCAAGGGAAGAATAATTTCTCTGTAATTGGGGGAAGAATAAAGTAGGTCAGGATTTTTATTCTGGTTTGGTTTGTTATTTCCTCCCTCACTTTTGCAGGGCAAGGGGATGGAGATTACAGGGAAGGAGAAGAGAGGGAAGTGAAATTGATATTCCCTCCAAGGAAGGAGGAAATATTAACCAACAGCCACCAACAGGCTCTGCAGTTTGCCAGCTGCCTGATCACCACGAGCTGACAGCACTGACTTCCAAGTGGGACTTAGTGGCTAAGGGGTACTTAAAAGAGGCCAAGAAAGTGGTATTTTTTTTTCTGCAGGGAAAGAGGTTGTTCTTACTGCACAGTGTGGAAGAAAGAACGCAGGTACTTGAGGCTAAGCAGATAAGTAGTTAAAAGGAAATGTTATCACTGGGGAAATAGAGGTGAGTTGCCTGGAGAACACCAGAAAAGAGCTGATTCTCTGAGAGAAGGGTTGGTGGCAAAGCTGTGTAATTCTTGTGGCTTTGAAAAATAATCTTATGGGCTGGATTGTGAAATATTGCTCTGCCTTCCATGGTCTGGCTGAAACAACAAACACAGATAATGTGTGTGTAACTGCCTAATTAATGTGTGTTCTCTTCACATCTAAGAATAATTTTTGGCAGGTAGTGTGAATATGGAAATTTCAGAGTTCAGAGGTGTAACTTGTTCAGTAGTACAACTAATAGCCACACATGTATGTACCCAGTCAGAGATATTGTGAGAGGACATGGTTCTCTTCCCTGTCTTCTGTAAAATTACTTGGTTTTTGTTGTTCACCACAGTCCTCATTCTCTTCTACGCTCCTACTCTATTAGCTGCAAGGTTTAAAAAATACACCAACTTCACCTTTTTCTGCCCTACTGCCTGAATTGCACTGAATACTGAAATAGCCCATCTATGTGCACACATTCTCTTTGTTTATTTTCCTTAACTACGGAAAGTAAGTAAGGCATACTTATTTATAGAAGAGGAATACTGGCAATAAAGACTACATTCCTTAAAATGGATGTTTTCACTCCATAAAAGTAGTGTTTAGAAACAGTAACTGGTCAGAAACTGGAAGAGCCAAACTTGTACTTATTTAAGAACAAGTATGGGTGCAATTTTCACTTGTGCTGGGTCCTAATTTTTGTGCTGCATTAAATGACTGTAGGCAGTCTCTGACATTAGTTCTTAATTAAAGACTTGTCTGTGCCTAGAGGTAAGACTTTGGAGAACTATGGTGTATATGGCAGAAAGGAATGCTGGAGAGTGAGGCCCTATTTGAGCTGATATTTTTTTCTGATCTGGTGTTTAGCCTTTTTTTCCCTCATGCCAAATGAAAAGTTACAGATAAATTGTAGCAGCAGCTAAGCTTGAGAGACTGAAGCATTCTCTGTGCAGAAAGAACACTGGAATTCCTTAGAAATACTTTGTGCATTCAAGTGAGCATGTGCAGGAGGTAAATGAGGACCTCTGTCCCTCAAAGCAAGCGTACTGGCTCCTCAAAATAGATGAAGATTTTCACTCTAGAGTTACAGTGTGCACATATTTTTTTCCTTTCTTGTGGTCTGATTCCTGGAAATTGGAATTACTTTTACTTTCTATTTGTCTGAAGAAGCATGTGCTGAAAAATTCAGAGGTGGAAGTTAAATTGTTTTTGGAAGAATTATTATAGTGAAAAAGCTGAGTACCAACGTGCTATTTAACAGTTTAAACTACAGAAAGTTTAAGTCAATCTTTATAATGTTGGCAGGCATAATAGTGAAAAGAATTCTGTTTTCACATCTGTATCTCTAATATTGAAGTTACAACAGCTACAGAAAATGTGTTTCTCAGTTCCCAAGTTTAGTGTCTATTGAAGATTAAGTACTCTATTATTTTTTTTTCTGCCTGGAAAAATTGGCTGGATAGATTGTTACCCTGATGGCCCTTAAATATGTAGGATGCTCCAAAGCGGAAGTACTCAGCTAAAAACCATTAAAAAGTGGTTTTTATCTGTGTTGACATTAGTTTTTTACCCTGTGAATAGCTCAATGCAGTCACAGCATCAGTTCCAGAGATTAAACACTCTGACAATGGCTGTGTGTAAAATGGCCAGATTAATTTCTTATCAAACAGAATTGAGTCAGTATAAGGAATGGAAACCATCTGATGTATTTTTCAGATCAAAGCTAATTCTCCCTCGACACACATGCACTCGAGTAGCTGCGTCTGTGTGACAGCTAAATTATAGGAGTGCTTTACACACACATTATCTTGTCACAACATAAGAACATCCTACTGTGCTAAAATACCACTTTCAGAAGAAACATACAATTTTCCCATATTGTGGAGGAGGATGCTAAACAGCTTCTTTCTTTTACGTATCTTTTATTTTCACCTTCTAAAGGCATGAGAAGAGCAAAATTTTAAAACAAAAAATTTGAAAACTCTACATTTGAATTTATCGGTATTTTTACCCTCTTCATCTTCTGTGTAATGAAATGTGTTGATAGCTGAGCCTATGATTACATAGAAAATGTAGGAAGGAAAAATTGGTTAAAATAATGTTTCTTTTCAGCAACTACATGATCCTACAGGTAAATATGCTCTTCACTGATTCTGGTGGTTTTGCATGGCCTAGTTTTTGGTAGTGGAGGGGCCACAGAGGTGGCTTCTGTGAGAAGCTGCTGGAAGCTTCCACCGTGTCCAGCAGAGCCAATCCCTGGTGGCTCTGAAGATGGACACGCTGCTGGCCAAGGCTGGGACAATTAGGGATGATGGTAACGCCTCTGTGATGACATATTTAAGAAGAAAATCAAAATAAAATAGGGGTGCAATTTGAATTCCAGCCAGAGAAGAGGAGGAGATGAGAACCTGTGAGGGAAACTACACGGGGACACCAAGGTCAGTGGAGAAGGAGGGGCAGGAGGTGCTCCAGGCACCAGAGCTGAGATTCCTCTGCAGGCCGGGGTGATGGACATGGGGAAGGAGCTGTGCCCCTGCAGCCCTGGGGATCCACGGGGGATGCAGAGATCCCCCCGCAGCCCCGGGAGGTGCCCGTGCCGGAGCAGGCGGGTCCCTGAGGAGGCTGATCCGGGGCAGACCCGGTGCAGGGAGGGCCCCGCTCCCAGGCTGGAGCAGCCTGGCCCTGCAGGACCGCACCCCGTGGAAGAGAGACCCACGGCACTGCAGTTTTGGGGGGGCTGCTGCTCGTGAGATTGGAGCCACGCGGGAGAAGTTCACGCAGAACTGTCTGCCCTGGGAGGGACCCCACGGTCTCTCAGGGAAGGACTCCTCTCCCAGAGCAGCGGAAGAAAACCTGGGGTGATGAACTGACCAAACCCCCGTGCTCTGTCCCCTGTGCTGTCGGCGGGAAGGAGGGAAGGGTTGGGGAAAAGGTGTTTTAAGGGCTTCTTTTACTTCTCATTATCTTGCTCTGGCTTTGTCAGTAATAAATTCACTTTGTATCTCTAAGCTGAGCCTGTTTTGCCCTTGGAGTGTTTTCTCCCAGTCCTTATCTCAACTCATGAACCCTCCATTAAATTTTCTCTCCTCTGCCCAGCTGTGGCAGGGGAGGGTGAGTGAGTGCCTGTCGTGGGTGCCTGGTGTTTGGCCAGTGTCCAACCATGACACTGATGACAAAATTAAAAAAAAAAGCTCTCAAAAATTTTTGCTCATCTGTAATGCATATGCCTTTTTTAGCTAGCATTCTTTTCTTCTTCCAACTTCTGATTTGAAGTCTTTGACATGGAAAAAAAAACTTCTGGTTTTCTCTGGTCATTGAAAGTCTTTTGCTGTGTGTGACAAGTACTGACCTGAGACCTGGCTACCTGGGGTGCTGTCCTTGCAGGTTTGTGTCCTTGCCCTCTCTATATTTCTATTACTGCTACATCCAAGGCAGAAGGACTGTAAAGACCGATTTAACTTCTGAAATTATTTTAGTTTCATTTTATTTGCTTACTTATGCCTGTTTTCTGAAATTCTGACAAATATTGGCCGTAGACACAATGCAGAACACGTGGGCTCACTGTCCTGTGTGTCAGCCTCTGCACTCCAGACGTGGCTCAGAGTTACTCCTGCTCCAGCAGGGTGTTGAGACCAGCAGTCCTGATGCCTTAAAAATAGAAATAAAGCAACACACTTTTGAGACAGTATTAGTATAGGAGGTAATATAAAGGCTGGTCGTTATTGGAGGCCTCCAAGGGGCAGATATGGAACATGCTCACCCCAAATGTGCATGGGGTGAATGCACATTTATAAGTTTAGCAAATTAGCACAATTGACAAAAATCCCCAATTAGTGATGTAAGTGGCGAGGTAATTCCCCCCCTTTGGTTCCACCTGTTACTGTAGCCCCACTTTAGGAAGGAACTAAACTTTGTTTATGGAAATGTGTCTTGAGGAGCTGTTTTCAACCTTGGCTCCCAGAAAGAACCTTGGACCCCCGGCTTGGAGCCTCTGGAATGCATTTTGTCTTTCTGGGTAGGGAAAAGGTAGGGAAAAGTACTGGGACTTTAGCTAGACTATAGCTAGGAACTATATAACTGTACAACAATAATCTGCAGAGCTATGAACATATGTAAAGGAATTATGAAAGCAAAAATTATTCTGGCATCAGTCCCCCACCCCAGATAGAAGGAGGCAGTGCCTGGGTGTGCTGGTCGAGCACTGGTGCTGCCAGGTGGCTCCTTGAGCAGGGCTGGGCACTGAGGGGAGGATGCTGGGCATCATCTTGGCATGGCCTTTTTGCTGGCTCCACACAGCAAAGCTCAGTGCTGCTGCTGCTGCTGAGGAGGAACTGTTACAGATCTTTGGTGGTGATGTTGGAAGAATAGTTCAAGGTACTGTTTTCAGATTATTTTGTATTAATTTTTCTTCTTTTCTTTCTTTTGTTTTTTTGCCTGTCGTAAGTCATATTGCTGTATGGAGCCACAATTGTGCACTATGGCAGGTCTGTGAAGTGTGATGGAATTTATAGAATCACAGAATGGTTTGGGTTACATGGGATCTTAGAGATCAACTAGTTCCAACCCCCATGTTGTGGGCAGGGACACACCAGGGACACACCAGGGACTACATCAGGTTGCTCAAAGCCTCATCCTACCTTATCTTGAACACTTTCAGGTGTGAGCCATCCACAACTTCTCTGGGCAAGCTGTGCCCAGAGTGCCTCATCAACCTCACAGTACAGGATTTCTTCCTGATATCTGATATAAACCTCCCCTCTGACAGTTTAAAGCATTAACCTTTCTCCTGTCATCACATGCCCTTGCCAAAAGTCCTTCTCCAGTTTTCCTGTAGACCCCTTTAGGTACTGAAAGGTGCTGAAGGTCTCCCTGGAGCCCTCTCTTTTCCAGGTGAATTTCTCTAAATATTTAGCAGTTTAGCACTCACCTTTCTATTTATTGACTATTTCTATCAATACTTTATACATCTGTCTCTTCAGGGTACTGATTTAGCAGCTTTCCACAGGTTTATTTTAGTTTGCAGCATTACTGCTCTCTTGGAGGAGTTCCCTTGTGGTTAAAGTGGGGTTGGCAGTGCCTAGGCTTTACACTTGCCTTCTCCTGTTTGCATACCCAGGCAGGCACTGCATAAATAAATTGACCAAAGAAGAGGACTGGCCTTCAGAAACAGCTGGAATACCCCAGTGTTCCCTGTTTTCAGTTTGGTCTAGGAGATGTGGGTGAGCTGTGCACAGAGATGCAGCTTTACCTGAAACACTTATGTGACTTCCACTGGTGCAAAGCGGTTTTATGGGAGAACTGATTTTTAATGCTGGCTAAAATGACAGCACACCAAAGTACATGAGATGTCAAGTTTCTTTATGTTGTTTATATAAACTGGGGCATGTTTTCTGTTTTCATGTATCATGCTTTAACTTATTGTTATATGAACAATGAACATGAGAAAAGGAACTTCTATTTCTTTGTTTAACAAAGCCACTGTTTTACAGAATTTAATGATGATTCTTGATTAGGGGCTAGGCAGATCTAGACCATCCTCTCTGTCTCAAAACCATTAAAATTTTCTGTGCCTATTCACCTGTATTAAGGTCACACGTCCCTCGTCTCTCACATGAAAGTTTGTTGCCATTGAAAGAATTAGATCCCATAAATTAATATATCTTGTGTAAGAAAAGCTTGAATATAGGTCTGATACTATTCCAATAAAGTGTAGAAAAGGAACAGAAACAAATAATGTAAAAATGAATGTATATTTCTTACTTAATATTAAAGATGTTTATATTGTAATATTGCATCATGTTTTGTGCATACTCTGAAATATTGATTATCCAGCCCGAAACAGTAAAACATAGCACTGCAGTTTAGCTAAGAATTTAGAATTACTAATTCATTAAATAGAGCTAGAGTAGTACATTCTCAACAAATGAAGCCTTTTTATTTAATGTACTGTAATCTTGTATATATGCAGTACAAAACCACATGCTTTTTACCAACTGATCATCTTTTGGTTTTGGTATGAATTAATCATTGGCATTCCATTGTCCTAAAGGAATGTGTTTCCTTTCTTATAAGGCTGGACAAAAGATGCTATTAAAAGAAACTGTTGTGTAATAGAATAGTACAGAGATGTGCTGAGTTATAAATGCAAAAAATGTGAAACAATTTTGAATTTTTTTGGGGCCTGGGATTTTCTCCATTTTCTCATGAGAAAGGCTGCTTAAGCAGCCTCTCAGTGTTCTGCTGAGTACACCTAATGGTGCTGTGCTCCAAATCCCCATTTCCTCCCCATACAAATACATATTTATCCTTTACCATGTGTCGTGTGCTTAGTGGTTGTGTGCCTGGGATCCTGCTGTGGAATGACAGTTCATGGACAGCCACGATAAAGTGGCAGACTTGCCTACAAAGAAAAGCTGTCCTTACTGTTTGCATACCAAGATAGTGGGCACTCAGGAATCTGAGTAAAAGAGCTGAGGTTTTCATGGGTTTTGGTTTGTTTTTGTTTGTTTGTTTTTAGTTTGGCTTTTTTTCTTCTTCCTTTTCTGTTTTCCTTGCTTTCCTTCTCAACACATTGTGTTCTGTGGATCAGCTCTTTTAGCATTTCTCTTTACAACCACAGCATCACTGTGACTTTCACAGTGGACCAGATGGAGATTTCTGGGGCCTCATCCTTGACAGCTAATGAAAGTTCTGCCTTTGTGTCTGGAAATTTAGAGAGTTGGGAGAGGTGAACTTTGAGACTCAGGGAGAAAGAATGTGCTGATGATAGAGTACTGTGAGTGGCTTTGTTCCAGTACTGGTGTAAAACCCTAACTGAATACAAAATATACCCATGGTGCTGTTATCTGGGCCACGATTTGACTATTGGATCAAGATTAAAGAATGTTCACAGGTTGCTGAGCTGTTAAGTTTGGTATTGCTATTTAAGTAACTCTTCAGTTTACTCCCACACAAAGTTATAGTCAAAGGTCTCTGCAAAGCATTTGATGGTGGAATTAGGAAATCATGAATATTCTCATCTGTAAGAGGACTACCCATAAACAAACAAATATTGTGACCCTAAAGTCTTTAATTTTAAGCATTTTGAGTTTGACTCTTGTGGCTATGAAGGGATCCTAATATACTAGTGTCATTCCTGTACTTTATCTGCAGGATGTATCCTGTCCTGGTTAATATTGGCCATGAGCTTTGAGATGTAACAAACTTGCATCAATAACTAAAGGCACAGTCCGACCTGAAGCTTCAGCTACCTATATTTCCATCTTGGCATCCCCTGAGTCGAGAAAAGCCTTGACAACAATATGATTATTTTTAGAAATGTCTCAAGTAGAATGCATGGATATTAAAATATATATTTACTTTCTTTATTAATACAAAGCCTATTCTTTTCATTTCAGTATTTTCATTATTAGTCACTCTTATTCTGTGATGTAAGAGCCCCTTGCTAGACTTCTGTGTTGGGGAAGCACTGAGTTTTGGGTTTGGTGAGTTTGGTTAAGGTTATTCTTCGTGTGATCATAATCAGAACTGCCCGCAATAGAGTAGTGAGTGTTACCCAAGTTTCTACCCAAGTTTGCCAGTGACACATTGAATGACCTTTTAAAGGAGATGATATTTCCTTTCTTCATCTTGGTTTTTCACCTGTGACATGAGAACAATTTTACTGGCCTACTGAAAAAAGCTCATTAAAGCCATATATGCATTAGTGATTGAGGTTTGAAACTCACTTTGGTGCTGTGTAATGCAATATGCCTAGTGAATGCTGTTGACATACTTTCTTTAAGACTGTGAGTTAAAGATGAATTCAGGGAGGAGAGGACTGTGAACAGCAGAGTTCCTTCTTTGAAGTGAACAGGCATGCACTACATGCTGAGACAGGGATGTATTGTTCTATTTTACACAGGAGTTACTCAAGCTCTGCATCTAGGGTTACACAGGAGAGTGAGACAGAACCAAGGACCTAACTAAACATTCAGTGCTTATCAAGAAAATCTTATCTGGTTTCTTATCTATTCTTCCAATATCTGGCTTCTGTTTGTACTCCTTTGGGTGCAATACCGCATGTCTAGTGATAAGAACTATTTGAATTAAAAGAAAAAAGAATTGAACTCTTGGCAAAAAATCCCCACTGGGCAGTGCATCATAGTTTTTCAGAATGGGTATACTTTACTGGTTAAGCAATATCTCTCCTGACAGGTATCTGAAAGGGCAAATCCTAAAATTACGAGGGAGCTAGACCGGTGTCTATAAGTTCTACCACAGGATATTGCACAAAATGTTGTGGTAAGTGGTAGATTAATTGACTGGAGACAATGCTTGCTGCACTGAGTTTCTCAAGGACTGTGAAGTAACTAGTAATTGCAAGCTTTTTTGCAAGCTAATGTTTATGTCAAAAGTATTTCTAAAACTTAAAAGTCACCAAAAGAAATAGGTTGTTTTGAGGAGGAGCAGCTTAGGTATAAAGCCTTAAAACATTCCCAGGTAAGGAGCCCATATGTACTAGACAGAGTGCCTATATTAGACACATTTATAATGGCAATAGTAAAGTGCAACATACAAAGCAAATTAAGCAGGCAGTTACAATCCAAACCTCATGTGTAATATTCAGGTTCAGCTGCCTTGTAAATGCTGACAATTCCCACAAATAAAAAGAGTTTGTAATCTCCTAGAAATCTCATAGAACTTCACATTTAGTAATCAAGAATAAATTTTGCGAAGACTTTTGTCCAAGGTTTAGTCTTGGACCTGACGTGACCTCCTTAAGGCACCTTCAATTTAATTTCTTTAAGTAGCTATTGCACTGAGATTTCATGGAATGGAATTGCATGTTGATTTTTTTATTTCTGAAAAACCTTTATGCTAGAGTATAATTGTTAAAATAATTACCTAAGCATTGATTTCTCCACCAAATGCATCACTATATATTTCAGTCCATCTGAATGTGTTTGAGTATTTCTTCTGTGGTAATTCATAGTAAATAAGTCAATTTTATCATATGTCAAGTATTTATCCTGTAGATAGATAATTGTTCACTTCTCTAGGAGCTTTCTGAGCAATATGTATGTAAATACATGGAAAAAATGAAGCAGAGCACTTCAATAAATTAACATACAATGAATTGGGCTAAGGGAGAGTTTCTCCAGTAAGAGATATTTTTCACTATAAGAGCAATGAATATTCATTTTTAAAAGCTTGGTTTCTCCAAAATATTCTCTACACCTTTAAGTGTATATGAAACATAATAACTTACAAAACGGCAAACCAAACCTTGTGGAGATTGATGAAAACTACATTGAGGATTCCAGGGACCTGATCCTCTACATAATTATGCACCTGGATATCATTATGTTTAAAAAGATAGCAGTTGATATAAAATGAGTGTGTTAGGGTTGGGCTAAAAACATCAGTGTGATGCAAATGTGTAAAGATCATGATACCTCATGGTAAGATCATGAGTTGCTTCAAGTATGCTCTCCAGCTGATGAACCTGCATGTGGAACATGAATGGGAGTGAAGTCCCAGATGAGAACAACCAAAGCCTTGAGAACTTTCTAGAACATATCCAGCAAACCCAGATCATTGTCTTTTCAAAGGAAATGTTAGTAGACTTAGTGCTAAGTCTATCAACAATATCTCTGAAAGTGATAGAGATAAGCAGCCACTTGCTGGCATGTGCCACCCCATGAGTAAGACATGCATGTGTTTTGAATGTACTTGTTAATATGAGAAGTATCTGTTAATCCCTTGACTTATTTAGAGCCTTTTTGTTGGCCTTTTACAGTGGGTAAAACACCATTGTCAGTGTGTTAATTTACCTTGTGTGCAGTTCTTACCGTAAGAGGATTTTTGGCAGCTGGGGCCTTGGGTATGTCAACACTAGTCAGCAATACCAATGAGTGTTTGTAAATAATGCTTTGTTATGAGAGTACATCCTAAAGGACAATATTGGAAGCATCCATAACTTTGGTTCTAGAAACACTGAATCAGAGAAAAAGCAAAGACATGAAAGTGGAAGTACTTCAAGTTTATATATAAAGTGAGCCAAAAATAGATAAATAGCGTTATCTGAAGTCCACGGAAAGGAAGTGACTGACTAAGAGACATGCAAAAGATTTCTGGCATATTTGGTAATTGACTGAAGGTCTCCAGGATCTTCGTTCAGTAGCTTCACTTTGAGGTATTTATTTTCCACTGTACATTGTCTTAAACATATTATAAGGAGGATGTAGAGAAGCACAGTGAAAGTGTGTTGAGAGTCTTAACCTACAGTTTCTATCCTAATTATTCAGGGTTCATATTTTTTAAATGAGCTTTAGTAAGGGCAATAATTTACCACATGCCTGTTCTCAGATTTGTGGCACCATCACTGAAGCTCAGTTTACCCACTGGTCTTCTCTGTCTAGTTTTGGACTTTGTGAGGATACACAGTGCTTCCAAAATAGATACAACATTTGTGGATACACAATGGCAACAATGGCTTCCCCCTAATCACTTCCAGCTGAACCTCTTTTTATAATGTGTCCTAATTGAAACTGCCTAATTTACTTGATTTATGAAACAACCAGAAAAAAAATGTCCACTGCTTTCTGTACAAAAAGATAGTTGCTCCTAAACATATACATTTACACTATATTTCCTCTTCCTAAACTTATGCAAAAATTTAATGATTGCTGTCTGAAAACCAGAAGAGAGCCACTGAAAACAGCAGTAGGCCTTCCTCCTTGGTATTTAGATGGGTGATGTAAAAGTCTTCTCTGCAAATGGATATATTTATTTTTTTCTGTTTCGGATTTCCTGTTGGAGAACATTTGCATTTGAAAGTTTTTTCTGGGCCTTGCTCTGGAGATTACTGTGAAGAAGTGTGGATGGGGGGAAGGTTTTGTTAATTATGAATTTGTGCTAGTTTGAGGGCAAACCAGTGGGAGGAATTGACTTCACACAAGTATGTTGTGAAAGATTCCAAGTCAGAGCTACAATTTAATAGGAAAATTACAATAGATAGTACAGAAACACTGGCTTGAATTGACAAAGTCAGAATATGACCTGTCACTCTGTTGGTCAGGGTGGTGGTAGCAGTCCAATTAAATGGTGGCTGCAGTCCCACTGGAGTGATGGATGTGGTCTTGTGGAAGTAGTGATCCTATGGAAAGGTCTGGTCCTTCTCTGGAGGTCCAGTGGTGGTGGTGGAGAGCTCTTGTCCTCTGGGAATCCGGTGGTTGGTGTCCTCGTGTCCCAAACCCCAGGTTATATAGCGGCAGGAATGTTCAGTACCTCCCCCAGGGCAGGGAATTTCACAATGGGCTGATGTAATTCCATCAGTCATTCTGTGAGTCCTTGATGGCCCAGGAGCAGAGATGGCCCCCTCAGGGTGGCTGCTGCTTCCCGAGGGAGTTATCAGGGCTGAGTCATAGAGAAGATAAAGAACACTGCCCCACCCATTTTATGTACATGTTTTACACCCATCTTATGTAGATGGTAGTAGAATAGGTACTTTTGGTTACACCTTTCATTGTAACCAAAGACAGAATTCCTCTCTCCTGTTGCAGCTCAGAATGCTACAGAGCTTTCAAGGAGTACTTTGAAGTAATTTCAGTGTTTTGAAGACAATGAGAACGTAAAATTTCATAGTTTTCACCTGACAATATTAAATATTTTTGTGAAAATTGTGGCAGCTGTCATCAAACCTCGTATATAATTATACAATATATATTACTTTGTATATATTACTTATATATTACTAAAATTCCCATGTTTTATCTATGCCTAGATTAAAATAACTATAAAACTTGATTTATTAAGATTATGAGATTTAATCCTTTAGTCACTTAACCCCATACCACTTTAATATTATATTTATATAGGTTTATTGAGCTCAGTGAGTTTACCCTAGAGCTTACTGTTTCTTCCTATCAACAGTCACAGAGACATGGCTGGAGAAGCTGGAGCATTCATGTTGCACAAACCTGCAGGTATAATACGTAGAGTGAAGTGAAATTTGAAAATGTCCTTTGTATCCCACCAACACAAAGACTTACCTATCAGGCAAAAAGGATCTTCTTAGGGAAGAAGAAACAAAAGATTCTTCATAATGATTATTTTTTTGCTGTCTGTATGATCTATGCTCTTTCCTGGAATTAATACTTTTCTGTGCTAGAGAAGCACAATTTCTTAATTGACCTAAACAGTACAAATTTGAAAGAACTGAGGTAGTCACTAGTAGTCTTTTTCCCTTGAAGTCATAACCTTTTGAAACTCAGATTCTGTCAAGTTGTAAGCTGAATATGGCTGGGGAGTAGTGACTGGAGTGACCCCATTTAAGAGGTATAAAGAGGGATAAAACTACAGGTCATGGGAAAAGCACCCATGTCACACATCTTAACTCAAGTTCTTAATATTTATTTTTGACCCCGGCATGTTGATTACAGTGTATTTTCTTGGGTATAAAAATTCTAAACAGCTATATGCCTGTGAACATATCAAAAAATATGGAGGAGACCAAATCCAGTTGATGTGGAGTAGAAACTATTTCATTGTCCATCTTTGAAGAAATTGAAATAAAGAGAAGAAACTACTGTCAAGATAGTATTTTTGTGTTTTACTGATGTGTGATTATTTTTAATGTAGGGTAAGAAAAAAAAATATATGCCCACATCACGAGTTTGAAAACAAAATGTGAAATGAATGAGAGGTGGAAAATCAATATGAGTGCTATTTTTATGAAGCTAGGTATTTTATCCAGTTTAAGAAGCAAGTTATCACTATCAGAAGGGGATGAAATGAAGCTTTACAAATAATCCTTCAGGTGATCATAGGAAGAGGATTCAATTCAATGAGCAGATGTCTTTGCAACCCCAATTTTTTGTGCTCTAGTGTACAGAGGGAAAAGAAAAATATGAAAAATTAAAAGGTTTTTTTCAGCCTTTCAGTGGTTTGTAGTAGGTCCAAATAAACCACCTGATGATCAGGAGAAATTAATATAGTTTTTATCAGTATGGACCTGAGATAGACTCAGGAATCACAGACTAGACAGGTTGATGTCAACTGTATGTAGTGCTTTAGAAGCTGTTTTAAAGGACAGACAAGGCAATGTGTGAAATTTGAAGTTCAGCTGGGCTTTGCTAAACTGGAAAAAGAAAGAGATCTGAGAAAATTTTTAAAAAATAAGCCTAGTGATTACTAATAAAGTAGACTTTAAGGTAAAGACATCTAAATTGCTTCTAAGCTTGACAGTTGAACATGTGTGAGGGGAAGGCTGTATTTTATTTATTTCAGGTTAAGGACGACTTGCTTCCCAGTTGCTTCAAAGTATTTATGATCATATTAACTCATTTCCCTACTAGCCTAAGCCATAAAGTGCTGCTCTTCTCCTCATTAGTATTAGTGCAGTGTCAGACAATGCAGCTGACATGGCAGATAGTTAAAAGAGAAATTGCAGAGGACTGCAGCGTGAGTGAATGTAAGGACAGATCCTGTCCCATCCTAAAAACAAAAGGCTCCAGAGCACATTTGCTGGCTGTGTTGAGAAGCCAGTGCTGCTGTTTCAGCTTTGCCAGCCTAGAAAACCTACATCTTTTACACTGTTTGTTCACATGCCAGGAGTTACTTCAAATTTATATTTTTATTTTTTGGTCATATCATTGCTAATTATTTAGTTGGGTTTGGTATGAACTGTTATGTACAATAAAGTATCCATATCATAAATGCAAATCTCCAGAAAAAACAACTAATAGCATCTTAAAATGTACATATCCATAGTCCAATTCACCAGGGTTAATATTTGTCAAATACTCCACTGAGACTTATTTGCATTTCTGCCTTACATAGCAGCCTGCCCTTTTAAAAACTATCACAGATGTTGGCACTGGTCTCCTTTTCTGTGGCTTTATAAATTCCTTGCTGACCAGTTTGCAGGTGCAGTTAGTGCAGTAGTTTTTGTGAAAACTAGATGAGAATACTGTAATACAAGAGAACAAAGAGTCAAAAGTAAGGACAGGAGTGAGTCTGGAAAATGCTGGTAGGTCAAATGTAATTCTTTCTTTGTCCTTCTGTGCCAAATATTTGAGTCTGGAGTGTCCTGTAAGATCTTAGAATTAGCTGAAGGAGATGAGAATAATTGACGTGAAATGAAAATTTTTTCTTTGACCCAACTGCTTTTGTGAAGTTTTATCCTGGTTATTATTTGACAGCAGCTTTTTCTTTATAGAGGGTTGGCTCCCCCAGTCAGACAAAGCAAAGAGCCTCATACTTCCCCCAAGTGCAGACTAAAATTACTGAGCTAGAAATGAACTCATTTTGAGTTTTTGTGCTTCAGCACTGGAAGAGAACAAGGATATGTGGAGACATATGCCACCGAGAGAAAAAAAAGTTGACATTCAAACAGTTTAGTATTGTAGTCCTTTTGAGGCTCACAGAAAATGTGAACTGATTCATATTTCCCAGACAGATAATTAGTTTTATTATGGGAAGAGGACCATTCTTTTCAAAAACTATAAGTTGGAAAATACCTGTATTTATTTAACTGAAAAAATGACTTTGGCTGTTCTCTTCCCTTTTTTTTAGATGTGTGCCCAGCTCTTCAAGTCCAACCTCTTGGTGTGCTGCATTAAGTTTGTTGTCACTACCTTGCTTTGATTCCACCCTATGCCTAACTGCAAGCTCACAAAAGACAAGTGGGTATTCCCATTTCTCTTTCAGAAACATTGGTTGATTTTTCTCCTTTTACAGAGACAAAGAATTTAAAAAAATATATCAAAGTAGTAAAACTAGAGGCTAACCTTAAAGAAATAAACAAGGTATGAAAAATAATCCTACCTTAAGATATTTAAATTGCTGTGCAAACATTTGTGGCCTAGCATTCATATTGAGCACAAAATCCTCAACCTGTAAATTCTAACTACAGTTCTTTATTTTCTTCACTAAAGACACGCAGAAAAACTTGCACAGAAAAAACTTGTATCTTTCAGTGATACTGTGACTGTTCTCGTATATAAGGTATGCTATACTAAATTAAACACCTAGCATTAAAGTAATGGGGAAGAGAATATACAGACATTGTTTGAATTAAGGGAAACTGTGGACATTCCCTTTGTTCTCTGCCAAAGTTGATTTGAGAACACTCGAAGTATTAAAGATTTAACTGGGATTTTTAAGGAGATTTTAATGAAAGCCCTTGTTTACAAACATATTAATGTTTGTATTATTTTCCAGTGGAAGTTACTAGAAAATACTCTTACTTTCCATTGAAAAGAGCTAACCTTAATTTATTTTTGATGCAATAACAACATCCACATTTTTCAATAAAGTATTTTATTTGTAATTCAATGCTTTGGCATTTGTTATTTTTATATCATTTAAGAATGTGTATCAAGAACTGCATGAATCCTATTCTGGTTTAGTGAATAAAAGGCTAGGAATTATCACTGAAAGAAATCTTTCAAGTTTTCAGTTTTCTAGACTGGTCTCAAGATAGACTTATGTTTGTATGTTTAATGTAGTTGCACCTTATATATTTAAACCACTTTGCTAAAAATTTAAAAAACTAATTCTTACAATCAACTTTAAAATGGGTACTGTTATTTAAGCACTAGTGTCGATAGTGGTGTCTAGCCACTAAACAGAATTAGTAATTGTAAATTATTCAGTTTAGTAAATAGAAAAAGAAGTGCATGTTTCAGAAAGTGGTGATTTCTTACACTTAATAGGAAGCTTTGTTGATTATGCCACAAGGGGAAATCACAAATACTGTGGTTTTTTTTGGTTTTGCCCATCTCTGCAGGTGGCAGAGGAGACCCAAGAATAAGAGCCCAATTTTCTCAGCTTTGCTGAAGAGATTTGGGAGAGGAGGCTTGGCTTTACATGTGGCACAGAATGGCATGTCTGTAGAACACAGGAGGTAAAGGCTGCTATATCGGGAGTTTTGCAACTAATTTATTCTTTGTACCTTAATTGACAATTGTTGGCAATTCTGGCCTTAGGAAACACCAGGTAGCATATTGCCATGTGAAACATTCAAGAGCCTGTGCTTTGCAGTGCTGATCTACCTGTAGATTTGTATTATTGTTGGTCCATCTTTGAGCGTTGTGCTAGATTTGGAAAGTAAATATGGTGTTTGTAGAGATAACAGTGGTTAAGTTCATGAGGTAAAATATTAATATCTTAAACATTTCACGTGACTGTTTTTGCTTTGTGGAGGGTTTAGGATCATGTATAGAAAGTTTGCATCTTTTTAACACCCATGACACAACTTCCTAGTTCTGAGTCAGCAGTTACCAAAATTCAGCAAGCATTTTTACTTGCACAAGATCATAGGATCACATTTAATTGTAGATGAGCTGATGATTAGGGAATCAGCACACTGCTCAGGCAGTTAGATTTGAATTGAGAATTGGGAGGGCATAAAGCACTGTGGTGGTGGTTGTTTAAGCTGTGTCCAAGAGGAAATGAAGAATAATCATGTCAAGCTCAGCATGAGTTGAGCTGTTTCTTAGCTGCTGGGTAGCTATTGAAAAATGTCTGGTGAGCTAACATAAATACATGCATTTCGAATATCATACTGTGTCATGAAGATCTCACACATACACAGATGGCAAAGTTCAGGCTGTAGTACAGGCTACTGAAATATTGTTCCTTTCCTTAGGGGAAATGAAGGGTTGCTTGTTTTTCCAGCTCGTGTTGTGTTCTGCTGGTGTCATTAAGTGCTCATTAATAGTGAGACCAAGCCTTGCCAGTGTTTTCCAGGTTTAGACCGGGGTCCAAGCCTCTGGACAACACAAAACTAGAAATGGCACTTTCTCTCTAATGTAGCTGTGGTGGACAAGTTTGAGTCAGATATTGTGAAATGACCTAACTGACTTAAATACGGAGAGGAAAGCTCTATATTCAAGTTTTAAATTTTTTTTTTTTAAATTTTGCTATTATTAGCAAAACATTCCTTCTCAGGAGTACTGGTCATCTGTTTCTTTGCTGTCATGTGATAAAGTGGCATTCCCATTGGAAATAATGGTACAGGTTGGCAAAATTCAAATATTCTCAGTGTTGTTCTTACTACACACCAATGGAACACAGACGTGAACTGTAGGAAGGCAGCCAGTGTTTCTGTCAGTTTGGTGGGCAGTTTCTGGAAAACCTTCCAGTAGCTGGCAATTTTGGGTACTGCAAAGGTCAGACATCCATTTATTACACAAATATGTATAGCATTACCCTTAAGAAAATTTTTCTCTTTGCTTTTTTCTCAACTGCTGTTTTAATTTGCAGTGTGGAGAGAGTGGAGAATTTTATGATGTTTTATTCTTTTTTTTTTTCAAATGTGTGCATCACTTTTATTAAACCACAAATGGTATTTTACATTGTATTAAAGGAAAATCTGATCTTATGCAGTTTACTGAGGACATATGAAGAGAATTGAGATATAAATTAGCACACAACACTGAGAAATATGATAAGGAGTTTAATGAAATTTATATCACAATAAAACCGGATAATATGAATAGATTTGCAAATTAGCAAAACATTCTGCACATATATGATGCATTCAGGACCAACTGCATGGATCTTCAAGACTTTAATTTTTTTTAAAAATCTATTAATGATAGTAGTGTGAATTTGGAGGTGGTCCACTTTTTTTTAAGGGAAGTTATTGGGGATAAAATGGATTGTGGGTGGACCTGCCAAATTCTAGATGCAGAAAGGAGTCAGTGACTTTTTAAAATAATAAATACTACTTAGTTTAAACTGCTGATGATCTACATACATGTTTTGGATATTACAAGTTTGTTATGCTTTAGTGAGATATTGGAACAACTTCTGGCTAAGCCAGTCAGTACAGCAGACCATAGTCTCGTTATTTTTCTGTTTTTAAAAGCAGAGCATGCACCAATATATCAATGTTTAAATAACATTGAAACAGATCTGCATAGAAAGCAATTCCTTTCAGATTTTTTGTTCCTTATAAATAATCCCCGTTGAAAACTCTAACAATGACTGAAAGGGACATGAAAATGAGCACTTGCGGGCAAATATCAAAAAAAACCACTGATCTAGAGGATGCACATGTGCTCTTTTGTTCTGGACATATATACAATTGATTAGATTGCGTGGCAAAATATTGCCAGGGAAACATAAACCATGCTAGAGATTCCAGAAAAAAAATTCACGTTTTCTTCTCAAACCATACATTAAATTCTCCCACAAAAAAAAAAAAAAAAAAAAAAAAAAAAAAAAAAAAAAAAAAAAATCCAAACTCCCCCTACTTATTTTGAGCTTGAATCAGTTTCTTGATGTTTCACAGTTATGATCTTCATCTTGTGCCACCCCACACCTCCAGGGCCCTTCAGTGTATGGATGCATTTGTTTGTGGATGTCTATGGATAAATGAGGAAGACCTGTCTCTTTCAAAGAGGTAAAAAACATGAAGGGAGCAGGATTGCTCGTGAAGATGTGCAGACCTATGAGGAATGAGATAAAAATAGAAAGCGAAAAGAGTTGACTTAGTGCCAGAAAATATCCCAAGGTTTTTCAAGTATGAAATTCGGAGAAGGTGAGAACTGATAAAAGCCTTTTAGTTCAAGACATTTAGGATTCAACAGGCCTAAAGATTCGAAAATTGTTTTCAGAAAACAGTTCAGCTATGGAGGAGGAGGAGAGCTTTTGATGATGCAATGTAGTTCCTGTGTTTCCAGCACCTTTCACAGCTTTTTGGAGCAGTCTGCTTTGGGCTGCACTGTAGTAAGTCTTTGTTGGCTGCAGGCACAGCGACCAATGTCTTCAGACCAAGCTCATTTTCTTTCTTCCCATTGTTCTTTTCATAATTATTGCTTTTGGATTATAAAAAGCTCAAGAGCATTCCAAAACTTCAAAGAGCTCTTTTACTGCTACTGCAATCTTCACACGGTGGGGCTTGATGAGGAATGAGAGATTTGTTCTAGGAACATTGGCTTTTGTATATTACTATTATTATTATTGTTATTATTATCATCATTATTATTATATATAGAGGTAGGATGAATTTTGCAGCCATCATTCATCATGGTAGATATCTATCATCCCATAAATGGTTTCACTTAAACTCTGGTGTTATTCACAGAAGAGTATCAGCATACATCTAACATCTTATTACTATCAAAAACATAATTAAAAATGTGGCATTATATGTTCTTGAACAAAATCTGGGGAAATCCGTGTTTCATTGAAAAAGTCTTTAACTAAGATTGATTTGAATTCAAACTTGCATCTGTATCCATCTTGTTTATTAAAATATATCTGATTTTTCTCATTTCTATGCCAAATGGATTTAAAGTGAGTTCTCCACTCTGCCTCTGCACATTGCTGTGCACATAACAGAAAAATATGAGCTCCCTCTTGTGGTCCAAAAAACCTTCTCCTTCCCCAAACTGAACCAAGAGGACCCTGAACAAAGCAGTTAAAATATTTGAAGTTTCTTATATGATTCCTGGACTTCATTAAAGGGTAAATCTCTCATGTAACAGTATTAGTGAGACATTTAAAAGCGTGGCACAGTAAAATTAAAAAAAAAAAGATAGGGCTAGGGTCATTCTAACAAGAAAGTAAAAGCTTCTTTAAATACATCACGTTTAAAATACTGAATAATAATGCCAGATATGCAAATATAGAGTTCTTATTCTGATAGAACATATTTTTTAGCTATGAGAAAAAAGAAGCTTGTTCTCCATAAGACGGAAAGAATAATTTTACAACTTCTGGGATAACAGACATTACAAAATAAGATACTCATTGCAGACACTTAAAGACTGAAAATTCTTAGAAAGCTGTGTAGAAAAAGTATTCTCACACAAAAATAATTCAGGAAGCGACAGCTTCATCAGTAGTACTATTTTACAAGTTTGCAGCCCAAGAGTCCACAGTAAAATTCTCCTTGTGTATCAAGATTACTTGTGTTCCTGATAATGAATCAGGTAGGAATCAGTTTAAGGGCACTGAAATTGTGGCTTCTTTAGTCTGTACTTGATGCTCTTTTTAAAGGGTGGTAATGTCATATGGTTCTTGCTGTGTGTTTCCAAAACAGTAGAAAACTAGAAACTTAGACTCACTTAATTTCAAATGACATACAAAGGTATTTCAATAGACACTCCTGTGTCAATTAGATACATTGTTTTCTAATCTGTGATTTTAATTTTTCAGTAACTAAGTTGTTTATTTTTAGAAAAATCTTTGTCAGCTGGGGGCTAATGGTAAGCGAGATTCTGGTTTGACTGCTGCAGTGATTATACACACCTAATGGTTGTTACAATGACATCTTAAATGCTTTATTTTGGATGGTCCTTTTAAGTATTTTAGATTATGATGAGAAATGCTGAACATCAGCTTTTGCATCTTGTGATCAAGTGCTGCAAAGGATCTCTCCTCGAAGAGTTAGGAGAAAGCAATCTTGTTACTATCCGTGTGATTGCTTTAGTTTGTCTGGGAAGCACTCCAGGAAAAACAAGGTCGGAAGGTATTCCCTGGAAGGGGTTATGTGTACACAAGGTGACAATACACCTCCTCATTGCTGAATGAGAGATGGGCTGGGACTGTTCATTAATCTTTTACCAAATGTCATTTCTTTGACAGATGACAAAAGTTGCACTAGAGTCAGAGACCTTAGAGAGAACTGTAGAATAATCTCAGTGGAAGAAGGGAATTGGAAGACTTTATTTAGAAAGTGTAAATTATGACCTTTTACAATTAGATTGAAAGCATGCTGGTATGATACCTTTGTTCTCGACTAGGTTTGCTGGCACGTGAGCATGGATTTGATTATATCCAGGAAAAATTGAAGCTGTACTTTTAAATGTTGTCTGCTGAGGTTCTTTTGGTGGGAAGGCTTTTAACAACAGTGGCTGTGTGGAGATTAAATGAGCAGTAGTGAGTACTTCTATTAAAAAAGAAGAAAACATGGGAGCATCTACTCATCGAGACAAACCTATTTATCATCTGAGAACTAATCTTATAGAGAGAAAAGATGGAGACAAATAAACATCTCTGCTTTCTAGAGTGCAAATAACTTGTCAAGCTGTCAAAGAGAGTGTTTTTACCATTTATCAGATTGTTCCATTCTTTGAAATGCTTAAACATTCTGTCAATCACATTTGAACCCACTTGTATGGTTTTCAAACATTCTCTAGCGTACCTGCAAGAGAAGAGCTTTAAGAAATGGTGATTTCCTTTAAAACATAGTTTACTTTAAGAGGCACTTTCCAATCCATATGTGTTTACAAATTTGAAAGGAATATAGGACGATGAAATTTTAGCTGGAGAAATCCATGGAAAAACATATCAGGTTTTTATTACTTTTTTATTACAAAATTATAATATTTTTGCTTTCCTGAAACAGCACTTTTGACATCCTACAATTACTTTGCTAATTCACCCTTCTTTTTCCTGCTTTTCCATTTGTTCATTTGCTTTCTTTCTTATGCGCTTCAGTTCATTTGGTTGTTTTTTGTCTTTCTTTTCTTGCTCTTACTTCCTTAACTACCACACCATATGAAGCCAGGGAAAGCCTCACCAGCTCGTAGCGTTGCTTAGCAATGTCATGCATCTCTTGCTGTCTGTTGTGAAGCCATGGCATCCTGGTCTTTCAACAAAGATTGCTATATCACTGCTTTGCTATAGGTTCCATTTTCTCCCTGAGATTTCTGATAAGAGATGATGTGTCTAGACAGCGTACATAAGAGATTACCTTCTATCCATTATAATATAATTAGATCAAGCCATACCAAAGCTCACCAAGATTTTATGTTTAAAAGGTCAACAGCTTTTATTCCATATCTCAAAGATAAGAACCTTACATTGGGCTTAATATGTAGAGTGCTGTGCCTGAAAGAAAAGGAGCTTCAAAAGATTTCTACTTCTATTATATCATTCAAAATAGACATTTGATACTGTAATACGTCCATTTTAACTTCCGTGATTCATGGAGCTAGAGATAAAAATAGGTCAGCTATGCCCCTACTGGTTCAGGATTATTCCCTGAAATATATTTTCTATTTCTAAGTCCAGAGTAGATTTAACTATCTCCAGTGAGGATTTACATTTATTAAACTGGAGGGCTGTTCTTTGGTGGTCTTAATACATTATCATTTATTATTTTTATTATGGCAGCAATTGGAGAGCTCAACTGAAATTAGAATCCCTCTGTGCAAGGTATTCTACACATTGAATGAAGTAAATTTTCCCCTGAAGGGTTTACAGTCTAAATAGATAAGAGAAGATTGAGAAAGTGGCCATAACGGTATCCCCATTTTAGGAAAGCACAACTGAAGCAAAGAGAGGTGAGCTTCTCCTTGGCTTGCTGATAATATATATATAACAGACCTGATAAGTGACTTCAGATCTGCTGCATTCTAGCCTTGTGTATTACCTAGAAACAGGTTTTTGCATTAAAGATACCCCTCAAGGTTTTGATTTTTTTTTTCCTTCTCTAGTCTCTTGCCTCTTTTGGGATTTATAAAGTTCATTAAATTACTTTGAATTATATAATTTTCAATGTTAAATTGTCCTGCTCGTTAACTATACCACTCAAACATCAGAACAAACTGAGCACATAACCCAATGGAACTCCCTCCATTGTTCACCAAACAACTTGTTGAGATTTTAATTTTTTCCCCCTTTTCTCTGCCAGCTCCTAACTCTGCTCTGAGTTCACGATATCTTTCTTTAGCTTTATAATTTAAAATTCCCAGCATTGATTGCACTATTCCTGAACAGTTTTGCCAAAGTTCTACAAAAAAGAGAAGCTGGCTTATTTTTACCATGTAATCATTGCCTGGCATGTTCTATAAGTGGGGATATTTCTCCTAGCGAATATTTCTCTGCTTTGTAAAGATCAGTATGGCAAATCCTAGTGAAAGCAATACAGCATGGTTCTAAACAGATTAGTGTTATAAATCCAGTATGTCAAATTTGCAGACTCTTAGAAACAAACTGTTGTGGTTTAACCCCGGGTGGCAACCAAGCCCAACACAGCTGCTCACTCACTCCCTGAGCAGTGGGATGGGGGAGAGAGGAGGAACAGTAAAAATGAGGAAACTTGAGGGTTGAGACACTTTAATAGGTAAAGCAAAAGCTGCATGTGTAAGGAAAAATCCCCCAAGGAATTAACTCCTCACTTCCCATGGGCAAGCAGGAGCTCAGCCATCCCCAGGAAAGAACGGCTCTGTAACAGGTAAATTGATAAGACAAATGCCATCACTGAATGTCTCCCCTTTCCTCCTTTTTCCCCAGCATTCTGTGCTGAACATGAGGCCAGTATGGTCTGGAATGTCCCTCAGGTCAGCTGGGGTCAGCTGTCCTGGCTCTGTCCCCTCCCAACTTCTTGTGCACCCCGAGCCCTTTGCTGGTGGGGTGGGAGACAGAAAAGGCCTTGACTCTGTGTAATCACTGCTCAGCAAAAGTGAAAACTAACACAGATAATAATACTCAATTCAAAATATAACCCCCATCTATGAAGAAAATTTACACGACAAGCACACAAACATTTCATTTAGGCCAATGAAGTTGAGAGCACCTCTTCAGCACTTATGGACAAGTCTTGTTTTGCTGACATATTTTGTTTATTGGGCTTTTCTAGCAGGGTGATGGGGATTTGGGCCATGGTGATCTGCATCACTGCTTGTCTGACAGTGGATATTGAGACACACCTAAAATGTTCCTCCTTAAACACTTCAAGAACATAATTTCAATAACAAAAATATAGTGTTATGCATGCTCTTTCTGTGGTATCTGGTGGAGAGATCATGGAATCATAGAAAATCCTGCTTTGGCAGCGACCCACAAGGATCACTGAAGTTCACCTATATGTCCTTTTGGGAAAAAATAAAATCCAATTAGCTTTAACAGTAACAAAAGAAACTAACAAAACAGAACCAAACATCCCTTCCTCACCCTGTTGCATGTGTTCTCCACAAACTGTTCTTTTTTTTGCTCCTCAGTTTCTGAAAATATTTCCAGCAACCTCTCCTTTAGTATAGCATTCCTTGGGAGGCAGCAATGCTGCAAAAGGGAGTCTTTTCGTGTTTCAATTAATACTTTTCTCTCCTTAGTTTGGACTATTGCATCACCCCATCTCAGCCAACCAACAATTGAGATTTAGCATTGAGACAACAGAAGAGAAAATGGCAGCAGATTTCAATATGTTAGCAGCAGAAAGAATGCTAACAGCTCACTATTTGGGGGAAAAATAGAAGCCAGTGTCTTCAGGCTCAGACATCTGTTTCATACAATTTGCCAAGAAATGCCATAACTGTGAGCTCTAGTATCATTAATTAACATAACATAGCTAGTATGGAATTGATGGTTTTAAGAGATTAAAAAATTTACATGTCATATGTATATTTTGTATCTTTCTCATAAAGTTACTTACTATGCTAATTTTCATTACTTTTCTTCATAATTGCCACTACTAACTTATTTAATAATTTGTTTGTTTTTCTCATGAAGATGCTTCAAAGATGGATGATCTGCATCTCCTCAATCTGTAATGAGCTACGGAAGGGCAATTAGCACTGTCAGGGCTGCTTACCAGCCACTGATGCAAACTTTTGTTATCCAGAATACTTGTTTGTTGATCAGTCAGCCTCATCCAAGACCACGATGCCCTCAAGCCAACAATAAATCGGTAACTAAAACAACACAACTGTTGTACCAACTGTGCAAATAAGCAAGGAAGTGATTGCTTTTCATTGTGTTTTAGTTCCTTATAGTCTTTACACTGCCTGCAGTAGAGGATTTACAATTTAGGATGGTCCTAGAGTAGTACTGTGTGCAGCTCAGCCACTAAACAGGACAAAAGGACATAGCCAAAAATGAACATAAAATATTTATTACGTGTACGGGTTGGCTTTTATTCTTAAGAGTGTCTTGTTTTCCTGTTCTTCTCTTTCCTGGAGTAGTGCCTCAGATGCAAAACAAGACAGCTACAATTGAGTCTACTGTACCAAGGCTTGCTCTTGTCACATTGCTTTCCATGGCTTCCTCTTCCATCCCTTGTGTGTGGGTGTATTGATTATCTGCTTAGTTCTGTCACTCCATGTCTATCATATGTTGCCCCCCGTAATTCTGCCTGCTTCAAGGGTTAGTCAGATTTTAAGGGTTAGTTAGAAATTCAATGTTAACTGACTTCTAATTTTTTCATTTTCCTAAGAATGTTGCTAGTACATAAAGGCCATAAAAAAGAAATCAAATTGAATCTGGTCTAAGGTCTTCAAGAGCTGAGTAGCCTGTGTTATTAAAAACAATCTAAAGTGTTTTAGGTTTTTTTCAATCTTGTATTTTATAACCTATTTTTTAAAAATTCTAATATGAAAAAATTATCTAATCACAACAGTTATTTTCAGTAGGCAGCAAATATTGCAACAACAGTGAAGCCCCAACTGACAATCATACTGAGACATTTTTTTCCTTGCACTAACCTGTCATTCCTTTGTAGTTATTTACTATTTTTCAAATATGGTGAGGTTCTTATATTGCTATTTTATCTTACACAGGATATAGGAAATTACTAATATTGTAACATGGGTTAAAATCAGATGAAAGGGAGCTATATGTATTTTTTTCAATGGGATTTCAAAATCCACATGATCTGTCATACCTATCTCAGAAGTGAAACCACATAAAAGTGTTAATTTCAGCATCAGCACTAGAAAAGCGCCCTGCTTACTCAAGGACATATTTTGATTTTCATAAAACCCAGACCATGAATTTTAAGCTGATTGTGAAAGTTTACTAGCCTAACTTCCTGTGTAGACACACTCAGGATTACAGCTTTGTGTTATAGCTGATCTAATAAAACACCATGCTCTTATCAAAATGGTGATTGGGTTCAGCTGGCTGCTGCTTGATCAGGCGTAAAGAAAGCAGATAGATGGGTATGGCATGAGCTGGGCTCCAGCAGAACATCCTTCCATGACCACAGTGAGATTTAGATTAGTTGAGTTGTGTCTTTGAACTTCATATCCTGACATGGAGGTGCTGTTTTCATTTCTGTTTTGTTATTCAAAAATCTTCCTGTGTGGTACAGGAAAAAAAATCTAAGCGAAAAAATATTGTTTATACCTGATTTTGTGCCTCTGCTGGTAAAGAATAAGAATTTTCCTTAGGTGGTTAAGCCCTACTATTACCTACAGTGCACTACTAACAGAAATAAAGAATCTCTACCAAACACTGGTAGATGTGGTAATAAGGATTCTTGTAACCTCCAAAATGGGAGCGAAAGAATGAGCCAAAAATTAGGGATTTTGAAGATCCTGACTCGATGTTGGCTATATAGACTATATACAGACGTATATAACAATTTAGGCTATCCTACACATTTTCTGGGTTGTTCTGGAAAAATATATTGTGTTTTTCTGTCTTTCTGTGTTATTGATGGTTTTGTAAAACATCGGTAACGGGGCTCTCAGCAGGTTAGATGATAATAATTAAACAAACCAGAAAGTTGTATTGATTTTTTTTCTGAATTGACATAAAGACAGCTTGACCATTTTATTTAAATATGTGTCATTATAGGGCATGTGTGTATATCCTTGTCCTTGACTATAGATAGCGGGGATGTGTGAAACATACTGGAAAAAGGAAGCATAGGCTATGAAAGCTGTATTAATAGAGTTGAAAGAAAGAAATAAAATTAGGAGACAGTATCAATTTTTTTCAAAAAGAATTGAAAACTACAGTTCATTTTGTATATGATAGTTCTGGTGGAAATATCCTTGATATCTTAGTGTTTAGGCTATAAGTCATTAGGCAGATTTTTCCATTTTCATTAATGTATTTACATTACATTTAAGCATCTTATTACACGAAGACATGCAACTGAGTGGGATTCATCAAGAGTCTTTGCAGTTAGCTCACATAAAGAAGTTCTTTTTCTTTTGGCCCATCATCAGGCCTGAGTATAGTGTCAGACATCTGATTAACACAGAAAATCATAGGCTTGCTGAATCATTTGATATTTCTTGGAGAATAAAGGGGACTATAAAATAGAACATGAATAATTCATGTACAGGACTATCCAAAGTCATTTTCTGATGATGTGATTTCTCCCTCTTTTCAGAACTGAACTTTGCTTTTAAAAGCCAGTGTGATAAAAGTGTGTTTCTGTAGTGTGGAGACATCTTCCTTTTCAAATATTTATCTTATAAAGTAGAAGTGTCACAAATGTTGAAAATAGGAAGAAGAAAGACAAAAATATATTGGAATTTCTTTACCAGAGAGAACTGTAGGGTGTGAAAATAAACTGACTTGTTATTTCAGGAGATTTAGTCATGACAGTAGAAAACTATACTTTCAGTGGAGGGTACAACTAATTTTTAAGAGCATCACCCTGTCACAAAATGTAAACTGAGAACTTGGCACGGTATTTTTCTTCTGCAGAGTGCTTTGTAGGAGATGAAAAATAGAATCCTCCCCAGTCTGCTTCATTGCCACATTTAATAGGCTGTGCTGGGGTGCTAAGAAATACAATCTGGAAATTTTTTCTCTAGTAGTTTAACATGTTAAAGTCCTGGGTGTTTTTTCCTGCTGACCAGCTCGTCTCTAGGTTATCATCTCCATTTCAGTATTAGCAGACAAAAACGCTTAAGCAGATGAAGTCTATTACTATCCTTGCCCTTCTTGTTTTCCAGGTTCTACCTCATTTTTGAGTCTCCATAGCCTGATTCCAGCACTTTTTATGTTATCATTTACGGGGCTTGCCTCCTGAAACAAAAGTTCTTGGCGAACAATGGAAGTTTTTATCTCTGGAGAAAAATCATAGTCTTGTTTGGTGAAATCAAGCATGAGGGCATAGGCTTTTGTGATGAATTAGCTGAGCAATCAGGGAACACCAAACCATGTTGAAATAAGTCTTCTTCTGGTTAAGAGGGCTGTAAGTGGAAAAAGGTGCCATCTTGACTGTTGAAATATTGCTCTGATGAGGATTACAGATGAAAAATTGGTACCTGGATAAAAGCAATAGAAGGAGAATAAGCAAGATGTGGAGAAGGCAGTATAAGGACAACTGGCCATGAGGTTATGAGGAAAATGATGTATATATAAATGATGTATATGAAATGAACCTGTGATGTGTTTGCTTGTACGTGCTGAAATCAGATTAATAGTTTAGTGTGTTCGTCAAAGACATAGGATTTGAATCCTTAATATTATCATCTTTTATAAAATAATCTTCTCTTATTGTTTTTCAATCTGCACATAAATATTATACTACATTGCTGTGTAGATTCTAATTATACTCATTACAGTCCCATAGGACTGTTGCAGTTATCTTAGTATAAATATATTTTTTCCAGTACAGGTTATTTCCACATGGAAGAGGGAAAAAACTCACTGTGGTCAGTGAAAGCAATGCAATAATATCTGCATAGGGCCTGTAGTATTTGGTGCCTGTCTCATTTGGGGATTTATTGCCCTAGCTTAATAGTTACAATGAAAAGATGACTAACTCAAGGAATCCAATTTAAAAACCCAACAACAGCATAGCACTTGGATGGGTGGTAATAGTACCTTGGAAGGGGCTTCAGCCGAAGGCATTGTGCTGGCAGTGCCTGAAGCACTCCCTGCTACAGGAATGGCATGAAAAGCGTGTGAGAGAGCACCACAGCACACTGCAAAGTGCAATTAGAAACAGGTGGGTAAGAAAATGGTTACACTGACTTGTGGTTCCTCTGTTTCTAGTGGTAACAAAAAATTTCTATAGTAACTCTCCTGAAGCTGGATTCTCAGGTAGAACTTTATGTGCATATTTAATCTTGTATTATTAGTCAAAACCTCTGGAAGTAGTTGGGAACCATAAAACAGTTTTTGCTGTGATCAAGGGAATTTTTAAACCAGTGGGGAAAACAGGACTAAACAGAACTGATTTTGGGAGGGGGGTGTGTGGAGAATGGAGGTGGGAGGTGGAAACAGGAGGTACTCTAGTTCTTGTTGTTTGTTTTGGTTTTTCTTTCTTTTTCTTCTTCTTCTTTTTTTTTTTTTTATTTTATTGGATCTATTGATAAAAAGCTCAAAGGCTGCTTGGCAGTGACCTCAGTCCTGTTCCTACGACCAGGGGAATGCAGGCGGGAAGCTAAAGCTTGCTTTTAGTCAGTGATCTGTGAATAACCCTCAGTCCCTTAATGACGTGAGAGAAGCCTCCAAAGGGAGACAGTGAGTCAGAGAGAAGGAGGCACAGAGATTGCTTGAACAACCATTAGCACGTCATTGGTAATCCCAGCGACACCTTTCACATCCCTGGCATTTGTCTCAATGCACTCCACTGAAGGCTGGTACTATGTTTTATTTAAGGCTTCCTCGCTGCCTTCTGGAGATGTGTGTGTTACTGTAGCCTGACTGATTGGTTGTCTGTTATGTTTACTAACACTCTGAGATCCTGCGAGAGAGGGGAATCTGTGGAATTTCTACCATGGCTCAATAACCCTGGATTGAATCTTCTTTTTATGTTAGGCACAAGGAAAGGAAAGGGTATCCAAATAAACATGCACATAAAAGCAAATCTTTTATAGAACATTTAAATTGCCATACTGAACAAGAAAAACTTATCTTGATGTAGTATTACCCGGCTATGCTTCTGCCTGCTTGTCATCGAGTAAGGATCTTGTGATGTGTGTGTGTATACTGATGAGGAATGCTAATCTTGTGTTTTGCATCTCTGTTGAGCATTTGTGTTCATCTAAATAGCTGCCTAGAAGCTGGACAAAGGAAAGAGCAAGCCAGAAGCTTTTCAGAGGAATAAAGGCAGAGAACCTTTCGAGATAATGCTTCCTCGTCATTCAAAAGGAAGATATTATTTGGGGTGGGAGTGTGGGGAAATCGCAACATAGCACGAAAAGTTGCCCGTGAGCAGCACTGAAGTGGCTGTTTCAAGAGGCAAGGTTCATGATGTGGTTCCAGAGCTGTTTGTGTTGGTCAGAATTGTGGCTCACACAGTCTGTTCCTCTCCCCACCCTACTGTCTCTGACCAATGCTTCTGACTGTTTGTCTCAGCTTTCCATTTTGTCACCACTTCAGTGGCTGACCCTGGGCAAAGACTGTCCTTAATGACTCAATTTCTTTTCTTATCAAATGCCATGCTAGTAATCACAGCAGTAACATGACTGGTATTCACCTGTATCATAAAACACTTAGATTTTTACAGAAAGTTTTGGGCTTCCATCTGCAGTTTCTAGTTTTCTTTTGGAAAATAAAAAGTAGAAAGAAAGGGGAAAAAAAAAAGAGAGAGAACTTCAGCCAAATGCTTTAGTTGTGGGCACTTCTAATTTTTACGTGAGTCTTAGGCTGTAGTGTCTCCAAGGAGATAAGTTTGCTGCCAAATTTTCTTTGGATCACAATTCCCATGATCCGTGGCAGGTGAGCATTCTCTGCACTGGTCTTCTGATGTGTAAGAGTGGCTGTGCTGCATAAGAGGAGAAAACATCAGAGCTGGAAAGCATAAGGTACTGTAGTAACATTAGCAGATAAAATATTCAAATTTATGCAACAGAAATCTGAGATTTTAGTAGGAAGAGATTTCATTTTCCTGTCACTCTACTTTCTCCAAAGAACATAAATATAACTATGATACTTTCTCTGGGAGAAACAACTGAGCATTTCCTTCCCAAAGGGAATGAATACCAGTATTTCTGCTAATAAAAGCTACAGAAGTTTAGGGAAAGTATAGAAGCCTTCATAAAGGAAAAAACAGGTCTGTTCTTTCCCTAAGGGACTATTCTGACAGTCATGTATCAACTGATGTGTTTCCTTTCTACATCTTTAGTGATGATGATATAGGAACCCATGTAGCAGCAATGTACTACCCAAAGATTCCTCTGTGCTGAACAACAGAAAAGCTTTAGTAATAACACTGGTAGTACAAAACTACAAATAGCACCTTGCTTTCTAAATTACGGAAGAATCTCTTCCTGTAAGTTTGTTTTGCATGATACACATTTTTCCTCCTATAGTTGAAATATATTTTCCTTTTTCTTTTCCTTTCCCTTTTTTATGAGGCAAAATTACTAGTTCAATGTGTATGAAGAACTTGGATTATCCAGCATGTGCTAAACATAGCTACTGAACATTTGCCACATGTCAGAACTTTGCAAATGTTGTTTGTGGAATTATTTATATTGACTACATTGGAAACATGGGTGATTAGCAGTGATTACCACAGTAGTTTGTGAAGACTTACAGATGGAACTCCCACTATCCTTTATGGACAAAACTTCTTGATATGTATAAGCTTAAGCTTGGCATTCAGTGAATCTTTTAAAGGATGGCAACTGAGAAATGCAAAAGTGGGGATAATGTGGAAATTAGAACAGTGGGTATAAAGGAGAAATGAGAATGACTTCAAAGTTGGTGTCAGTTGGTACCCATAGGCTTCCATTAATTTTCAGTGGCTGACTTCTTAGTGTGAGTAGGATACTTCTGTAGCAAGGTGAGGATTTTAGATCTCTACCTGAGCTAGGGGAATTAGTTAATGTTAACACTGACTGTGGATAAAACTCAAGGATTATGTATGTTCTTATAGTAGTCTGGTACATTGTATTCTACAACATTCTGTAATAAATGACCTTCAGGAAAAGGGTCAGTACGGAATGCAATCAGCATTTCTAGCAACTTGCTATGATTGTTTCTAAGCAGTGGGAGTGTTCTGGGATGTAGGAGAACTTTGTGGTATTAAGAGAAAGTACAAAATGACATAAACAGAAAATTATCTGTTTTGCAATATGGTAAAAGTCAATCTGCCCTGTAAGAGACTGGCTTCCTTGGTTTTTCCTTTACCTATAATTTCTGAAACCTACCTTGTCTGATTTTCACAATTATAGCCAGTAGAATATACGAATTTGTTTAAACTAGAACAAACACTTTTCTTAAAACTGAGTAAAATTGTTTTTGCCTAAAATTAACAAAACATCATTATTTGCTATTTACATCACAATAATATTTTTGTTTGGAGAAAATACTTCTTTTAATTTTTAAGAGAGGTCTTGATTCTTTGATGTAGAAATACAGTTCAAACAAATGTCCGTGTTAACTAAATCCTGCCTCTATCCTATTGAGGATAATGCAACTGAATATCAATTGCACTTAATTAATTAGCTTAACTTTACAGCAGTTTGCAAATAATCCCCATGAGTTTTGTTGCTGCCTACTTGCTTGTCTGTACTTATTATTGTGTTCACTGAAAGCATAAACATAATTAAAATGCTTTCCTAGACTTTTCTGCCTCCTATGTCGGAATGTGTAGTTTGTTTTCATGCCACTTCATACAGAGTTATGAGTCATGCTCAGATCTTCAGAAAATACCTTGGTTTTCTCTGGTCTGGTATCCTGCAGGCCTGTACTTGGACCCCTAGAAATGGCAGCTAATTAGTTGAGCTCTAAGGAGAAGCAGGAAAGAAGATTAAATTAAGGACCTCAGTGGATTTTTTTAACTGGGGATAGTGATGGTATTTGTTTGACTTACAATATATTTTTGTTAGCTTTCTTGGTAATTTCTGATACCTGGAAACTTGATGCCTAGAAATTCCAATGAAACAAACACTTGAATAGAGGCTCCCTGGCTGGAAATAAGATTTTGTTGAGTAATATGATAATACAACTAATTAGAGTTTTTAAAATAGATGTCTAATGTTCAGCTGAACACCATTGCTGACTCTTTAGGGGTGGAGGTATACTAGCATAATCCCAGTCTTGTTCTCAGAAAATATTTAGATATTATAAGATTTTAGGAATAGAGTGTTAAAAATTTAGCTACATTTTTCTTTTGCTTGCCAAGAGAGGTTTTTATTGTAAGGAGTAATTTCTGTCTAGAACATACTGTATATCACTTCATGAACTGACAGTAAGACTGCTGCAGGGGAATGGCCACAGAAGGAAATTCCTCCCTGCCCTTGCCAAGACCCAAAGAATACCAGTTAGCAGGTATACATAAGGGTCCAATTCTCTGAAAATGTCAGTCCCTCCAGAAATATTCTGAGTACTGCTCGTGTCCTGCAGGGATAGAAAAATGGTGTTCTAGACTTGAGTGAGAGACCATCTCTTGATCAGAATGTTCATGTGACAGTCAATCAGACAATGCCATTCCATCACTCACAGGGAGGTTGTTAAACTTATAAACAGCACCATTTTGCACCAAGTAAATACATGTAACACCAAAATGTTGTAGGCCAAATGCATTTTCAAACTCTTCTGAAAGGATCTCAAGCCTGACTTGCACGGAGAGTTTTATAAACTTTTTCACTTTTGCAGCTATACCCCATGAACCATGAGCACCATTTAACTCCACAAGAATAGGAATGCTAAACTCTTTAAATTGAAGGAATACCCTAGATATATTAAGCCCTAATTCAAGCCACTAAAGGCAAGTTAGAGATTAAAGCAATAAGGCTGACTATGAAAAGAAATTGCTTTGTATAACTTGGCCAAATAAAAAGTATGGAGCAAAAAGGTTATGATATTTGTTAACATACACTTGAAAAGGCCAAATACCAAGATAGGGGATTTCTTACTTTAGAATGGTTGGATGAAATTAAGCAAGAAAATCAGCTTGAATCATTAAATACTTTTTGCAGTGAGATGAAATACTAAACAACTGAAAAGCCTCACAAGAAAAGCAAGAGAAAATGGAAAATTTGCATCATGTGAAAATCATTCTGTGATGGATTTGGAACGTATCTGCAATGCATTAGGAATGGATAGATGGTATAGCAACACCAAGAATTCCTAACCATGATTGCACTTAGCCACTGATACAGAACATATAGAATACAAGTAATCAAGACTCTCTTTCCACAGTAGAATACAATTACTCTGGGAAATTTGCCTCTGTGTAATAAAGCATAATTGCATTCACTCTTTTAGCAAGATTTATTGGTAGTTCAGAATTATCAAGATGTAATTATTGTGCTAGAAAAAATTTTTTTGCCTACCTAAATGTGGCCAGGTTTGCTTTTTTTTTTCTTTTTGGTTGGTTTTTTGTTTGTCTGGTTGGTTGGTTGGTTGATCTTGTCTTTGTGGCATATACTTTTTTAAACTAGATGAGTTGCAGACATGTACGTATATGCAAATTTAGCACATAATACAGTGTAAAAAACCCCAGAGCACCAGAGTGAGTCTAAAATACATTGTAACTCTTGCAAAATAGATGTTGTCTTTACTTTGCAGAAGGGTTTTATCGTGCTCACAAATATATATAGCTGTGAGTATGTCGAAAGCAGCTAGCACAGGATTGCTTGGCTGAGTGGGAGGTGATGCAGGACTGTGCTATTAGTGAGCAGGAGGTGGGAGGTGACTGGGGCTGATGGGCAGGTTGGATACAGTATTTATATACATATGTTTACAGGTATATTTAGATGCGATATAAATACACAAATGTTAAATCGATGCAATAGCTTGCCTCAAGTGTAGATAGAATGATGTAATAACTCATAGTGAGGCAGCATAGTAGAGTGGACTGCGCATACAAACCCACAGTTTTTAAATCTTGATATCTGCACAATAGTACCTTCTAATGTGTTCTTCCCCTATAGTAGCTTTGGCTGTACATGCATGCTTGGATATGTATTATATTACATGTACACTTGTAGCTTAATGTGGCGTGGTTGAGAAATAAATGATGGCATCTGTAGTGGTGAGGGATGTAAAGATGTGGGGAATAGCAGTGGAGTAAAAAACCCTTTGTATAAAGATTTAATACAATTTGCCTCATCTTAACTTTTTTTTCCTATTTTCTTGGTCATGTTGGTGTTCCACTTATTAATTTCTGTTGTTGGGTGCACTCATACAGCCTTCAGAGACTTTCTCACTTACTGTTCGTTAATTAATTAGACCTAAGATTATTTTAATCATAATATTATTTTTATTTTCTTTTTAGAGTGTGTACAGATTTTCCTCCAAGTTGACCTGCACAAATATTGTCAATATCTCTCCAAATTATCTCTCTGTTAGTCATGGTGCAATTTTGATAGGCCAGATTATGTATCCAAATCCTGACAATGAACAGTAACTTGAACAGCTAATTTTCAATCCCTGTCTAGCTTCCTTAATACTTATTCCCATCTTTTCTGTTTCTGTTCCTGCTGCTGGACCCTCTCATAGATTCTGTATGTCCAGGCTGGATATGCCCAACTCCTTCTTTAGCATCCATCCAGTAAGACTTATGCAGCTTTCTTGCCTGTCTCTATTCCAGCTGCTCAGGAACAATTCTAATGTAATCTAGCTGGCAAACCCATGGGTCTCACTAACTTTCCCTTGCCTTCATTTTCAGTTTGATAAACAAAGACCAGCATAAACGTATGGGTGTCCATAATTTTCCTGATATTGGTTGTGGTAATTGAGATTTTTTTTTGGATTTTTTCAGGAGGACTCATCCTGCTCTCTGTTTGGCTGAAAATGCAGATGCCACTGGTAAGTTTTAGGCCTGTGAGAGAGAAGCAGAAAAACATAACTAGATCAAAGGACACAGAATTGTTACTGGTATGAGGGTAAAGTGTACATCTGTGAAAGGCTGTAAAGAAGGCTGGGAACCTGTGCAGTGTAATTCATAATGCCCAACAATTTCGATATATGTTTGTGGTTTCGGAATGGTACTCCCCAATTTACTGAAAAACCCCAGACCTTGTGCCACTTGGCTCATTCCTCCCAACGCCTCCCTCCAGCCCCGTGGTGGGATGGAGAAGAGAATTGGAGGCACAGAAAGGTAAAGGTCACAGTTTGAGATAAGAACAATTTACCAGAAACAGCAACAAAAGAGGAAAAGGATCAGTAAAACAGCAGCAGAGTGTACAAGAGAGGTGAATGATTTGCACACAGTGCTCACCTCACAGAACCCAGTGCCACTGACCCCTCACCCTGCAAAACCAAAAACAAAGTGATCCCACTCCAACCCCCCTGGCACGGTGGGAGGTGGAATCCTACAGCCCCTGACTGCTGCAAAAATTAACTCTGTCCTAGCCAGAACCAGGACAATTGTGGATTCTGACAATATGGTAAATTAAAGGAAAAATTTCCAGTCATTGAAACTCAGTTTAGGCTGCTGAACTAGTGTAAAAGTCCAACTGATACATATTGATTGCTATCATATACAAAGGATTGAGTAACTGTTGTCTTATCATAGAAACACCTTGATCTCACTCTTGGATTTTATCTCTAAAAAACTCCAGAGAAGGAGGGAAATGCTGTTATCAACCAGTACAGATAGACTCAGGTAGTGCCCTGGACAGACCGCATTTCTTGCCAAGGCTTTATGGCAGCCCACAAATCGAGCTGAGCTTTCCCAAGTGCAATCCATCATGTCCAAACATTTGATTTGGCAGATTTTAATTGACCATCATGACAAACATTTGATTTGGCAGATTTTAATTGACCTGTTTACTTAGCTTCTTACCAGTAACTGGAACAGCACACTTGGTGTCTGTACTAACTGCTGTATCAGAAAGTGGAGTCTCTAACAGTTCTAGCAGCTCAACTTCAACACTCAGAAAGCCTATAAGCCCTTGGAAGTGTAATTTCCAAGTAAGCTCTAGCAATAGGCCTAACTCTGAGAGTGCAAAACTGAAAAACACTTATATGAAATGGTTTGCTTGCTTCTTTCTAATATGCTTCTTTCTAATGCATTGCCCTTTGCAAGGGGCCTACCTTACTGAAGACTTCTTAATCAAAGAAACTAAGTGTTTAAATAGTTTAAACTAAGTGTCTAACATCAGACACTTGCCCCAAGTCTTTCCCATCCCATGAAGAAGGTTTTATAGTCCTTGTGTTGGAAATGACATAACTTTAAATTTTTTAAAGTAGCTTTAGTCATGGGTTTGTTTGCCTTTGCCAAGGAGGGGGGAATTAAGGTTTCTCAACAGACAGAGGGTTTCAGTTTCACTGGGTGAGGCCTGATGGGCTTCAATCAACAAAAAGAAGATTCCTAGACTCTGTAAGTTTAACATCTAAAGGTTGGGAGTAGCCAGAAGATACAGAGGAGATAAATGTACATTAGCAGACATCACCCCCTGGTGCAGTTGGAGATAATTGGTCTGGGAAAAGATTGATAAGAGAAGCAAAGAGTGAGGACCAAATCAGCATCAGAGGCGAAGGCATCAATAACCAATAGGACATAGAATATTAAGAACTGTGTAATTTAGAACCAATGAATGAGAATTTCTTTGGGTTTTTTTATGTATAAATATGTGAAAAGTCTGTTAAAGAACCTTGTGTGATGGAATGATTTTCAGTACACAGCCTGGGCACGTGTGTTGGAATGATTTCCACTGCCATGTGTGGATGAAATGATTTCCATTGCACATGCTTGCTGGAATAACAGCCTGGCCAGAATAAAGTAATGCCTGATTCTCTCACACTTAAAGAGTGTTGGAGAGCTTCTTTTATTCCCACAGTTTCGGTGACACTTGTGTAACTGCATTGCTCAGGCTTAAACCCACACTCTACACTTACAGAACATGAGGGAAGAGAAGTGCACTGGAGAGACAGAGTGCATCCAGTGAAAGCCACTACAGCTTTTGACTCCTAGTCAAGATTCAGAATAGTAATGCACATATCTAATTGTTTGAGATTTGTTGAGTGCCTTTTGCCTTGTATATACTGCAAAAAGTATTTTAGAATGTGTTCAAAACCTCTTTCCATCTTCTCCCAACCAATTCCTACTAAAATCTGGATCCCCTGGCTTGAAATAATGATTGACATGGTGTTGTGTCTCATGTGTCATCTTAGATGGAGATCCTTTTAAAAATAAATGTGGCAATTAAATCCCCAGGCTACTTCAGTTTGTGCACAGCTTTTTTAAAAAGTGTCTGATGAAGAGTATGCAGAGTTTTCAATGAAGCTGCCAGCCCCTCTTCAGTGTCCTCCTTCATTTGCATGGTCTTTGTCACAGATAGTTTGCTTGTGCCAATAGAAAGGGATTGTATTCATGTGTTCTATGACAACTAGGGCTTTCAAAAAACTGACTGGCATTTCTGCCTGGGAAAAAATTGTTTTTCAGCTCATCTCTGACTTCCTTTAACCACTAAGAGTTATCCTGTAAGATCTAAGGCTTCATGCTTCCTTGGCTGAGTATGATCTATCTTATGGTCTGTATTTTCTAAGAATACTCATTTGTGATGAGAAACACGATGAGGTGGAGCCAGCTTGAGCTGAAGTGGCAGCTGTGATCCAGCCCTTGGTAGTAAAAGGTGTTTTTAGACATGTTTACTGAGAGACTGACTGTGATCAGTGCTGTGCTAGGGAAGAAGTCCATGGAGACTGTCTTTGATTTTACCCAGGACATGAGACCTGAAGGAAAATAGTTTAAGCCCATGTATTAACAAAAACAGCCTGGCCAGTGCCTTCACTTGTGTGTGGGTCACCTGTTTCCTTTGCTGCACAGTTCCAGAGGCCAGGCAATACCTTCTGCCCACTGTGTTCAATATTGTGGATGAGTTTCTCTCAAATTACACATTTGCATGGTGAATCCCACAAGGCTGTTAGCCCTACAGCTGTAATTCAGCCTTCCCATGTCATCTCTTCTTGTGACCCTGGCTCTCCTTCTAGTTTTTTTGCCAGGAACCATGGGAGTACTGAGGATGCAGATCTGAGTAACCAGCTGCTGTCAGCTGCTTTATACTGCTAGAACATCAGAAGAAGTTCTGGAAAGCACTAGGCTGTAACCCAGCAATGAAACCTGTTTTAGCAAATGATTGGGCACAAGTGAAATAAATGTTTTCTTGCAAGCCAGTTTGGGAGGAAACAGGTGGTACACGATTATTACAATGCACAGAGAAAAACTCTTGGGAGACAACTGGAAATAATTCAAAAGACAACAGCGAGTCCATTGTAAATAAAAAACAGGGTATGATGTAACTGGCTTGTGATAAACAGGGGTAACCAGTGGGCAGCCAAAGACATAATGTTTTGTTCTTGTTCATGTTTCATCTTGTTCATCTTGTTCATCTTGTTCATTAATCACTGAATAATGATGTGGAAGCAAATGGCAGCAGCTGAGGTGAGTGATTCCATGTCTCTGCTGTGCTGCTCTCCAGTAAGTCTTCTCTCCCTGGTTGTAAGGGGGAGCATCCAACTTATTTGCTGGAAGAGATCAATGAGCCTCCTCATAAATATTGGGGAAGGTCACTGGCAGTCCAACAGGACACAAAAGATCTGAACACAAGGCGTTTCCTGACGTTAATAAATGGTGACTCTGTTATGAAAAAAAAAAGTAGGCATAATCCTGAAATGACAGAAATAAACATTGGTCCTCCTGATATTTTTAGATATTGTCAGCTGACAGGGCAGATTGTGAAGGACTGAAAAATGACGAACATAACTATGACTCCCTTCCTCCCCCCTCAAAAAAAAGAAAGGGGGGGTTAAGGAAGAGAGAGAAGAAAGAAGGCTCTGCTGGCAGCCTCAGGATAGTTAGTTTCAAAAGCATGTGTGGGGGAAAATATGAGAAACAATCTTGTGGGATTCAGTGAGGAAACACTTCAAAAATATAATTTGATTAGGACACAGCCTGTATGATTCAACGAGGGGGAGGAGGTATTGCCTGGAATATGCATCTGACAAACTTTTACATCAAGAATTACTAAATTACTGTCATGCAGCCATGAAGTAGGGGCCAAAACTCTTTATTTTTTTTTTTTTTACAAACTCATGAACTGCAACTTTTTGAGTTGTTGGCATCTATGACGTGAATCAGCACCATGAGGTTACTTTTGCTTCTGGTTCCATTGATGTATTCTACTTTGTTATTTTTATCACAGTATCATGTGCTGCCTACCCTCCCTAAGCTCTCTGTTGGACTCGAGAGCAGGTAAGGAAAAGGAATCCTTCACTGTAGTGGGCAAGAGAATGTCAGATTAATATGAAGATGATTCAGGCTTTGTGCTTGATTAGGTGGACTTTGTTATAATTACAGAACATCATTCAGTCACTGTCAATTGTTAATTATTGTTATTGTTTATTATTTTTTTATTATCTGTATTGCAGCTGTGCCTATTAATGCATAGCTATGAACACGTAGTACTGATCAACACCAAGGAAAATAAGTACGTGGAATCAAAAAAGATGTAGAATATAAGAAAGACACAATTATTTAGAGAAGTATTTAAGCATTTAAAGGCTTCAGCCTGTAACTTTTAACTGTAAATTGAATGTAGAATGCTATATTTTGCATCATAACACAAGGAGATTAGGCAGAATCACAGTGTGGAACCTGCTCCACTAGCAAAGGAAATATAAAGGAGAGAGTAGGCTCTGAAATCTCCTTCTTTTTAGTGGTATTTTTGTCAGGGCTTCAAGGAGGATTATGCAGTGTACAATTGTACAAACAGTACAATGCCAGTCATTTTCTTTCAAAGAACTGAGCTCTTATCACATTTTCCTTTTTTTTAAGCTGATGATCCTTAAGTCCGTTTTTGCTACACTCATTCACGTAAAAAGTTGTGGAGTGTAATTTTTGCTTCAGATCTAGATGTCGACCTTCTGGAAAGCAGGCAGCCAGAACTTGGCTCTCAGTGCTCTCCAGCACCTTGCTAATAACCTGTAGTTGAAGACCTGTTTTGTTTTGAGGGAAAATGAGAGTAAGTAAATATTCAAAAAGGAGATGATCTGCTTAGTGCAGTGTCTGGAGAACTCACTTGGAGAACAGATACTTGTGCCACCTCTGCTTTTATGCACTTATCCTAAGTAATTTTGATATTGGAAGCTTTAGGAATGCATCTGGGAAGGTAAAGAGAATACTTTATTTCTAGGAGTTGTTGTCAACAGAGGAAAATTCCAGAGGGGACAATAAATACTGTATCCTTCATGAGCATGTTGTTAATATAATATGCTGTGATTCAGGAATAATCTTTTAACTTAGTACTGATTTACCTCATTAAAAAAAAAAAGTATTTTTGACTATCTATTGGCAAGATGGTATCTTTTGTCCTTAAGATATTTAGGAAACCTGGAACTTGTGCAGAGCCAAATGAAACATTGGAAACGATGCTTATTTGCACCTCATCAGTTAGAAGATTATTAGCACTGAATGAAAGTAAAAAATTGGCATCAGTATGACATTCTGTTTTGAGGTCTATTCTACATAACAAATTGTTGTTTATTAGATGTCAAAGAGTTATTTACTAAAGTACACTGTTTTGAACATTTTCCTTGAAAGTACCATTCTAGAGAGAATTGGACAGAGCTATTAATATTTGCTTTTTGTTTGTGTTTCCAGGCTCGATTCAGCAATATCTGCTTAAAGTTAATCATATTTCATTCCTTCACTGAAAGTCCACTGTAATGTTCTGAAACTCATGGGACATTTTAACTACAGGCATAGATGAACTGAACTAGAAAAAAGTTGACTAAAATACTAATAACATTTTGTCTTACACTAGGTCTTGCCACTTAAAATCCCTGCACATTTGATTGCTGGATATGCTCTTTTGCCTTAGTGTTTATCTGATTCCAGTGAGAACCACGAAAGGATACCCAGTTTCATGCAAAAAACTTTCCCTAGTGTTGCACAAAATTGTTAATTGTTAGCCATTCTTTTTTCCACCATACTGTTAAGTCAGAATATTTTAGGGAAAGTATAATAATCCTTGAACTAAAGAATATATAAGTATAAAGCATTTAGAGTTTGAGAAGTCTCCAGGCTAGAAATTTAAATCAATATTAACTTGAAAAAAAGGGGGTAAGTTGGTGTTTTAGTTCAATGCTGGCTCTATAAACAGATTGTGGATTGTTGCCCTGTTAATTTAGGGTTATTTAAAAAAAAAACAAACAAGGCTGTGAATGTATCTGGTAATTAGATGATTCATTTAACTGGGGCTGGGCTTTTGAAAAGGGGTGTTTCACCTGCTGAGAGACTCATTAAAATAAGTAGTAAAAATGAAAACTATCCCCCTAGTAATAATTATTAAGATCAGAATTATTAAGTTCACACTCAAAAGGTCAGAATAGCAAATTTGCAGGTATACTGAGAATTCAAAGTATGAAATGTGAGGGCCACTGTATATCTTCTGATTTTGTTTCTAGAAGTTGTTATTTTGACATTCTCAAAACAACAAACTGATCTTTTTGTTGATTTGATCAAATTTGATCATTTATATATTTTGCTTCATTCATAAGTATTGAAAAAGTAATAAGCATTCCAGACAAACTGTTGTTCAGTTCCCTGACTAAAAAAAGTCCTACAAAACCCAGTGATTCTTTGCTAAAATATATGTTCATGGACTTTATACCTGGGGAAAAAAAATGAGTTTTATGATGCTGCCTTTTTTATTGTGTCTGGCTTAGGAAAGCATCTAGTTATTTCTAACCTTTGTTTAGAAAACGTTTCCTTTGTCAATAGTATGAGGAAGTGCATATCCTATTTTAAATCTTTCTGGAAATAAATGACAGTGACCAGCTTTATTAGTGGAAGTTTCAAACACAATTGTATATATTACAGGCAAGTGCAGATTCTTTTAGTTGAAGACAACCTGTAGCTTCTACTCCTTTAGCAGCAGTGGGGAAAAGAATAATTCTGAATAATTCACAAACTTTCTATCAAAAAGCAGAAAAACTAGAGTTGTGTAGTTAAAGACAAGAGCTCATGAGCTCTATCAGGAGAAGTAGAAATTCTATTAGAGAGTCACAATGGTTTTTTTTACAAAAAAGAAGTGATGCTTTTCTCTCATTTTCTAATTATCTTCTGTTTTCTGGAAGTGTGACTCCTCACATCTATATATAAACACCTAGAAGTTGTTGTATAATCTAAATAAGCTGTATAGAAAGTGATGAGAAAAATGACGTCTGCAGGATGTGGCTCATCCCACATATTTAAATCACTATTGACAAGCTTCTGACAACTTTTTAAACAGAAACGCTTCATATTTAATTTGTTCAACCATTCCTCCTTCTCAGTTTCATCCCTTATCAGTTCCAGATAGAGTCTCAGGTTATTACACGGTTGGCAGGAGACAGGACTTGCAAAGGCACTACAGCAAACAGCATTTATGGGTCAGTGAACTCCTTCACTTTGCAGGATCTCTGCGCTGGGACTGGTTTAGCTCATTTTCCTACCAGGGAGAACAACTCAAGTGTTTGGAGAGCACCTTACAAAGTGAAATTGGCACGATTCACAGTTGCATCCAAGCCTGTTCTCTGCTGCCACATCCACTTAAGCTCCAAAACAAGTTCTTAATGAGTTTAATCATATTTAAAATTTTAATCTTTTTCAACGTTATTACAATTGCCTTTGGCAAAAATCAGAAGTATACTGAGCTCCACATGACTCAGACTCAAACCAGGTTTTGTGTATTCAATTCCTTGTGAATCACCACTTCTTTAGACAAGACTTTAATTTTTGGGTTGGTTTTGCACCTTTAATTACATTATTGTGTATGTGATTAAAGAGAATATCTAAGAAATGTTCGTGACTCTTACAGACTTATTCACCATCTAGGCAGGATGGAATTGAAATATATTCTCTCTTCCTTTTTCTCTACAAGCTGACATAAAAGATGAGTGGGTTTCAAGGGTTCTTTCTTGAGGATATCTGTCTATTCTCACTGGGTCACATAATTAGGAGTGCAGATTGTGGCTTATTATATCTCAAATAATAGCTTTTTTTGAATCTCAAAGGTCTTCCCTTAGCTTCATACCTACAAATAACATGATACTTTTTGATTTTGAGATCATCTTTGGCAGATCTACGATAGCGTATTTTATTCTCTCTTCCTTGCTCATTCCTCACATATACCTGTGTGAAATTTGAAAGAGATTCTGCAAACCTTAGTCATGGGGAAGAATACTGTATTGAACAATAATGCCTCTTTTAAATGCAACTTCTCTATTCTGGAAAGCAAGCCTAAAAAATTAATCCCTCAGTCAGCGTGGTTCTAGAGTACACCAAAGGTACAGAGAGACTTAATAGTTCATTGAAAATACTATTCTTCTTTTTATAAACCTCATCAGAGGTATATTATAAAAAGCAACGTTTCATTATCAGTTGAAAGTAGATCCTGAATGGATACAAGATTTTCTCTGTTTCTGACCCATAAATTATGAAGAACCCCTGAGAAGGAAAGTGTGTAAAGCATCTTGAGATTGCATTTTGGTTTATGCTTCTGAGATCCAAGATTTCCCCGAAACAAAAAACGACCTTTAGAAATGTGAATGAACTCCTGACATCTTACTGACTTTTAGTGTGAAGAGGAATAATGACAGCTTAAACAAGAAATAGTAACAATTAATAACAGCTAATTCTTTCAAGATTCAAATTGCCAACCAATGTGCACATACACACACTACTTCTATTTCTTATTCCATACCACGATTGCATTGTTTTCACAATAGTTAGAAGCTCCAGTTAATTCTCTGATAGAATCTACAAGGTCAGTATACATTGTGGCACTGTGAAAACCACTCCTGAAGAGCTGTATTTAAATTCACATCTTCCCTTCATGCTTACTTGCATCTCTAACACTCAGCTGAATTTAAGATAACAACTTATGACACGTTTACCATGTTTCATTATGCAACATAACGTGTATGTGTGTTTCCATGTGTGCACAGCTGTATTTGTAATTATAAACACCAAACTGCTCATTGTTTTCTGAGAGCTGTGGGTCAGAGGGAGAAATTCTACCTTGTATTATACAAGAAAAGTGAAGTGGCCAAGAGCTTTCATACCTGTCTTTGGCTCCTGTGGCAGGGACCACGTGTGGGACTGCTAGAGAGGGATGGAAAGGGAAATGACAGTAATATTAAACTTAGGCTTGAACTTACACTCTGCAAACTGCAGCTAGGAGAGGAATCATCATCAGATTTTATTTCAGTAAGTGTCCCTCATTTAACCTATTGCTAACTATCAGTTTATTACAAGGACTGTTCAACTGAAGTGTGTTACTGCACAGTGTCAGTCTTTTGAAACCTTTACAAATTCCTTCAGTGAGCTGCTTCAGATGATTTTAAGTGAAAAAAAATCAGAATATAATGAAAGTGCATTTTGTAATTAAAAATTTCAGCAGAACATGCTACAGGTTTTCAGGAGCATGCACATACATGAAAATCAAATCAAAGTAAGATATTTGCTTGGTCCTGTGACAATGAATTTGAAACTCCTCTTTTTGCAACTGCAGTCTTGCTCCCTTTCTCTTTTATACATAGTTCTTTTTACATACTTCTTTTCCTTGCTTCTTTTATAATTATGACTACTTCTTTTAGAGTAATATAGCATAATAATGTAGTAATTCAAAAGTAGTGCACTTTCCACATTAAAAATACCACCATTTACTATGAAACTGCACATTTAACAGAACTTCATGTCAGGTACGTGCAAACCCTCAGGCTAGAAAATTTTGAAAGGTGAAAGTTTTTGACTCTTACAGCCAGTTTGGTTTATATGGATATTGGTATTGGTGACCTGTAATTTCAGTGGCTTAATGATTTTACTTTACTGGAATGCTTTTGATTGGCTGGTAGACTGGTATGATGGCTAAAAAATTTGGGAATGTAGAAGCAATGCATGATGGGAAGCAGAGTATTCTGGCTTGCCTGCTATTGAGCATTGATTGTGTAACAATATCCAGACTTAAGAGAAACTATATCCTTACAGAACAGATATTAGAAGCTGTAATTTCAAAATGGCAATCTGCACATCTGAGGACTGTAATCTGCTTTCCTGAGGGCAGTCAGTGCACAGGTTTGCTTCAGAAGACAGATTGGGAATTGATTCAAATACTCATATTTTTTGTTCTTGCTTCTTCTGTGTTCCAATGGAAATTATTGTCTCTAGCTCTTTTCCTCCTGTTTCTTTTTCATATTCAATGGTATACAGAGAAATGTAATATTCATTCTAAATCTGCTGACCAGATATACTGACAGTGTGATATTTACATTATAAAATTACATTCTTAATAAGATTCAGCTTTGTATAGAACACTGCTAAATCAAGACGTACTTTCAGATATCTCTTGGTCACTTTCTTCCCAATGCGCTGTAATTTGGGCGTGAAAATATCAGTGTTCCACTGTAATGCCTTGAGCTACTGTATGTATCTAAATAAACACTTGTGAGAGATCCATAAAGCAATATCAGAAGGCAGTTACTGCTGTAATAAGGCAACAAGGCTCTTGGAGTGTAATCAAGTTAAAATTATATGCACATAAACAAATGGTGTAATTATTTTATTAAATGTCTAAATCCCTTTTTGATTTCTAGAATGATTTCTTTTAGCAAGCCATGAAATATTTAACATGAGCGATAACAGACTTCCTTACACAGAAAGTTTTTCAACCTTTCATAGAGGAGAAAGGCTGTCATTATGCTCTCTAGAAAAAATGGATTCTAAACCAGTTGAGTCAGGCTTATTTGACATTGCTCACAGTGCAGACTGTTGTTGGTATTTGAAGACAGTCCAGCTCTGAGCTGTAATTATGATGACAGATCTATTCGTGTTTGTTGGTGCTGAGGATAGACAGCTGTTTTCACTTGCTGGCTTACAGTTTGACAACTGCAGTCCCAACAAATGCTTTTGATGTTCATACATGACAGAAATAAAAAGATCAAAAATCACACATAAAATGTCCCATCCTCCTCCTCTCTATCTTATTTCTGAATCCATAGAAATGTAGGTCTTGAAGGGGCTTTGGGGGATTTACCATTCAGATCTAGGGCAGTCATAGCTGCCCAGAACACGTCAGTCTGTGTTGGTTTGTGCCTGCTTACAAAAGGCAGGGCTTTCTAGATGAGGTCTGGATTGGTTTTTCAGGAGGTAGATAATTTTCCTGGTTTTGCTCCAGGATTGCCTTGGCCTAGGTTAAATCAGTTGCTGAATTCTACCTTCCCGTTTGCCCTCACTATAGGCTTCTCATTCTTTCAAATTATTCATGCCTGCAATATCCTCCATGGTGAAGGTCTGACTTCAGAAAAGCTTTAGGTGTTACTCAGCTCAGGCTTTCTCTCTGCCTGCCTTGCTCCCCCAATATGTCAGCAACTCCTCAGTCTTATTTTACCTTCCCTATCCTACCACATAAGCTTAAAGCTAGAGCTGTTACTCTGTATAGAGCTAGGCATTAAATGAATATGGATAAAAATGTAAGCTGTAAATTCTTGGCCTTCTACAGAGCCATCCTTTGAATTTGTTTCACTGAGCATAAATAACAGCTGTATTTTTCTTTCATTTGTACTCAGGTATTTCACTCATGTTCAGTTACTTCTCTGTGCATTTTGTAGGGCAGGCTCATAATAAAATATATATGTCTGTTTGTAGGGTTGGGAATCAAACCTAGTTTCTGTGAAAAACGTTTTTCTATTCTTTCATAAAAATGAAATTAAGAAATCAGTATGTATAATTTTACTAGATACACCTCTGATGGGTATTTGCTTTGGCTAGGGCACTGCCACCAGGCTATTATTGCCACATGTATTCAAATGCCATTTTATTTCCTACTCTACATTTCTGAGCAGCAGGCTGCTTTAGCTACTGCAGAGTAACATCTACAGAAAAGGGACAGATGTTCCACATTTTACTTTATGAAACTGGAGAACTTTTCAAATTCACTAGCTAAAATGCCACCAAAGACACATCGTACAATAGATGACATTGTCCTAAAGAGATGAAGAAAATTTACTATTTAAAGTCCCAGTAGAATTCACAGGGCATACTTGATATAATTAGTAATTGTATGCTCAATGGGCACACGTAGTAAAAGATAGTCAGTTCCTTCCTACTATTCTAATAATGGGAGATTGCATGTAGATGTCTATTCAAAAGAGAGGATACAAGACTACTGCTAACAAACGTAAGAGAGAAAGAGAAAGAGAGGATGAGAAAGTTTAATTAACAAGTACTACCCAGAGAGGTATTTTGAAGAAAGAATGACTCATAGGATAATAATGCAACTTTGCCAGTGGCCAGGATTGGGAGGAAGAATACAAAGGAACAGCTCGCTTTTAATGAAGTAGATTTAGTTGCTGTATCTTTAGGAAGTTGAAAACATACCTTTGTTGCTGACTTACTTATTTCCTTGCTGTATGGTATGTTCTTTTTAAATAAAAAAAAAAAAAAAGGAGGGGGACTGTTTTCTTTATTACTCTCTGGTAAGGTCAAAGGGTCTGAGGTATATCTTTTGCAATAGAAAGAACTCTTTGTACCAAAAATAACGTCAGGAGGAAAATAACGTCAGAATAAAATGTAACATTTTGTCAAAGTTTTACGTGTTTCTCTAGAGTTACAATATTTCCTGAAACTAACATTTTTCGAAGATGCTGTTCTGGTACTCCTAATACCACTGGAATGGACTGGATCTGTTATGACCTTACCAGAATACTGCTCTGATGGGGACTGTGGCCATTAAGAATCAATGCTTTTAATTAATCTTATCAGTTCAGTAGAAGGAATTTAATTTAAATCTCAGAAGATTTTCTGTATTCCCCTCCATTCTTTAGGCATGCATGTCAATGTGACTAAGATATTTCTTGGGGTATCCTGATATCCTGGAGTATCCAGTTATAGGTAGGAATATATCAGAAGCATATCTATTTCAAGTCACTACTCATTGTGTTGACTTGGAAATTTCTCATAAAAGAGAAGTAATTTCCCAACAGAATTGTGCCAAACCATTTTCATTGTGGCATCTTCAGATGTATGACAATTCCAACTTCCTTTGGCAAAAGAAATTAGAGATGGAGTAATCTGGCAACAAATGAAGTTGTTCATTGTACTGCCTGAAGAAGAAACTGGATTTTACCTAATGAGGCTGGATGTAGTGCTTCATTTGGCACACTGTGATCACACGAGGAAAAATGTTTGCTCAAGATTAACAGAATTGTTTGTAGCAAGTGTAAACAAATGCTATTCCCTGTTTCCACAGGACAATTCCCGGTTTTAGGGAGCAGTTGTCTATCCCCAGATATTAGTAAATACTGATACAGTGAGATATTTCAGACACAGCTGATGCGTATTGACAGAAGGGAGACTTCAACAAGGATATCCTTGAAAGTGAAATCTATGATGTATTATTGTTTGGAACAGGATAATTTTTGCCATAGACACAACTGCGTTCTCTGAGTTGTGATTCTGTGATGACCCAGCACTTCATCCATGTCTTTAACTTTTGTAGCAACCTAATGGTCAGCTTAGACCCTGACTGAAAGTGGTTCATGTGTGTGAGATATATGAAAGGGCACTACTAAACCACTGTGGTGTGTCTTCTTCTTCCCAGCAGTATTTTGTAACACTTTATTTTGGCCAGCATCACCGAGAAGGTCAGATAGCTGTCTTGTCTCTTTTATAAGAAATATTTTTATGCTCTTATATCTGTCCTGTTCAACAACTCTACCATAACATTGTTTCAGTGCCAAAAAATCACCATGTTTGTTGTGGTGTCAGTTTGGTAATGCATTGTGATACAAGTCAAGCTGTCTTAATTGATCAGTTCCTACAGTGTGTTACAATATAGCTTCCATTATGTCATTCTGACACGTGTCAAGTATGTCCTACTGTGGGAAGAAAGATGTTAAAGAGTCTATTTCTTTCAAGTAGATCTCATGATTCATTAACACAAAGTTTCACCCTTGTAAATAGGCAAAATGTTAAGTAAGATATTCTTATGAGATCGAGATGTATTTTAAGGTATTTCCTATAGCATATTATATATTGGAGTTAAATATTCATAATTTTTTTCGTGCTACATTCTATTTATTTGTCTAACTGTTGCTTTTTCAATTTTCAAAATAGTTTAATGTAAGTTGTGCTAATGTGCCATATGCAGATGCTCTGCTTTTTGTGCAGAAAGAGGTTTACAAAATTTCCCATATGAATTATAGAGAAATTCTTTCTTATTTTTTCTGTCTTCAGCTTAGAAAACTTGAAAAAAGCTAAAATTGATGTTATTAATTTTTTGGAGCAGACATGGCTCATTTAACCTCAGCAGTGCTTACAAGGCATATGTATCTGAAAGACATAACTAGGGTCGTGGGTCTGAGCTTTTATAGATCCAACAAAACATTGTGAAGAGAAGGCTTTTACTCAAACCTCTTCTAGGATGTATAAATTTACAGACAGGAGTGAATCAAATGAAGCTAGACTGGTGATATATGATATTTTGATGTCTTGAGAGTTTGATTTTGGTTTTAAGAAACAATATTGTGATCAATATGCCTTAAGAACAAGAAAAGTCAATACCAGTCCATAGCAATGGTCTATATGCTGCCCATCAAGCTGTTCTTTGGTGAGCTGGAATTGTTATTGGGAATTTTTGATGCTTTTCTACTTTTCTCAACAGTTATTAATCCCAAAGCCAAAACTGAGGAAAATTAGAAATTTTGTCTTGTGTAGATCTGGTGAAAGTAGCAGTAGTTAGTGCATTAAAGGAAAAGGGAAATGTTATATGTGAGAATTCCAGAAAGCAGATAAGTGAGTGGGAGAGTTTAGGATGGTTGTATACTGTCGACATGTCTTGACTTTTCACGATAATTTTTGTTTATCCTTAAAGGCTTTAAAACATATTTCAGGGCAGGCCCCAAATGTTTCTGGATATTTCTGCTTGCCCCTCATTCATCCTTTTGTTTCATGAGCCCCATGAACCACAGCACACAGCTGGAGCTATCAAGCTCCATACCTTAGAGAGAATAAAGAAGAAGACTGTAGAGCAGAGGGAAAATAAGAAGGTCTGGCACACTCTGTACTTTTGTCTTTCAGTTTCCAAACATAGTATCCCAGAGAAAAAGTCTCTGTGTCTACTGCCAGTCCTACAGTTGTGGACAGAACTGGTAATTTTGCATGGTTGTGGTGGAACACCATCTGGAAACTGAGGCCCAGGCAGCTGCTTGCTCCCTGCCCCAGCAGGGTGTGAAGAGAATTGGGAGAGTAAAATTAAGAAAACTCCTTGAGAAAACTCCTAGGTTTTCTGTTTGAAATATTAACACTTTCTCTACTATCCAAATGACTTTAGAGCTACTTTAATTTTGATTTTCTAGAGTAACTTAAAGGGGAAGGCAATTTACTACTTAACTTTGTACACTCAGTATTAAGTGTGATCCACTGATGATCTGTATTTGAAACACGTAAAATTTGCCATGTGATAAATGAAGTTTCAGGGTAGCCTGTGTTCTATGTTGTCTTCAGCTTTCTCAGATCCCAGTATCTGAAGTCTTCTCAATGTGCAAGCTCTCTAATAGCTCTCCTGTTTCTTCCAGGAGCTTTAGGAGCATTTGTTAATAGTCCTTTGGGATTGAAATTTTTAAAAACCACCTAAATTCTGTTTAAGAAATATTAGGCAGATTTCAGAATTTCTAGTAGATTTAGAATTCTGGTTTATGACCTATTTCACAGTTCCAGCCTACTTTATCAAAAGCCAGAAGCATGTAGTAGACAGGTGTCTTTTCTAGGGGCTTTTTTGATTGTATTGATCCTTATTTTAATCAAGAGATACAGAAAGACTTTCTCTTGCACTCATCTTTGTGTTGCACAGACTCCCAGATAGCGTAGCATACAAATGACTGAACTTAGGTTCTGGCTTCCCCACCTACCCTAGCCTTTATGGAAAAAATTAAAAATTATTTAAAGACTTTTTTTGCTGCAAACCCAACTTTGCAACTTTAATTTTAAAGTTGAAATGCAAATCATGTTTTTTTATGAACAAATGAACCTGCTGCGTAAGCATTAAAATCAAATCTAAACAAACCCTTGAAACAACTTCAGGCTGTTGTGGGATATCAGTACAGACAGGATGGGAATCATTTAGTATTCCATTAAGGTTTTAATAAGATAACATATTTCTCAGTGAAGATTGAAACAGGTAATGAAATAAAGTAATATCTGTTTTCCCTATGCATTCGATTAGCTGTGAAGCAGATTTTGGTTTAGAACTATATTAGAAGGAAGAAATTATACACACTAACAGTTTTATGCCCTGTAACTAGACGTCCCATAGCTGCTCATAACTGGATGGCCTGTGGACACACAGTCACAAAAAGCCATGTTTCATGATATAATAATTTGCTTGCATATGCACTATCTTTGAGGACAGCACATTAGAGAAAGAACAATGAGAGCTCAGCCATGTCTGATTTTTTTATAGTAATAACAATTACTGAAAAGTTAATGGCCCTGAATTGTTCAATTTCAAATAAGCTTTAATTTAATTAGTCAAAGAGATTGATACTTCTCAAGTTTAAATTAATTTTGAGGTTCTGTAAGTAGAGATCAAGAAGGTAGTAAAACCCACAATCTACTAGGATATTTGTGCCATTTATAAAAACTAACCCTAATGGCTGTACAAAGGTACCAAATCTGACATATTCTTCACAGGAAGAGTCATCTTGCTGCCACATCTTCAGCGTCTCTGCTGAGAAGTTTTAAGCAGCATGTAAAAGGACACTTCAACATAAGGTAGGGAAGGAGCAGGCATACAAAGCAGGTAGAGAAAGCACAAAGGGAATGTTTACATACAGGGAAGGGAAGCGTGATCATGGGAGCAGCATCCAGGGAAAGCATACACGAAATAGCTTTGCAGGGTATGTGGAACACCTAATTAAACTCCACTGAAAGATGACTAAAATTTGTGTAAAAGCACCAAAACCAGTTTGTGTGTTACTAGTAATTAACATCTAGTGCTGGGGCCTGTTGGTTACCTCCAACTTGTTGAACAGTCCAGTCAAAAAACTAAAGAATTTGTACCTAGCAGGAAATGTTACACAGAATGAAATGTTCTGCTTTGTACTATTGCTTTATGCTAAAGGCTTTTCCCCACTCTCTACAAAGGACATTTTTTTGTCTATTTCCTGATCATTGATTCCTCCTGTGCACCAGGATATGAAAATACATGTATAGGTAAGCATGTATAGGTAAGCATAGGTGAATATTCACGTAGGTATTTCAACATATACAACTCTTTGAATAATACATATATGGAACATAAGGAATATGTGTGTGTTCATATAGATGTGAGTGTACATATATATATATGTATATGGAATAGATATATATATGGGGAAAAGGATAGTTTAATTTTGGTCAAAAAGCTGTCCCTGCTTCCTGGGAGAAAAGTTGTCTTTGGAAAAAAAATGGCTTTATAGCCATCAGGTTCAGCTACAGAAACCATTTAAAAGTAGAAGTGAAGCAGCACACTCTGAAAAAGCATCATCTAATATTATGAAGTTTTCACTTACCATTGGCCTGGCTAGCAAACATTTTCATGAGTATCCTGGTTCCTGTTTCTGGAGCCTGCTCTGTCTTGGCTTTACCACTGTTACAGATAGCACCAATGGAATATAAAATAATAGTACATGGGCATAAAAGTGCTGAACCAAGGCAGTGTGTAAATACAGAAAACAGAGATTTGAATGAAACTGAAGTCTATATCTTTAAAGTGTGGAATATCTACTTGATATCCGTAACTCCTGCAGTCTCTCAACATCTTCCTATGTTCCAGAGAGGCTTTAGTGTAAGCAACATTGAAAGTTTTTTCTTCTTCTGACCCCTGCAGTGACTGTTCTCTCCTTGGCTTGAGCAGTTCAGCTGTAAATGTACCTGTTGGAAACAATGGAGGAGGTAGAACTCAGGAAGGAGGGAGGGGTGGGAGGAAAGGTGTTTTTAAGATTTATTTTACTTCTCTTTATCCTGCTCTGATTTTGTTAGCAATAAATTCAATTAATGTCCCTCAAGATGAGTTTGTTCTACAGTATTTGGGGAATCATCTCTTCTGGTCCTTCACCTGTGAACATTTTGTTGTATATTCTCTCCCCGTCCACTTGTGGAGGAGTGATAGAGCAGCTTTAGCATCCAGGCAGGGACAACGCACTACACCTTGGGAGGGAATGATCAAACCAAGGGACTGAGAAACACAGCAGACGTACACAAGGGCAAGGGACCTCCTGGGATGTGCTCGTGCCTTCAGGCAGGAGGTTGGTGTCCAGACCAGGCCATTCTCTTTGAATGCTTGTGGTGACAGCAAGAAGATCCCAAGGGCTGGAGAAATTTCCCAGACCAGCTTTTGATCTTACAGATCTCTTGTTAAGTTGTTAGCAAAAATCATAAAACCATTAAGACCTGCAAGATCAAGTCCAACCTATGACCAAATACCACCATGCCCGCTAAATCATGTTATGATGTGTCATGTCCACTCATTTTCTGCATGCTTCCTGGGACTGACTCCACGAGGGGAGCCTTTCCCAAGCCTAATCACTCTTTTTTTCCCATGCCTAATCACTAACATCCAACCTGAGCCTCCCCTGGCACACGTTGAGGCTGTTTCCCCTTGTCCTGTTGCTAGTTTCCTGGGAGACGAGCAGACCCCACCTCACCACCACCTCCTTTCAGGCAGCTGTAGAGAGCAATAACATCTCCTCTGAGCCTTCTTTTCTTCAGACTGAGAGGCATAACCACTTTGAATATTAAAAAAAAAATTTACTTATTTTTTTGGTGAAGAAAGCTGTTTATAAAAACCTGAATTATTTTCTTGTATTATATTTTATATTCACCTATATGTGAATAGGTAGTAATATTGAAACAGAATAGGTAATCTTAAAGGGTAGAGTTGAGGTTGTATTTATAACCTTCATATTAACATTACCTGAGTTTCTTAGATAAGCTTGTGTCCTCAAGATTCCATCTATAGTACTATACATGTAGAAAAAAAAAACTTATTAATTTTTATTAGTGTTTCATTAAAGAAAAATCTGTTCTCTCAGTGTGTGATATTTTATCATAAAAGAAATCAGTAAATACCATAACAGAAATCAGGGGTATAATTATGTTTTTTCTTATTATATTTATTGCTTTATGCCATCTAGTGGTCTCTGCACTCGGTATCAGCTTTAGTAGCTGCAGAACTTTAAACACATTAACAGATGCTATTCTAATGTGACTTTTTCATGTGTTCTTGGTACATGATTGGATAATGGAAAATCTTATGATGATAAATCAGACAAGTTGCCTTGTTACACGTTTTAAGATGGAAAGAATTAAACAAACTCAAATAACAAATGTTCAAAATGTTATTACTAATTTGAACTGATGCCAGGAATTTTTTTTTCAGTGTTGCATATGTGTTTGTTCCTAGTTTTGCTGAAGTTTTGACTATGAATAATGAGGCGCTGAAATAAGTAAGCTGACCAGAAAATGACTTACAATTAAATAGCACCGTGTGGAGTATTCAAGGATTATATTATTATACAAAAAGGTATAATTGCAGTTTTGGGATTTGACTGTCCTTAAGAAATATTGTTGCCCTGAAGGGTGAATTTATTTTTAAAAAGAATGTTGCTTTTGTTTTTTAATGGAGGAAAAAAAAATGTACCTCTACTTTGCTGGATAAGGAGAATTTGAACAATTCAGAAATGCTTAATCTGTAATGTGGATAATGAAATATGAGATTATCCAAATGTGACTGGATAATAATTTTTGATATAGGCATACTGACCCTGCAATTTGTCCAGGATATCCATTCATATATTTATCCATTCAAGTGCTGAATTTTCTGTAGTAGGTCTGCTCAGCAGTAATGAAGCAGTACTGCTTCTAAAGCAAAGTGAAGTAGTTGCAGCAAATGGGCTGAGACAAACTTGTCTGATGGCTGATTAATTCCATCACAGAAATTTGGCAAGCACAGTTTTTACTTTCCATGTACAATACTGCCAATTGCCAATTTTTATAATGGGTCTTGTATTATGGATCTTTTTATCTTGTAGAGCTTTTTAACTTTTTTTGTTCAGGCAACTTGGTATCTCAAAAACTCAGCTGCAGAAATCAGGAAATAACATTGGTGTTTTTTGTTTTCACTGAAGAAATGAAATTATTTGGATTTAAAATTAGAATACGCTTAAATAAGTGTGACCCTACATTTGCAAAAATACGAAAACTTGAAAAAAACCCCAATGTGACCTCAATGTTCATTATCGACAAAAGTAAAGATTTTTAAAACCATCCATGGTTTTAGGATTTGGATTGTCAATTTTGCACTTAATTCTGGCATGGTATACCCAAATGTGGTTTTGCTTTCTGGCAATTCATTTCAGTTGTAAATGGAGCTGCTGTCTTTTTTGGAGTTCTGGAACTGAAGCTGTCAAACTGATTTTACTGCTAATTCTGATTCTCAATCACAGCTCAAAAGGAAAAAGTTAATTGGTCCTCTATAAAATCCTGTTCTATCAGCGGTGATTAGCAAATTGAGATGTGTTTTACGATTTTCTGTTTGGAAGCACCAAACCTGTGCTACACGTGCATCTTACACCTTACATAAAGTATAAGATATTGACAAAGGGAAAAACCAAGCAAAGCCAACACCCAAATTCTACTGGCTTTTACAGCAAAGATTTTAAAGGAGGAATAATAATGACCTGAAAGGCAGATGTTCCAGCAAAAGCAATATACTTTTACACTGCTGTCAAGCTGTTGAACCATAGAAGCCAGGTTTAACTAAAAAGAAAATCTACAGAGGCCTCTTCTGCTGAGTTGTATTACACTGTGGTAACAGACTGAGCTTTAATTTTAGTCTGTAGACATGGGCAACCTGAAACAGCATCATTGTCAAAAAAGAGCACGTGCTTTGTTGCTGTACCTTTGCCTCTTTGTATAGTAGAGGTTTTACATGGGAGACTAATGTTTCATTTTATTAAATATTTACCAACAATCTATTGGCCATATGTCATAGAGTTTGCATGGTGACAGGCTCTGTATTCGTCACCTTTTCAAGATGATTCTGTTAAATCCATGGTGTTGTACAGGTTCACAAAGACCTTTCAGGAACTCAGGTTTTGTTTGTGCTGTCTTTGCTACTGGCATCAGTATCACATTTGTGTTCTGTTGAAATGGTTTTCAGGAACGAGTTTTTCATGACTTTTCTGAGGGATACCATGCAAGATGTCAGGATTTCTTTCTCAAGTACTGTTTATCTGACAGTATTGTCTTCAAATACTTTCTAAGTGCAGAGACACTTTCCATATGGAAACATTATTAGTCAAAAGTTATAACAACACTTAAAAGGCTCTTTCCATGTTTTTTTTTCTTTTAGGATTATGCACTGATCTGGTTAATCTTATGTGTTGTTGCAGAGTAATCAACTAAAATGATGGAAATGATCAAAGGTTAAGTTTTTGTAACGTTTGAATAAGGTTGGTGCTTTAAGCACAAGGGATGGGGAAGTGCTCAATATGTTTGTTAAAGCTTAGTATTTTTTTCTGTCTAACTGAAGTTAGTTTAAAGACCCTCACAGTATGCTTCTCATCGTATTTTCCATGTTTTCTCATACAGACTAATTTTTATTTAAGATGGTAAAATTATGATAATATTGATTTCATATGAAGTTATTAATAGCTTCTAATTTCCGTAATTGCATAAGATATATTTACTATATAAACATATGGTACGTTTGCATATTGTAATAACACAAACTGATTAGACCTCAAGGTAAAGGTGTATGTTATCATAATTAAGACTTCCAAAATATAGCATGAACAGCAAAAAACAGATAATTGAGTGACCTGCAAGAGAATGTCTTTGATTATTAGAAGGAAAAGGGAAGACTTCAAGAAAAGCTCACTTTCCATGCTGTATTTCTTCAAAATAAGGTTCTCAAAATTGTTTTGTCTCTAATTTGTGCAGCATTGCACCCCAGTAGGAAGAGGGTTGTGCTGCCTCCATCCTCAAAGGATGCCACCTAGGGGGATTGAAAGATCCCTGCTAGGAAAGGCATCCCCCAGCTCCATTCCCACCAGTACAAATTCCTCTGCCTCCATCACAAAATCCGTGTAGTCACAGACGTATGGACAGAAGTAGCTGGGGGTTTGAGCAGCCTACCAGACAATGGTAACTCTCAGTGTTTTCACATTCATATACCTGACCCCTAAAAGATTATTTCAGGATAAAAAGTGCCTCATGTCCCATTGCCAGTCTGTATTGCAGGGGTAGTTGGATGGGAAGTCAGGCTGACACCGTACTCTCATTTCCACTTCTTCAATACCTTGGTCAAAGCTGCTGAGACATCACAGAGGACTCAGAAGTCTGGGTCAAACCAAGGGGGGCAGAAATTGTTCTGTGACTCACAGATAGAACTGCCCGGACACTTGACCTCTTCTTGTGGCTAAACACAAGGAAATAAATCAACTCTATGCTTTTATTAATGCTGTACAAGGCATGCTGGATACAAAGACCTCTATGGAATGCAGTGAAATTAATTAGATAATAATTTGGGGGATAAGCAGTATTTATTTTTATATTCTTCTCTCTTTTTTTTGGTGGATACAGAAGAAATATTTGGCAGGTAATGAGTTGTTCAACAATGCAGCCATTATCTCAAATCCAACTAGAGAAGAAAGCACAGTGGCAGCAAGCTCTTTTTTCTTTTTATTGTAAGCATCTATATAGCTTGTGAATGTTGAAGAAATATAAAAATAAATTAATAGCCACTGGCTGACTGACACATGATTAACAAAACAGGTAAAGGTCTTACTGTTACTCGGATCCTTGACCAGCTCTGCAAATTTCGTGTTGCTATGTTGCATGCTAGGAGCACTTGAAAAAGCACACAATGAAAGAGTGTAACTGAATTTCTCCCTTGTTTGTTGTGCTAGATTGCAAGGAAACATTCTGGTCAACTAGATTTCTCCTGTGTTCTGGAGGGGAATGTTGTACCAGGACCAGTTTGTAAGATGATGTTCAAAATTAAGTCCTGAAAAATGGTGCATTGTTTGAATTTTTATTTTAAAAACCCCACTCTAAAAAAAGAGGAAGGCTAAATGCAGGGCTTGTTGCCAAATGTAAGTTAGTTAATTGAAAAAATTAGATTGTGACAGGACAATTGACTGCATTTTGACTTCCCTATTATTAGCAACTCAATGTGAGTCATTACATAACAATTTTTTCTAGAAAGTATTATTTACCATCATCACAGACGTAGTGGTAGTAAAACTCAACAGATGTATTCTTAAATGTGATTTTGAAAAGCATGTTTTGATATGGTTTTCACAGACAAGGTAGGTAATTTGTAAAGAGAATGAGAAACATTTAAGACCATTCTGGCTAGTGAGTCAGTCTCTATTATAGTTGAATATCACCACCCTCTACAAAATGCTGTTGTGATCCTAGTTATAAAGTAGATTTGTGGCAACCCTTTTGTGGAGTTGTTAATAGGGGATGATGTACTTTACAAAGACAGTGGATGAGTATTCTCACCTTAGGAATAGCATCTCTCTCCTCACAGTCTGAACAGTGCAGGTTTTTTACTAAAGTATGAAATGTGGATTTTCTTCATGTTCCTAATTAGGCATATGAAGTCATATGCAGGTAAGTCTGTCTTTAAATTTTTTTTATAATTTACAGCCTGTTAACTGGCACATTAAAGACTGACACTTAGCTGACCAGTTCTAAACCATGAAGAGAAAGGTGCAACATTTAAATTAAACTGTCCATCTCTAATTAAGAAAAGTGAATTAATATCATTACTATATCTCAATTTCCTAAAAATTTACTAGCTGGAAAAAGTAATTGTGTCAGTTAAAATATTGAGTTTAGCTTGGGAACTCTGGAATACGCCTATTTCTCCCCCTTTTTAAAATTATGGAGTTATGTCACGTGAGGACCTGCCTTGTGAATGAATCTTGTCATGGAACTAGATGCTACAGTCTTCTCTGGTGCTCAGGTCAGATAAATGCTGCTATGCCTAGCTTAGTAAAACTGACATAGAACATTCTGAATGCGGTTTTGGAAAAAAAGAACTCCTCCTCAGGATTTCATGTCCAAACCTGTGAAACAGAAGAAAAATGCAACACCTGTAAAGTGCTCCTTTTTCACATTATATTTAGGGGGTAAATTACTGATCTGCAAGTAGAGGAAAGAAATCAGAACAAAAACCTGGTTACCTGGTGAAAAGGAACCTGAAAACTATTCTTTGAAGCAATTTAAAAATATATTTTATATAAAAAAGGGAAAACTCTCAAAGAAGTCAACTTTTTCTGCAAACTTTATTTTCTGAATGGAGACCATCTAAAAATCAATAATAAACCAAAAAAACCATGACGTCTACCAATCAGTTTCCTGCAGTAGCTACCATGACTTAAACACCATTTTTCCTCTAACCTGTGAAAACACATTTATAAATTCTGTTTGCTTGCCAAGCTTCTTTTCTGTATGGCCGAGGCCCCTTTTTTTTTTAGTATTCTGAGTTGTTCATGAGTCCCCGGAGGTTTTTTGTTTCTTAAAGGCCTAATCTTTAGCTAGAGCTGATGAACACTGCCATGGGTGATGGGAAGCATCCTCAGCTGCTGGTTTCTCTCTGCGAGCAGGAGCCCGAGGAGCGGGGCAGGCACAGACCCAGGTGTTCGGTGATAGGAGATGCCCCTGGGAAAGATAAAAGATATCAGCAGTGCGAGGAGGGGGGCTCGGCAGGGGACTGCAGACCAGTCTGCCCCAGCTCTGAAGAGGGGAGGAGGAGGAAGAAATTCAAGATTGTACTTAAAGCAGGGTCTTTGTAAAGCCCCCGAGCAATGAATGTACTGCTTTGTGACAGAGAGAGAGGGACGTTGTTACTCTGAGACAGTCGAAAGTGAGGCGGTGTTTATTTTAAGGGGTTTGAATATAAATAAACTGCTTCAAGAATTCAAAAGGTACCTGGAGGTCTATCTGCAGCCAGGAAGGAGTGCCCCGGCTTGGTGCTTGTGGTGCTTATCTGCTGGGAAACAAAGCGTCAGAACAATCTGTCTTCCCCCGGTTCATTCATTCCTGGTGCCCACAGCAGTCAATGAAGGACAGAAAAGTCTTGTGCATGCCAGGTGCGCAATTCAATAATCATCCTCCCACAAAGGCAGTTCAGCCCTTTCTTTGTTGCCAAGGCTCGGGGAATAGAATGTACAATGAAGTACAATGGCTTTCTTCGTAAATTGTATGTTTCTCCCTCTTTCAGTGTATGAGGGTATAGTGTAACATTTCTGTAGCTGTGAGGGTGAGCAGCTTTTTCCAAACCTGTAAAAGCTATTCCGAATCAATTCCTAAGTGTTAGAGTGATTCAACCTTCACCTTCTCTGCCAGTGTATGGAGCGTCAGCAGCCATGTATGCTTTGAGTTCTTGCCAAGTGCACTTAGGATTCAGGAGAAAATAGCAAGGAAAAATGGCTTCATGGCTGTTGCATATTAAAAAGACCTTGAGAGTTTTGTATGGAAAACATTAAGTTGTCTGCAGTGCACAGAAAAAAACTGAGTTAAGTAAGCTACTAGAAATGGTAGTTGTTTAAACCTGTCGTGTGCTCCAGCCTCACATTGTCTGAAGAGCTGTGTTTGCAAGGAAGTACAACAGTTCAGCAATGTAAACAATTAATATTTGGAATCCTATTGTCTTTCTAATGTGAAGAAAAACATAGACCAGTGAGAGTACTTCTAGCACTTGTTATGTGCCATTCTTTCAAAACTATTTTTTTTCTAAAGAGTATGTGACCAAACTCTGGCGTATAACAGGGTAACTTAAAATGACAAATGATGAACTTTCAGAAAAATGGAAAATGTTGCATATCCCTTCTGTCTGTGACAGGACCTGAGGGAATGGCCTGTGTCAGGGGAAGTTTAGGTTGAATATTAGGAAAAAAATCTTCACCCAGAGGGTGCCTGGGTCCTGGAATAGGCTCCCGGGGAAGTGGTCACAGCACCAAGCCTGGCAGAAGTGTTTGAACAGTGCTCCCAGGCACATGGTGTGACTCCTGGGAATGGTCCTGTGCGGGGCCAGGAGCTGGGCTCAGTAATCCTTGTGGGTTCATTCCAACTCTGAATAGTCTGTGATTCAGTTTCTTTCAATTTCCAAAAATAGCAGGCAACTTAAAATCAATTATTATTATTTCTGCCCTTTGCAGAATTGTGTAAAAACAGTTTTCACAACATGCAGCAGGAAAGCCTTGCCATGCTCTCCCTGGTGATTTACAATGCTAATGTGCAAATGTTTTGCCTTTGTCTTGAGAGAATTTTGAGTTAAGCCTTGAGCTAGAGGGTGAACCAGCATTAGTTCCTTCTCCAAACAGTGGATGTTTTGCATTATTTGACATATTTTGAGACAGTATCTGCGTATATGGAAGAAAAAAGTTCATTTAAGTAGACTTTTACTCTAAAGCCAGACCTTTTTTTTTGTGATCTAAAAGACAGATAAATCTTCAAAGCAAAGAATTATATTGGAGTTTACCTCTAAAGTTTATTATTAGATTTTATGATAGTGTGTTAATGTGAAGGTTTCAGTTCAAATATCAGAGGAGCTGAAATGAGTGAAATCTAGACCTAGTCTAAGGGCCTTTTAAGGTTGTTGAGAGAAGTGTGAGTGGTAAGTAATGTGTAATTTTCCTCTTACAGATATGGGAACTGTCATTATTCATTTAAAGAGAGGAATAAAAAACCCAACCCAAAACTATAAGCCAGAAAGCTATCCAGGGCAAAATTATTTTCCTGAAAAAATGCCCCGCTGTGATAATTGTAACCTCTTGAGAATGGGCCTTTATAAAAGAATTGTTGACAGATCTTTTGCAGTTGGGTACTCCAGTTCTTCATTTTGTTCTATTCGTAGACATGAAAAGTATCTGTTTCAAGAACTTAATTCACAAATTGTCTGCTGTGACATGCTAAAGTCTAGCAAAATATGCTAACACAAAAGAACCTTTATTTGTAGAATCAGATAAAGAATGTTAATAATAGAGTTGCTTCAAATTCTTTATTAAAAGCAAATCCAAAGCTATAAATTCCTTTTTCCAAAAACATTTTTTTTTCCTGTTTGTGGTACTTTCTTATGAAGATGAAGTTTATGTATGTTTTTAGAACTATGTATGTGTATATATGGGTGTTTGGAAAACTTCACAGAAAGTATTTTCACTCAAAAATGATAAATATTTTAATGGTAGTTCTATGCATTGTGAACAGTACTTTGAAGAAAATTGCATCTTGGCAGTGAGAATAAAAGTTAATTCTTATGCAGAGCATTTATATGAATTAACTATAATAAGAGGACAGAAACTATTGTTTTAATTTTGCATGTGCTTCTTTTTGTTACTGTGTTGCAATAGGTTTTAGTTGCCTGCAAGTCCCAATGCTGATCTACAGCATACACATGTTTTTCATGAAGCATCATTGATTTTTTGTGCCTGGTTGAAATCTCCAGTGAAAGACAGAAAGTGGGAAATTACTCTGCACACAGTAGTAGTTCACTGCAAAGGAACAACAGCAAAATGGAGATAAGTAACTAGATTACACTTTTCATGGTGAATAGGCTTGTTGTGGTGTGATTTTAGAAAACTATCTTGTAGTACAGGGTATGGTGTACATTTTCTCTAAGTAATGTTGAGCTGCTGGAGAAGTGATTTTCTAGCAAAGCTGCAATTTCGTTTAGTAGTAGTTCACTACTAGAAAGGAAAAAAAAAAGAAGAAAAACCCCTGAGATTTCTTAAAAGGAGTATTTAAAATTAAATCTCTGCTATAACAATCATTGCACTTCATCAGAGGGTAAGAAATTATACCTTACAATAGAAAGGGTTAGTTGAGGTTCTACTTCACTGAGGTTTGAAGCAGGTTTCTCAGGCTGCTTTTTCTTTTTGGTTCTAGTGTGGGAGAATTCTGGAGAACCTTTCTAAATTTTGGCCTTCAGCCAAACACGCTTCCAAACTGAAACAAAGGTTTAGTAGCTCAAATTCGTGAAGTTATCTCCATATTTTTCACCTTGGGATTTGTTTATAACACAGTGGATTTTCCTAATTTGTACTTGGCGTTTGTGTAGTAAGACTTGTAAATATTCCCTATAACTCTGTGCGTTAGAAACGGCCTCTCGATTGTGACTATGTCATATTATTGACAATATTATTAACATATTATTATGCCAATTAATTCTAAACTCACATAAAACTGCAGGAAAAAAGAAATCTTGCTTGGGAGCCATGGCTGGTGAGATATCAACTTGAAGGTGTGTGGGGATGGAGCTGCTTTTCAGTTTGGGGTGGAAAAGGCAGAGATCAGCTGCCAGCGTGGTCCTGGATGCTGAGGAGAGAGTTTCCCTTGTGTTGCTGCAGTGCAGGTGGTACAAAAGGACCAAAGAAATCCAGGCTGTCCTTTGCAAGAAAATAGTGTGTTGTATGCTTTATCTACAACTTTTGATGTTGTGCCGCTCTTTGGGAAAGAATTCAACATTTAAGGAGCCAAAAAACATCAGACCAAGATTGGGCATAACTGTAGCTACTGAGCGAATTTTGTGTATGACTCTATAGAC